>CM045772.1:96650592-97164697 GCA_025200525.1 Camellia lanceoleosa | reverse complement strand
AAATGAACCCAATGGGCCGGATTAGACTGGTCAGTTTGTTTTCGGACTGCAAACCATCCAGATTTTTTATCAAAATTTTTGTACACACCAAACTCAAGCCATAATTGGTCAACAATCTTATAAAATTATACTTTGTCCCATTTATGTTTAATCATTTTTTTCACTTTGTCTCTTGATTTTTTTTCCCCCCCTCACTTTAACCTTTCATGTTTCGAGTTTTTCTTAATTTACATTCCTAAAACTAAGCTGTCTCATGACATTAAAAAATATTATTATATTAAGATTTGGGTTTGTATCAAAATATGAATTATATATAATAAATTATTTTTATATCATGTGACTATCAATGCGTTATTTTTTGTCTAATTCTGAACATAAGTTAGTTTTTGGAGTAAATTAGAAGAAAAAAAAAAAAAAAACTTGAAACATGGAAGGTTAAAATGAAAAAACAAAAATGTTAAAAATCAAAGTAAAAAAATGACCAAACATAAAGAAAATAAAATGTAATTTATTCAATTAAATCTTTTTATTCTCTTATTTTAATATTTTTTTAATTATTAAATTATATAAAAATTTCAAAATATAATTTAATATCGCATCAGCCCAATCTTTTTATTTTAACAAAGCATACACGGGTTTAATTTGGAGATGAATTTTTTAATCAACAAAAACCAAAGTTTTTAGTAATAAAGTTTGGTGCTCAAATAATGACTTTTTTAACTCATATATATATATATATATATTTTGACCAATAGAATCCAACACCAAAGGTGACAGGGAGACAAGCACCATGACCATCCATGACAAATTGTTCCCCATTCTCCCCCTTCAAAAAGTCCTATGGGGCAATAATTTTCAAAGAATTGCAAAAATTATCTTATAATCTTGACCATATGGGTTAGGCAGTGTGTCCCTAGTGGCAGGGTCGGGTTCACTGTGTCTCTCGATCCGTCTTATTCTTTGTTTTAATTCATCTTTTTATAATATAAATATATCAGATAAGTTTATTTTATGATAAAGAAATGACTTGAAACAAAGAGACATAGGAGAATATAAACTGAAGATCAAATGTCAATGACAAAATATTTTGTTTCATTTTCCTTGTGGTCACATGCTTTGTTATTGGATTGACACACAACACACGGTGTTTTGAAACCAAAAGATAACTATTGATAGAATTGGCTTGCCGCTTCATTTTATTTATTTATTTGTTTTTACACAACAAATTATTAAATAATCTTGAAATATCATGTGATATTATAGACGTGATGTTCTCAACAAAAAATCGGAATCCTCTAGAGTGATCTTCTTGGATGGGTTAGGGTTTGGAATAAGTGTTATATTTTTAACTTTTGTAGAATTAAATCTCAGTCGTCTAAAAAAATTACTTTAAAATAACTTTCTTTTTAGATGGGTTAGGGTTTGGGAGTGAAAAGGTAAAATAACTATTGTACCTTCAACTATTGTCAAATTAACTATCCAAACAAATTACTCTAACATAACTTTAGGAAAAATCACTTTAAAAGATCTAAACCCACAAAGAAATAAAAAATCGCAAAACACACTATGTCTAAGTGAGTCATTGTTTGAGTTAATATTATCAGACTCATCAAATATTGTATTATATCATTAGTTTGGAGCACTAAGTGAGCAACGCCATATGATATTTTAAGACTATTGAATAACAACACCATTACATATCAAGATAAACATATTTATGAATCACAGTCATTCTAAATCAGCTCACATCCCACTAACTTTATATCTACACCATATATACCTTATCTCAAGGGCAAATTCAAGACATTTTTTCATAATTCATACCATTTCTAATTTAACAACAACATTACCCCTACTTCACACGAATCTATGGGGCATTGACATCTATAAGCACAATACATGTATAAACATATATACTAAGAATGAAATAAAACAATGCCAAAAGGAAAAGATGAGAAGGGTAGGGGCATATTCCTGTTCAACGCAAGGCTTAAGATATAATGTGATTCGATCATAACCTTCTTTTCATTTCCCCTTTTGGGATTTCTTCTGATTTTTTTCTTCACCAAATCCGAATGATTTCATAGTATAAGTACCATATTCATGCTAATCATCATTTGTATTCCTTTGAGATCATGATGAGTGATATAGCTTTATCTTGATTAAAAGAATGGAAATCTAGAAAAGGTGAAATGAAAAAACAACTTGATCACCATATAGTGCAAGCAATTTATAGCAGTTTTAGATTCTATTTGAATCTTGGTTATGAAATTTGAGTCACTATTTTTGAATACGGCTGTGATTGAGGCCTCGAAAATGAGGCTCGAAATTGCCTCAAATGCAATTTTTTTTTTTTTTTTTTAATTTTTTTCTGGGCTAATACATTGCAAAAAAAAAAAAATAATAATAATAATAATAATAACAAGCAAAGCATCAACCCAGCAAAAAAAAAAAAAGCAAATTCGAGCCAAATTTGAGCCAAAAAATTTGAGGCCTCAATCATTTTTGTTTTGAATATTTTGAAGAATTGGATGCACAAGGAGGAGGGACCGAATTGCAAATTTCCTCCACTTCTTTACTTAAACTTATATCAAATTATATTTTATTCAAATTTTAACTCAAATTAAGTGAGAATCATTTCATTTACTAAAATTTCTATCAAATCAAAACTTGACATATAAGTGCTTCTTCCCAAAATTTTCAAATTATCTTTTACTTTAATTCGTAACATCCACTTAAAATTTGACAAGCTCTTTACCCAGTTTGAGTAAAAATATAATTAAGGGTTAGAGATGGCCTTATATATAAATATAGATTTTTTTATTTTTTTTTCCTTCTAGAAAATACATAACAAGTTGATTTAGAACAAATTTTTAACTAGTCGAATATGAATTAAATTTGAATAATTTGGTTGATTCTACAGTAATGAAAAATACAATGAAAATCTTGTAACTTACATGACCTATTTATACACATACATTAAAAGTTGCACCACGCTAAGGTGAAACTTGAACCTGACATCACACGAAAGCACCTCATCCACTCTTACATAGTTTTTTTGTTGGGATGTGATTGAGAACCTCTCCAATCACCACCCCCACACACACACATGTGGCAGGTGGTGATTGGAGGGGAAAAAAAAAAAAATTTGACCAATCAAAAAGATAAGGGGTCAAAGGGGGTGGGGGTGGGGGTGGGGGGAGAGAGGGGATCCAGATCATTTTTCTTTTTTGTTTCTCGACCTCTCGTCACATTATTCTTTTTCAAGGCTGGTATATATCACTTAAATATTTTACTAAAACCTTTTAATTCATATGTGGCTTATCATATTAGTATTGTTTGGTGTAACTTATTATCAGTTAAAAATTAATAATTTAAAATTAAAAATCAAAAGTATCCCTCACCTTGATTTTAGAAATCACATTTTTTTAAAAAAAAATCTTATTTAAGTTATATTTGCCTAATAAATTATAAGTATAAACTATACTAAACACTCCAACATAGGCTCTCAGAATAAAAACAGCTATAAATAGCTTAGGCCCCCTTTTGGGATAAAGGTTGGGACTAAAACAACCATATAGGATAAAATAGGATATTTTAGTTAAATAAGACAAAATGTCATATTCAACCTATAATCATTTAATTTTTTCTTTCACAAAAATTAAAAGAGCAAAAAAACATATCCCAAACGAACCTTTTAGCCCCACGCTAAACTAGTTAAAAAACCAACTCACATCCCAAACGAACCTTAAATAAATTATACCAAACATCTTCAATATGATAAGTTTTGCAATTTTCTAAAAATGATGGGCCCCCTTATACATATAGGAGATGAAGTAAAGGAGTAAAATAAATGGGATAAATATATATACACATATTAGTGGTTGTTACAAACCGTGTGTGTAATTCTAAGTATGTAAAAAAAAAAAAAAAATGTATTAATATCACAATATGTATTTGTTAGATTTATTTATTTTGATAATTTATTTAATTATGTTTTAATTTATTTAGAAAAGAAAAATAGAATCAAAATTTATTTTGATGATTTTATGTTTTAATAAAATTAAAATTTATTTTGTCCCATTATTTCTTACATAAACCTTTATCTTAAATGTTGTGAGAATGTATTTAATATTTGATTAAAACAGGAGTTCAAACAGCCCAAAATAGAGGTTTAAACAGCTCAGCACACCAGCAGCTCAAAAGGTTCAAAAGGTTCAAGTGGAAGATATTGAAATTTGTAATGATGGAGTGAAAGATATTCAAATTGGTAATGATGGAAGTACAACAGCTATGAACGGCTATAAATTCAAATGACTACAACGGCTATAAACTGCTATAATTTTCATTATATATACTAAAACCTCTAATGTAAATAAGTTACAAAAAAAAATCAGAAAATATTTTTTGATCTATAATCACTCACATCTATTCTCTGAAAAATTTTCTGAGAAGTGTTCTTCAATTTTTGTTTACATCCTTTTTCAGAAATTATACATTGAGACGTATAGCTTTAAGCTCATCTTTCCTGTGTGAGGATTATAGAAAAATCATAATCTCATTTTTATATTTATCTTTGAGAGATAATTCTTGTAATTTTATGTGAAAGTAAAAACACATTCTTTTCAACCTTGTAAGAGTGTATTACACTCAGTGTTCTTGACTTTGAAAGTCTGTGTAAAATTTGTGGAGGATTGCTTCATCTGTGAAAAGGTTGCTAGCACCTTGTGAAGCTAGAAAATAGTGGAAAATCTCAAGTAAAGCTTGAGGAGTGGATGTAGGCCGAGTTGAAGCCGAATCACTATAAATTTGTTTGCCTCTCTCTCCTTTATCTTTTTATTTTATTTAAATTGCCATAACTATATTTCATATTTTTATTGTGCTAAAATCATTAATTGACATAGTTGTTAAAACACTTGTTTTACTTATTTTTATTTCATTAACTATATTTATCTATTATACTTGTCATAATTTTATTAGGGTATTATTATTTTTATTTGTAAAAACCTAATTCACTCCCCCTCTTAGTTTGTCTTTTAGGTAACAGTGTTGAATCTATAAAAAAAAAAAAAAAGGCAATGAACACATTAAAATTTAATACAAGGAAAAAAAAAAAAAACACTTAGACAAGTTTTAAGATATCATTTTGAGTCTTTACTTTATATAATAGTACTAGCAGATGGTACTACAATTCAAGTAGATAAAAAATGGTAGAGCTACTTGTTAAGAGTATCAGTATCAGTCTCTTCAAAATTTTAGTCAAATTATAATTTAAAAAGTCATTTTCTATTTTAGCTAGTCATCCACTGTATCAAACTCTCTATTTTAACTTAATTCTATTAAAATATTTGTTATTCTTTTTTTTTTTATAAAAAAATTGATGAGCTATCAACCAAACAATTCTTATATTTTACAAAAGGTAAAACTGGAGGAAATGTAAAAAAAAAAAAAAAAAAAATTGTCGTTGACCGGTTGACTGGCGGGTTGACCGGCTAGACGTCTGGCCGGATGTCCGATTACACCCAAATTGTGTGTTTTAGCGATGAACAGTTACTCACTTCATCAGATGAGTTACTGTAGCAAATTTAATAAAAAGTTAATTTAGAAAAAATTTGTTGAGACGGATGGAGGGATAATTTGATGATTTATTAACCATCTTTTAACTTTTTGTTATTTTGAAGATACTGATGCTATGCTCTAACGTGGTAAGAACCTTCTTTACAAGATCAAATGTTTTGGTTTAGAATCTTATCCTCCCTTGGGCAGAGAGAGAAGTGAGGCTTGAGGACACAAGTTTGGCACATTTTTGGGCCAACTCACAAGATTTAAGCATTGCAAAAATTAGCATTCTTTAACCCAATTCAAAATAGGCCATAAATATTAAGCCAGCCCAATATTTAGCTGGGCCGTGGCTCAAACAGTGAAGGACCACAGTCATCTTTAGGGCTTTCATTGACAAGTATTTTTTCAAGAGAGAGAGAGAGAGAGATAGAAGCCATTAAATTCACAGAAGGTGTGGTTTTTTGAGAGAGAGAGAGAGAGAGATGGGAATAGTGGCATGCATAGGAGTAGTATCACCTTTCCCCTTCTACTACTGCCTTTGGACATACCCTCAGAGATGGGTGGACCTGTGCGGCAAAGGTCGAGACCCTTCAAAAATAATGGCTATGGTCTCTCACTTGTTGAAGCTCATTCAGCTCCTCTCTCTCTTCTCCTTCTCTTCTCTCTCTTGGCCCCCTCCTTTCTACTTCTGGCCCCTCTTCCTCTTCGGCCAGTTCCTCAACTTCAGGTACCCCATTCTTTCTCTCTCTCAAGCTTTCTAAATTTGTGGTGAGTTATACAATTTTCCCGGAAAATGTAAGGCGCCGTTTGGTTTAGTTTTTTAAATGAGTTTTGAAAGATAAGTTGTTGGAAAGAGTTTTGAAAGTTGAATTTTTTTGATTATGGGTTTTGAAATTAGTTTTGGTATGATTTTTAATTTTTTTTTGGTTGAATAGATGGGTGAGTAAGAAAATTTGATTGGTTGATGTGTAGAATGTAAGAGAAGGAGAGAGGAGAAAGAAAAGAATTGATTGATTTATTAAGGCTAATAGATTTTGGACTTAATTTCCATTAAGTGTTATTGAAAATAAGTCTCGGTAAAATTGTCGCTAAAAATAATTTTTTTGTGATAATTTTTTACATTCGTTGCTAAAAATTGACAATTGGTGACTTTTTTTTGTCATGATTTTTATAAATTGTCGCTAAAACTTACAATTAGTGACTTTTTTTATGACAATTTTTTGGGGCTTTTCCCATATTAAGCCTATTTTGTATCTTAATTCCCAAACTAGGTCTAGTTTGGACGGAATTCTCAAATTAGGCTAAAACACTATTACAAATCGCGTTTTCACTATTTAGAGTATAAAATTTGATGAATAGTGAAAGCGCTATTATAAATCGCGCTTTTAATTAAGAAAACCCTATTACAAAACGCGCTTTCACTGTGCATATGAAGAAAACGCGGTTCCAAACCACGCTTTTATTGTGCATATCTGTTTTCTTAAGAAAACGTTTAAAATATATTAAAATGTAATCAAAATAAATCTTGAGTTCTGCAGTTCAAATGGTAGTGCATTGGTTTTGTCACGCCTCTGCACAAGTTCAAATCACATGCACAGCAACTCCAAACAATTGGTATCCAAAATGAAATTCAACTTTTTTTTCTTTTTTTTCCTTCCACTCACTCTATACTTTATATATTTATTTTATAATTTTTTTATCAAAAAAAAGTAAAATGTTTGTTTGGTTAAATATTTTAAAAAATTAAAAATAAAAAATTTATTTATTTAAAAAATTAAATAAACAATTTATTTATTTTTAAAGAATTATATAAAGTAGTATACTATTTATTTAAAAAGTTGTATACTATTTATACTATCATCACATCACACGTATAAATAGTATACTCACTCAGACGTATTATACTATCATCACATCACACATATACTACTTTTTTTATTTTTAATAAATTGTTTATTTTTATTATTACCCATTACTTTTAAAATATGTTTATTTTTAAAATATTTTTAAAAATTAAAAAATGTACGCTTTTAAAATATTGCTGAAAAAATATTTTTTGAGTACGCTTTCACTGTGCATATTCTTTTTAAAATGTACAATTTATTTATTTAAAAAATTAAATAAACAATTTATTTAAAATAAACAATTTAAATAAATAAAATACAATTTTTTCTATAAATAAAATACAATAACTAAATTTTTTTTTCTATAAAATACAATTTTTTTCAAAATGTCAACATAATTGTTTAAAAAGTATTCAGTGTATTTGGTTTGAGTTTTTTGGATTTCGTTATTTGAAAACTGAGTTTTTTGATTTTCGTATTTTTTTTTGTTTTTAGTAAATATTTTTAAAATTTTAAACATTTTATTTTTTATTTTTTTAGATGCACCTTAGTTAGATGTATCTAAAAAATAAAAAATTTGTGAAAAAATATTTTAAAAAATTAATAAATAGTATACTACTTTATATAATTCTACTTTAAAAAATACTACTTTAAAAAATTAATAAATAGTATACTACTTTAAAAAATACTACTTTATATAAAAAAATTAATAAAATTAATAAAAAATTAAATTTGTAAATAGTATACAACTTTTTTAATAAATAGTATACTACTTTATATAATTCTTTAAAAATAAATAAATTGTTTATTTAATTTTTTAAATAAATAAATTGTTTATTTTTAATTTTTTAAAATATTTAACCAAACAAACATTTTACTTTTTTTTGATAAAAAAATTACGTAATAAATATATAAAGTATAGAGTGAGTGGAAGGAAAAAAAAAGAAAAAAAAGTTGAATTTCATTTTGGATAGCAATTGTTTGGAGTTGCTGTGCATGTGGTTTGAACCTGTGCAGAGGCGTGGCAAAACCAATACACTACCATTTGAACTGCAGAGAACTCAAGATTTATTTTGATTACATTTTAATATATTTTAAACGTTTTCTTAAGAAAATAGATATACACAGTAAAAGCGTGGTTTGGAACCGCGTTTTCTTCCTATGCACAGTGAAAACGCGTTTTGTAATAACGTTTTCTTAATTAAAAACGCGTTTTGTAATAGCGCTTTCACTATTCATCAAATTTTATGCTCCAAACAGTGAAAGCGCGATTTGTAATAGCGATTTAGTCTAGTTTGAGAATTCCGTCCAAACTAGGCCTAGTTTGGGAATTAAGATACAAAATAGGCTTAATATGGGAAAAGCCCCCAATTTTTTTCCAAAGGTCCTATTAGACAATAAGTCTACTTGTTAGGACTTACACGTAAGTATTCCATTTATTAATAATAGAAAAAAGGAGAGGAGAGAGAAAATTGAGTTTTGAGTTGTATTTTAAAATTTTATTAACCAAACAAATTTTTTCATTTTTTTGATCTAAATCATGTTTTAAAAACTAAAACAAATATTACCTAAATAATTTCAGGAACTCAGCTGGGAATGGATTTATGTTTAGTGAAAAATGTTAGGAACTCACCATTACGAATTTATCAAATTTGTGTGATGGAGATTGAATTGATGAAGTCGGGGTACACATGAATATGAAATGAATCCGACCCATTCATTTCTTTCTCTGGGTAAATTGATAAGGATGGATTTGTAGTATTGTTGATATTTAGCAGGCTTTAGTTTAGCTGAAATAACCGTGTTTGAAATAGCTTAAATTTATGATCTTATTCACTGCAGCAAACATGTTAGAAGTTTATGCTTAAAACCTATATTCCGTTCTAACAGCTGCACCAAATGGGCTTTAATTATTTTGCTACTTAATCTGATTTATATTTGAAGATAAAATATATCTATAGCATCACAATGCACACTTAACATGGTTGTGAGCTTGAGTAGCTTAAAATTGAATGTATGGTAAATTGGTAGTGGGTGATATAATCTCTCCCAGCTCCAAATCCTTTATGTTTTGAAGATTTCTTGACACTAGCACTATGTTTGGTAACTTAGGAAAGAAACATAAAGAAATGATTATGTAAGTTATGAGAGAAAAGAAAAGAGATTGTGATTTCTCTCTCTCTTATTTGGATAATAGGAGAGAAAAGAAAAAAGGATATATTTATTTCTTTTCAATCTTGTTTGGTAAAGCTATATAAAAGAAATGATATCATGTTATATTACCAAATTAACCTTTTATAGGTGTTAGTCTTTTTATTTCTTCTATATCTAAAGGGGTAGTATTATAACAAATTAGTATTTAGTTGGTTTATTTTCTTTCCCAATCTCTCAACTTTTGGAGAGATTCAAATAGGGGCTATGAGAAAAATGAGTTTCTTTCCATTTCTTCTCATTTCACTATGTGTCTGCCCTCTTTGCTTATCCAAACGAGTAATATGGATCAAGAGAGATGCATTTCTTTTCTTTTCTACCCAATCTAAATGGGTTGTTAAGTACGATTCCTTTTTCCAAATCCTATAGTGAAATGTTCAGGCATCAAGAATTAGCGTTACACTATTATTCTTGAATGTAAAAAAGAGGGGTTGGATTTAGTAAACCACCTTAGGTGGTAGTGCGTAAGAACCATAACATATCGGGTTCTCTAATACCATGGTGATCTTCCAAGCTAAGGTAGAAGACGATTGATCTTTTTGAAGAAGGGAGAAGTCCGGATGCTTCCTATAGGTTGGTAGAGAGGGGTTTTGGGAGTGTGACCCTATCATCCTTATGTTTTGATGTTGGGTTAGATAAGCATCTGGAGGGTGAATTGACATAGGGGAAACGGGGCTTTTGGGTAGTTGTTTCAATTTGGGGATGAGCAAAGAAGGAATTGGGTACCCTTTTTGGGTGTTTTATCAAATATTGTGTGCAAGGGAGGTGTTTTGCTTCCCCGTGGAAGGGGTGGTTGGCGTAGTAGCAAGAACCTTCTATTCGAGTGGCATTTCTTACTAAGAAACGCGATTACGTGCTCACAAGTAAATTTTTTTTAAGAAACTCGCTCTTGTCGAGAAAGAAACTTGCTTCCAATTGAGATAAAAACCTCTCAAACATATAAATCTCGTAGAAATAAAAGAAAAATAACTCAAACTTATTTTAGTTGTTTCTATTTATATAATATTTATTTATACTTAAGGCCTCGTTTGGGAACAGGTTAATTTAGTAACTTTTTGACTATTTGGCTAAAATATGAGCTAAAAAAAACTAATATGTTTGGGATGACTTTTTGACTTTTTACGGAAAGATGTGCAAAAAATAGAGAGAAAAGAGAATTTTTCACTTTTTGGTATGGATTGTTGACTTTTTGGCTAATTTAGTAACTTTTTAACTTTTTGGCTAAAAAGTTCGGTTGCCAAACGAGGCCTTAATAAAGACAATCTATGAAGTACCAACACTTCAAAACAAATGCGGTATCCGTGTTGGATACACAGACACTTCGGGGACATGCGGACACTTCAGGGACACACTAGAGACATGCCAAGTTATCTTTTCCCCCATTTTATTTAATGCTTTTGATGAATGTTGAATGTTTTTTATTTTTTTCTTAGATTTAAATACTTAATAGATCATCTATAAAAAAATATATATATTGTAAGTGTTAATTTAAAAGTGTTTAAAAAAAAAGAAAAAATAATTAGAGTTAGTTTTTGTTAATATTGATTGTTTGTGGATCTAATATTAATCTAGATAGTAAATAAAAATATATGAAAACATATTTTTATTGCCATATCCCTAACATGTTCATGTTCCCATTTTTTTGAAATCTCCGTGTTCCTGTGTCCTTATCCGCGTCCACATCCGCATTCGTATCCGTGTCTGTGCTTCTTAGAAGGCAATTTGTAGTTGACATGAATCTTTAATATTTATTCATATTTTAATGCATATATTACAACTAAGGAGCAAAAAATAATTGTTAGAATATCTTTATATATCTAATAAATAAATATATACACGCTTCTTAACATAAGAAACTTCTATATGCCCTCTCTTCTTTGCCCCCGCTCCCGCTTCATGCAACTAAGGGTTGGAGTAAGGCTCCTCCCAAGGTGCCTTTCTTTGTGTGGAGTAGAACCAATACAACTAGTCCTCACAATCTTCTTATTTTAATATGGACGCAAAATGTTTAGCCTACTTTATGTTGTTTTGGCCATTTGGGCCTGTTCTGGCCACTTTGATCTGGTTTGAGTTGTTATATTCAATGTTTTTATTATTATTATTATTTTTATTTTTATTTTTATTTTAGTTTTTTACTTTTTTCCTAATATCTATTAAATAGAACCTTTGATTTTCTTTATTTCTTCTTAATTCACATATGACTATTAACTAAAACTGCCTCAAGAAATCTTGTTTTCATGGTGATAAAATTGGACAAAGTAAACATTGAGATGGTCAAGTAATGTACACTGCATCAATGGGAGAACTGCAATGCCTAGCAAGATGAAATTGGTAACATTTTATTAGCAGAGGACTTTGTAGGAAAGAGTAAATATTGTGCTCCCATGAAAGTAACTGTTTCTCGTAACATTCACGAGGAACAATTGGGGAAGACTTGGGCAGATATAAGAAAAGGGGTTCCATAAGTTTTGCACTCTCACAGAGTAGTTGAACTTTCATGTTAGATACAAGATCTTGGGTCAGAAGTTGATACTCTCTCACTCTTGGAAACTCTAATGTGGAGCAAAAGCAGCATTCATGCTTAAATGCTGTATGAGGGTGGTTCATGGAAAGAGTGGGAAGGGGAAGAGAGGATGGACTCTGTTTGTAGCATTGTGTGTATGAATGCATATTCTAGGATGTAGTTTCAAGTATAGACACCTGCCTCCATATCATCTTTTCTTGATATCACTATTAAGTTATCAATTGTTCCAAAAGCATAAGCTGTTAGGATGTGGCCAACAATGTATATCAAGCTATTCAACAACTTCCCTAACATGTAACCCCATCTTGCACGTGTAGAGACAAAGAGAGAACCAAACAAAGAAAAAGAAACCAAATGGGGATAAAATACCAAATGGCAATGGAGAGACTTGAATCCAAGACATCTCTCAACCTGAGCTCTGATATCATATTAAATTACCAAATTGTCCCAAATGCTTAAACTGATAGGAAACAGGCCCACCAATGTATATCAAGCTATTCAACAATCACCAAAACCTATGAATGTTTCTTTGTTAGTTGCTTTCTTGTTTCATTGACATAGTGGAAGGCAATGCAAAAGAAGGTGAGGAAGATAGGCAATGACATAATTATACAGCCATTATGATGAGGGGAGTCTAGTTGGCTTTGTGATTCAAACCCATGGATATCCCCTAAGGCCTGTACAAAGAGGAATGGTAACCATATAGGTGAAGCTTGTAGAGAGTAACCAGCTTAGGGTTTGATTAGGATCATCCCCTATTTATATAAATGAAGATTTAGACAAATTACAAGAGAGCCCTGAGGCATAGAATAATTACACACACTCAGAAAGTAATATGACAATATAATATATATGCTAACACTCCCCCTCAAGCTGGTGCGAAGATATCGCGCATACCCAGCTTGCCTACTATGTCATGAAATGGCTTATTCCCAACCCCCTTGGTGAGAATGTCAGCAAGTTGTTCACCAGACTGGACAAAAGGAGTACAAATGGTACCACTAATGAGTTTTTCCTTAATGAAGTGGCGATCAATCTTAACATGTTTTGTCTTGTCATGTTGAACCGGATTGTGAGCGATGTTGATAGCGGCCTTATTATCACAGTATAACCGCATGGAGTCCGTCTGACCAATACCTAGATCACTCAACAATAACTTGATCCATAAAAGCTCACACACCCCTTGTACCATAGCTCTAAACTCAGCTTCTGCACTTGACCTGGCAACCACATTTTGTTTCTTACTCCTCCAAGTAACTAGGTTGCCTCCAACAAAGGTGCAATACCCTGAAGTCGATCTCTTATTAGTTATTGATCCAGCCCAGTCAGCATCTATATAGGCTTCCATACGAAGATGATCATACTTTGAAAAATAAAGACCCTTATCAGGAGCAGGCTTCAAGTACCTCAAGATTCTCATGACAGCCTCGAAGTGAATCTGATGAGGAGCATGCATAAACTGATTAACCACACTAACAGCAACAGCAATATTAGGACGGAAGTGAGATAGGTAAATGAGCTTACCCACTAATCGCTGATAGCTCCCCCTATCAACAGCTTCTCCTCCTTCATCATCCCCCAATTTTTGATTGGGTTCCAGTGGAGTGGCACATGCCTTGCAGCCAAGCATTCCAGTTTCCTTTAACAGGTCAAGCACATATTTTCTCTGTGAGATAAATATCCCATCCTTGGAGTGAGCAACTTCAATTCCCAGAAAGTACTTCAAGCTTTCCAAGTCTTTGATTTCAAACTCACTAGCTAAATATTTCTTCAACAGAGGTATTTCCCCACTATCATTGCCCGTAAGAACTATGTCATCTACATAAACAATATGTGTTGTAGTCTTACCACGTGAGGAATGTTTCACAAACAAGGTATGATCTGCCTGACTCTGTTTGAAGCTATATTTAAGCATAGCCTGAGTGAATCTCTCAAACCAAGCCCTTGGAGACTGTTTGAGACCATATAATGACTTCCGAGCTTGCATACTTTGCCTTCTGTCTGATGATCCTTAAAACCAGGAGGAATGTCCATATATACCTCTTCTTCGAGGTTACCATGGAGAAAGGCATTTTTGACATCAAACTGATAAAGCGGCCAATCTAGATTAGCTGCTAGAGAGAGAAGTACTCTGACTAAATTCATCTTAACCACAGGTGCGAAGGTCTCCTGATAATCAATGCCATAAGTTTGAGTAAACCCTTTTGCCACAAGTCTTGCCTTGTAATGCTCAATAGACCCATCTGCTTTGTGTTTCACAGTATATACCCATTTACATCCCACAGGTCGTTTGCCCGTAGGTAACTCAATCAATTCCCAAGTGCCATTCTTCCTAAGTGCTTTCATTTCCTCAATCATGGCTAGTTTCCACTCAGAGGTAGCAAGAGCATCCTGAAAATGGTTAGGAATGCTAACAGAGGAAATATTGGACACAAACTCTCTATATGAGGATGACAAATGAGAGTAGGACACAAAATGTAAGATAGGATGTTGAGTACAAGATCTCACACCCTTCCTCTTGGCAATAGGAATATCAAGATCAATGGACTCAAGAGATTCGAAGTTACATAGACTCTCATCAGAAGCAGGAGATGGCAGCGGAGGAGCAGAAGTGGTTCCTTGTATCCAGTTAACTTGTTGTCTGTTTATGTCCCGGACATAAACATGCCCGTCCTTATCCTTGGTGACATTGGGTTCTATAGTCCCAATAGAAGAGGGTGGTGCAAGAACAACTGGTTCCACCATAGGAAGCACAGGACTCACAGTAGAAAAGGGTGGTGCAAGAACAACTGGTTTCACCATAGGAAGCACAGAACTCACAGGACTCATTTCACACCAAGGCTCCCCTAAAAATGAGGATGGTGACACCGGAGAGGACAAGAAATAGGACTGGGACTTAAAGAAAGTAACATCCATGGACACAAACCACTTACGAGAAGGAGGGTGGTAACATTTATACCCCTTTTGAGTAGGAGAGTAACCAAGGAAAACATACTTGAGGAGAGCGAGGGTCTAACTTACCACGAGAAGGAGAGTGATTATGAACAAAACAGACACAACCAAATATTTTGGGAGGAATAGAAAACAAGGACTGGGAATCTAGGAGGACGTGAAGAGGAGCTTGTTTTTGCAAGACCTGGGTAGGGAGACGATTAATAAGATGCGCAGCGGTGAGAACAGCGTCGCCCCAATAGGGCCGAGGCACACTCATAGAAAAACACATGCACCGAGCCATGTCAAGAAGATGTCGATTCTTGCATTCCGCCACCCCATTTTGTTGAGGGGTATTGGTGCAAGAGGTCTGATGGATAATGCCATGAGTAGAAAAATATTGTCCTAACTCAGAATCTATGTATTCCCGTCATTATCAAAACGAAATAGTTTGACAATGGGCCCAAACTGAGTACAAATCATCTTATGAAAATTGCGAAACACAGAAAAAACCTCACTCTTATCTTTCATGAGATACCCCCAAGTAGTACGAGAAAAATCATCAATAAATGTAACAAACCATCGATGACCTTTCACAGACATAACACGAGAGGGACCCCAAACATCAAAATGTATTAATGAAAAAGAAACTAAACTTTTATTAAAACTGGGAGCAAAAGAAGCTCTGTGTTGTTTTCCAAGTTGACAAGACTCACAAAGAAAGTCAGACACATGATGATTTGCGAAACTAGATGGAAATAAATGCTTAAGTAAATAAAAGGAAGGATGCCCAAGACGCCAATGCCATAGCCATAAATCAGCGGGGGTAGTAGAAGATGAGGTGGAAGAATAAGCAAGCTTGTCTGGTTGATCCAGGAAATAGAGACCATTTTCTGCACTACCACTGCCAATCGTCCTCCTCGTGACAAGGTCCTGAAAAAGACAATGATCAGGAAAAAACGTCACACTACAATTCAAATCCTAGGTAAGACGACTCAAGGATAACAGATTAACAGAAAAATTGGGAACATGGAGAACAGAAGATAGAGGTATGGTAGGAGTGACTTGGACTAAACCTTTTCCAGAAATGGAAGAAACAGTATCATCTGCAATCATAACTTTGTCCTGACTTGAAGAGGGCTTATAGGCAGAGAAAAGATCAGAGATGCCAGACATATAATCTGAGGCACCGGAATCAATAATCCAAGGCAAGGACTTATGACACAGGAAAACACAAAGAGAATAAGCTAAGTTACTTGAGTGGGCAAAGGACAAGGAAGTTGTACTGAGAGCAGTAGAAGACCGGCGGTCCAACAATTGGCGCAGAGCATCCTCAAGCTCAGCATCAGAAGCTTGGCCAACAGAAGCAGAATTAGAATCAAGTGTATCAACGGCACTAGACTGATGAGCCTGGGAATAGGAACCACGTCCTCTAGACTGGCCTGACCGACCTCCTCTAGAACCAGACCGATCACCTCGACCCCCGGATGGAGTCCCATGAAGCTTCCAACACGTCTCAGGAGTATGCCACAGCTTCTTACAATAATCACAGAATACAGACTCCTTAGCAGGAGACGAAGGGATAAGAGTTAGGCTGAGGCCATTTCGAGGAGTAGACAGTAATGCTGAGCAGTCAGTAGAGACAGGGGACATCATAGCAGACCGGCGACTCTCTTCATTCTGTACATAGGCAAATGCCTCCTGAAGTGAAGGAAGAGTGTCCATACCCAGAACTTGACCCCTAACTGGATCATACTCCACATTTAGGCTTGCCAGAAATTTAAAGACCCGTTCCTGTGCGATGAACTTCTTGTACCCGACAAAATCAGCAGGGCAAAGAGGCTTATAGTCTTGCAGGTGGTCAAGGCATTTCTAGCCGTTGGTGAGGAAAGTGAAATACTGAAGAACAGTCTGCTCCCCTTGAAGTGAGTTCTCAATAGAGCGGCGCAACTCAAATGCCTGTGAGAAATTCCCTTTGCGGGAATAGGTGACAGCCACAGCATTCCAAACATCCTTGGCAATCTCCATAGACAAGTAGCCCTCACTAATTTCAGGAACCATCGAATGAATAAGCCAACCCATAATCAAAGAGTTGGTAATCTCCCATTAGTCATAACCCGAGTCAGTGGTACTAGGTGCTTGTATCCTGCCATCAACATACCCCATCTTCCCTGTGCTCTTCAAAAATATAGTCAAACTTTGAGACCATGCTAGGTAGTTCTGACCATTAAATAGAGAGGTGGTGATTTTCAGACTAGGGTTGGGGTTCTCAGTCATGGTAGTAGGTATAATGGGACTCTCACTCCTCAGTGTTTGAGAAGTAAGGGACACACTGGTGGAATCTGCCATGAATACTATAC
Organism: Camellia lanceoleosa; assembly: GCA_025200525.1. Classification (NCBI taxonomy): domain Eukaryota; kingdom Viridiplantae; phylum Streptophyta; class Magnoliopsida; order Ericales; family Theaceae; genus Camellia; species Camellia lanceoleosa. Next base: position 97,147,265 of record CM045772.1, on the reverse strand, counting down.
TACTGAACCAGCAACAAAACTAGTGGCAATCACAAACCGGGAAGGTGGTGGTGAAAGAACAGGCACAATGACCACTATAAAGGCATTACAAAATTAAGAAACCATAAAGTTTTTTTTTTTGTATTTATATATGTTTATACACGACATAGTGGGATGAGATACGGGTATGTTTATACACGACATAGGTTATACCAAACAGAGATGAGATTATACCAGAGAAGGAGATCGACGAACTGAGAAGATCGATGAGGTGAGGAAGACGAACCAGAGATCGACAAAGGCGAGATCGATCGATCGACAGAGGAGGTCGATTGAGAGACGAAGGCGACAGAGAAAGGCGACTGAGTGACAATCGATTGAGAGACGAAGGCGACTGAGTGACGAAGACGAAGCAGAGATTGACGCAGACCAACCCAGGTAAGTTTCGAACCCTAGAGTTGAGTTTCAAACCCTAGAGTGTTGTTGGTGCCGAAACCCTAGAGGTTCTGCTCTGATACCATGAAGCTTGTAGAGAGTAACCAGCTTAGGTTTGATTGGGATCATCCCCTGTTTATATAAATGAAGATTTAGACAAATTACAAGAGAGCCCTGAGGCATAGAATAATTACACACACTCAGAAAGTAATATGATAATAAAATATATATGCTAACAATAGGTCTTTCATGTAGAAAGTAGTAAGGAGAAAATGAGTAGAACATATGGGTGTAAAAGGGGAATATGAGACAGGATAGTTAGACCAGCTTTCCAGTGCTGCAATTAGATGAGTCTAGAGAATGCTGGTACAAAATGCCTAAGTTTTAAGACACGACTTCTTACAATTAACTGATCAAGAAAAGAAGAAAAAAAAAAAAAAAGGTAAATTGTATGTGGAGCCAAGTTTTGTTTGCAGATTGGTCAGACATCCGCTCCATTGAGGGATTGCAAAGGTAGTTGCTAGTTTAGTCGCACATGGATCCTTTAAAGTAGGAATAGTTGCAACTGGATCTTGTAAAAATGGTTTAGAGCCTTTTGTGTTCTCCCCCTTTTTATTTGCATTGGAGCCAACGCTACATGTCAATATTAGTGAAGAGGGACTGTTTATGGCTAAGAAGCACGAACACGGGCATGGATATGGAGCACGGTAATTTCAAAAAAAATGAGAACACAGACACGACAATAAAATATTTTTTTATATATTTTTATTTGCTATGTAAATTAATATTACATGTACAAACAATCAAAATTAACAAAAACTAATACTAATTTGATATAAAAAAATCACTTTTAAATTAATACTTATCATTTATATCTTTTTATTTTTATTTTTATGGATGATCTATTAAATCTTTTAAAAAAAAAATTTTAAAAAATAAAAATCAACATCCAACATCTATCAAAAATACTAAGGAAAAAAATTAGTTGGTGTCTCTGGAATGTCCTTGGCATGTCCTCTAAAACAAATTTAATAAATATAGGGAAACACCATGTGGTGTGTCCCCTGTCTGACACAGCTACTACGACACTTGTTTTGAAGGGTTAGTGTTCATATGTTTATGGTTTGGATCAGCTTTTTTGTTGCCTTTTTCAATTTATTTATTTTTTTATTATTATGGGCATTTCTTTAATGAACATTCCTCCTTTTTTTTTTTAATATACTTTTTATGGCCTTTTGGTGTGGTGTTTTTCTTTTTTACTGAAATCCAAAACTAAATGCTGGGAAAAATGCCTAAAGTCAAATTAAAATGCTAGTAAAAAAGATTATCCAAACAAATACACAACTGTGTTCTCATGGAAGAATAGGATTTTGTCCATAACTAGTAATATTCTTCTGTCATGCGATTGCAAAAAGATTGCTATAAGTAGGAAGGAAATATTGAACCACCCCCTCCCCCGTTCTTCTTCCCGAAAATAGTACACAGGAAAAAAAAGTTCTCTCATTTGATGTCAGACAGCCATTGAATCTGTTCTCACGAACCATAAATCTCATTTTCTTAAATCACACGAGCATCATAACTTTTTAAAAGCATTTCTTGAAACTGTTTCTACTTATAATACAGTGCAAGTTTTATGTGCTTCCCATGTGATTAATATGTTTTTTAATGTTGCATATCATCTTTAATTTATGTATTAGCTTCTTGTACTGAGACATCAAACAATTACAGGGTATACCAATTGCTTGGTGAATCAGGTACTTACTATGGTGTTCGCTTTGGGAAGAACATCCCATGGGTAACTGAATTTCCATTTGGGGTAATAAATGATCCTCAATACGTTGGAAGTATTTTGAGTCTTGTTGCTTGTCTATCTTGGGTCCCCTTCCTCTACATTCTACTGTGGGTTCTTGGTTATGTGTTTATGATCTATATAGAATCTAAGGAAGATCCTGCCACTCGTGCCAAGCCGCTCCTTTAAATTTGGCAAGAAACTGACCAGAGACAGTGAGTTAGAGGAACCAGCACATCAGACTCCCTATATGAAGGTTTTCATTTTTTTTTTTCGGGCATAAGATTGAAGTTTTGGTCTCTTATTATATTTTTGGTTCAATAAATTATTACCCCATACCCGACTTTATTTATTTATTTTTGCAGTAATGTTAACGCACTAGAATTTTACCGAGTGGTAAAACCAAAAGAGATGTAATGATGACCTTCTTGTTGTCAGTAGAATTTCTGCATGATGATTACTTTTACCTGTTGGTCGGAAGAATTAACTGTATTATAATGAATAATAGCAATGATATTAAAGTTTGTGTATCTGATTTGAAGTACTTGCATTGAGTGTTGTTTTGCAGATTTTTGTAATATGGAGAATGTGAACTTGTATATTTATGATTGGGAAAAAGACTCAATTGCTGAGTGTATTTTTTGATGTTGAGGCTTCATTTCGTTTTGCTTAGAATGATTGTTCATGGGGAATCATAACTTAATAATCTGTTTAAATTTTCATAATAAGGTTTCAGATTTGTACCTTAAACTATCATTTCTGATAAAAAAAAGAATGAGATTAATGCACTTGCTTTGCCACATCTGGGGATTTTTTTTAGACTGTGTCCGTGACACAGGGCACCGACGAATAATTTCATTACATATTGGTATTGCTGGTAAAAATCTGAGGGCCATTGCTGGGACAAATTGATTAGCTTATAGCACAAAACCCTAATATAGAGTTACCATAGATGACAGGTAGATCTGAAATTTTTTGTGCAAAAATTGTGCCAGGTGATGTGTGATTCATTGCTTTTGATTATGAAAGGTAGATAGATCTGTGTCTCACCAAAATGCAGTGTCCCTTTGTTATGGCAGTTGCTAAGGCCAGGAGGCACTGGATTTTTATGGTCTTCCAAGTGTATGTTGTACCCTTGTCCCAAGTTTTGACCCACTGCCCAATTTGGTAAAATAATCATTACTAAATTGGAAAATTAGAATATGGCGAGGTGAAGAGAACATTTGAGGTGAATAAATATTGACTGCAATGGTAATATCATTTTATATAATGTCATCAATCCAAAAATGGTGTCATTAATTAACAAAAATCACAAACGAAATTGGTGCGGATAATTTTGGGGGAGAGATAAATGGTGTCATTAATCAACAAAAATCACAAATGAAATTGGTGCGGATAATTTTGGGGAGAGAGAATGCCACGAGAGGAGAGGGAATTGTGTTTTTGTGTTTTTTACCAAACATAAGTTGTTTTAAAACAAAATTTAACTTTAAAGGGTTGGCCTAGTAGCTTGAGGTCTGGGACTTAAGGATCTGTTTTTTGTAGGTTTCATATTCGATTTTCTCAACCAATATAAAACTCTTGAAGCCATGGATCGCAGGAAATCTATTTTGAAAAGCTTGTTTGGGTTATAGAGACTTAGTCTGGTGCGCAAAAGGTCTGAGGCTTAAGGGTCTGCTCCTTCCAGGTCTCAATGTTGATTCTCTCAACCGACATAAAACTCTTGAAGCCACGAATCGCAGGAAAACCTATTTTGAAAAGCTTGTTTGGACTGTAGGGACTTAGTTTGGTGCACGAAAGCTGGCCTAGAATACCCTACATAACAAAAAAAAAAAAAATTCAATTTTGAACAATTTGGAAGTTATTTTCCAAACTCAAGTTGTTTTCAAAACACAACTTTAATACAATTTTAAAAAAAAAAAAAATTATATTAGTTGAAATAAGACAGATTTTAAAAAATATATGTAAAATAATAGTTGGAACCTTAAAATTGTATTTTGAAAACACAATTTTATAAAACAATATAAGTTTAATATAAAAATAAATAAATAAATAAACTTTAGGGTGATGCACCAGTAAATCCCAAATTCCAATCTTTTAACCCATTTGGTCCTACCTTTTTTCTTATAATCCAAATAGTCCCAATGTGGTGTTAATGACAACATTACCCATTTGTTTTGACTCTGTTTACAGACGTGTATTAAGGGTAATTAAGGAATGGTCATATGTGAATTTTACTGAAATGCCCAAGCGTCCTAGTTTCTTGATGTTTGTTATGTCTCCAACCAATGTGAAAACGAAGAGACGTGGATTGAAGATTGCACAGTGTCCCGATGATAATGGCGTAATGTTAGGCCTTTTGCAGTTGAATAGAGACAGATCAGAGAAATGTCGTCGCACAACAATTCATCATCATCAGCGGCGAATGATCCACGGCAGCCCTCAACTGCAAAGCCGTTCGCATCATCGATGGTGTCTCCTCAAGAACTTCCCATTGATTACTCCGGTTTCATTGCCGTCATCTGCGCCGTCATCGGCGGCGAATGATCCTGCGACCCTCAAGCGCAGTTGCTTAACATCGATGGTGTCTCATCAAGCCCTCCCCATCGATTACTCGGGTTCCATCATCCCAGACCCGATCCGATCCGATGTTTGATGTTTGATGTGTAGTCTCACTTTGCTGAAGGAGGCAGAGTGGTGTGGGTGTGGCGGAGGCTTTGTTTTTCCGGCTAGATTTTGATTTTCGGTGAAATCTTTGGACGTAACACCATTGAAGACATTGGCGGTGTTGGACGTAAAAATGTAACAGTTACAACCAGATGCACAAGAAGAAACATCACAGATCCAACATTGAAGAACATCTATGTGTTGAAGAACATCAGAGATTCGATCCGATGTTTGATGTGTAGTCTCGATTCTTTGAAGGAGGCAGAATGGTGTGGGTGTGGCGGAGGGTTTGTTTGTCCGGCTAGATTTTCAGTTTTTCCGGTGAAATCTTTGGATGTAACACCATTGAAGACATTGGGGGTGTTGGACGTAAACATGTAATAGTTACAACCAGATGCACAAGAAGAAACATCACAGATCCGACATTCAAGAACATCAATGTCTTGAAGAACATCATAGATCCGATATTCGATCCGAGGGAAGAACATATCTGTGTTGATGATGTGTTTGTTAATGTTGATCTGTTTTGATGTTATTTTGATGATGTTTGATGTTCGAATGTTGGTGTAGTTAATGTTGATGCTGGAGTTTATGATGTTTGGTGATGTTGATGATGTTTTGACGATGGTGTAGTTAATGTTGATGATGTAGTTACGATGTTTTATGATGTTTGATAATGTTGATGATGTTTTGATGATGTTGGTGTAGTTAATGTTGTTAATGTAGTTAACATTTAGATGATGTAGTTGATGTTGAAAGGGTAAATAGGTAAAGTCTCACCAAAACAAATCAAAAGGAAATATTCCTTATTAGCTAAATAGGACCAAATGGTTTATAAGAAAAAACACAGGACTAAATGGAGTAACATTCTCTCAATTGGGATTTACCGGTAATTTTTCCTAAACTTTAACAAATTATTTTAAAACAATGTGTATCAAAATAAAATAAAAAATAAAAAATTCAAAACTCCAAACACTGGGATCGGGACCCACTTATCCAACCATCTTCCACACATTCATATGCCACTTCACATCTCAACCATAAAACCAGAAACCATGAAAGCAGTGTTCTAAAGCTCTACCGTACACAAAAATGGCTACTACAACAACAACAACAACAACTTCTCTTCTACCAAAATCCATCTCACCTTTCCCCACAAACCCATCATCTTCTTCCTCATCATCTCCCCTAACCCACTTCCCCAATAATCTCTCCTTCAACCAACCACCTCTCTCCACCAAAAAACCCACCACCACTCTCAGTCCAAACGCCACCAAGAAAAAAAAGAACCCATGGCTCGACCCTTTCGATGACGGTGATGACCCCGAATTACAATACGGCTCTCTCTTCACCGATGGCAAGCAAGAGGAAGATCCAAGACCACCAGACAACCCTGAGAACCCGTATGGATTCCTCAAATTCCCAATGGGTTACAGTGTGGAAATTGCTTCTCTGGGTCTGAAGATCAGAGGAGATGTTCGGCGATGTTGTTGTGTTGTCTCGGGTGGTGTTTATGAGAACTTGCTGTTTTTTCCGGCAATTCAGTTGATTAAGGATCGGTATCGTGGTGTTGAGGTGGAGGTGGTGGCGCGGGAGAGAGGGAAGCAGAGTTATGAGTTGAATAAGAATGTGAGCTGGGCTGATGCTTATGATCCTGAAGAGGATTTTCCTGAGCCTGCTGTTTATACTGACATGATTGGGATAATTAAGGTTAGTTTGGGTATTTTGTGGTAATTCATGTTCATTTTTCTTAGCAATTTAAGAAAATTTTGATTTATATTTTAATTATTTGTTTCAATTGCATTCTTAAACTTCACACGCTAATCTAATGTAGTTTCTTCTCTTAATTGTTGTCTAATGAATACACGGAAAAATATTTTCGCTAAGAAAATTTTAGCACATCATCAAATAGTCAAAATGCTATGTATTCAGCTCTCAATAGTAATGGAGTGGAAAGTTTTGATGTGTTGTTTTGTTTTGTAAATAATGTGCATTTCGCCTAGCTCGTAGTTCATTTGATAATGAGATTTCTTGCTAATGCCCTTCAAATACGTGATATGAGGCTAATGTAATTATTTTCCATATGTTTCTAAGACTAGGGTAGGGAACTGAATTGGATTAATATGAAGTTTGGGATACAATTGATACGAATAAAAGATTAAGGACCAAAATGAAATACATGGTATACTTGTAGAGGTGGTTCAACCATTAGGCCAGTTAGGCTGTTGTATAAAGCCCATAGAAAAATTTCAAAAAATTCTTATTGTTGGAGGCCTCAAATTTTCAAACGTTTAGTTTGATAATGCCTCATTTTGATATATAGTTTGAGGCCTCCAAAAACTTTGAGCCGCTACTGTATACTTGGGAATTATTTGTGTAATTTATTCTTTGAAGAACCACTTGAACTGTTGTTTCTGCTAGGAAAATGCAAGAACAATTTGTTTGTTCGTTTGTTTTTTTATGTCCTCACAATTTTTCAGGACAGCTTTTCCTTCTGCTTCTCAAGAGAAAATGAACCTTTTATTCCTTTGAATGGATCTGACTTACATCATTTAGAAAAAATCAATTAAACTTGCATACTAATAATTCACAAGGCTTTGTTATTTGGGAATGGTAGCATAATGCATATGTTGCTGTTTCTTGCTTGCAGGGTAGGTATTATGATATGATCTTATCCACCAAACTGGCAGGGCTTGGCCATGCTGCATTTTTGTTTATGTCAACCGCCCGTGACAGAGTGAGCTACATATACCCCAATGTAAATGCCGCGGGAGCTGGATTACTTCTATCAGAAACATTTGTTCCAGATAGCATGAATCTTTCTGAGGGCGGATACAACATGTGAAACAATAGATTTTTGTAGTTCATATTTGGAAAACTACACTACTTTTCGATCAAATGTGTGTATTTATTTATTATTTTTTTTATAATGAACTTTAACATTCTTTTTAGGTACCACCAGATGATTGATTGGTTGGGAAGACCAGGGCGTAATGTGCCAAGGCAGCCTGTGCCTCCTCTAAAAGTGTCAATATCAAGGAAGCTGAAGGAGGTGGTAGAGGCAAAATATAAGAAAGCCGGCGCAGAAAAGGGAAAATATATAGTGATTCATGGGATACAATCAGATTCAAAAGCTTCTATGCAGTCCAGAGGAGACACTGATAGCTTGCTACCCATTGAAATTTGGGCTGAAATAGCCGAGGCAATAAGGTATGCTAATGTTGAGAAACTGATCGACTTGGTTTCATCCCAATTTAGTAGCCAAAATTAAAAATAAAAAGAAAAAGAAATCAACATTAATTAAAACCAGAGAAAATAATGATATTATAAACACAAAATAACTAAGTAGACACACAAAAAAAAAAGAAGTAAAATAGAAATTCTAAATATGCTTTCACTATAGTTGGTGGTTATTTTGAGTTAGTGTTGATTCTCAAAGTTATTTTATACCAAACAATTCCTCAGCTGTACAACCAAACTCGCCATTGGCTTATAAACTATTTGTCAATTAATTCAATTGTTTTGCTCAATGATGTCAAGATATTCTATCTACTCCAGGAATCATGGACTCGAGCTGTATCTTGCATGCATTGCAACCAAGGGATCTCTTCGTTGCGTGCAAATTACACACTGAATGGGAAAAAGAAATAAAGAAGAGATACTAAGAACCGACTTTCAAAGAACCATTTTTTCTGTTTTGCATTTATGTGTGAAAAACTGCATAGTTTTGCCGTCATTCTAATTGGGTATTACTGATAAGAATCATGTTTTCTATGCTCTTTTGGCTGGTTTATCAACATATTATGAGAAATGGAATTTAGTAAATCAGAATCGAAGTCAATGACACAAACCATAAAATCCAAATGATGTGTTTCAAATAAAGTCTTGGTCAAAACAAGTTCCAAAAACACAATATGAGATGTAATCGAATTGCTAATTTGTCGTGTAAACAGAGGAGTCAAGCCAATCTTTGTCATTCCACACGAGAAAGAAAGGGAAAATGTTGAGGAAGTTGTTGGAGACGATGCTAGTATCGTTTTCATCACTACGCCTGGACAGGTATTTTCTTTCTCCGTTTATAGCTATTGAGTATATCCAAGTTCTAACACAACAAAAAAACGTGTTGGAAGGCAAAAATAAATTGTGGAATATCATGTTCAGGGTGGAAGTAAATTGTTATGCCAGACTAGCGTCTTACAGCTTTGTCATCCCTCGTTAAGATATGAGATAGGCCTTTTAACAAGAATAACTCACAAAAGAATTAAACACAGATTATGATAAAGCAACTGAAAGGAGCTTTGCTAAATACGAACTGTCGCACGATCGTGTTGTTGTTTTATTTCAGCTGGCTGCTCTTATTAATGACTCTATCGGGGTAATAGCCACGAATACAGCAGCTATCCAACTTGCACATGCACGTGAAAAACCCAGGTAAGTTTTTTTTATTTCTGTCGAATAAATTCTCCCATAAACTTGATCCAACCAAAAACTCACTTAGTATGCTCATAAATGACCCCCGAGTGCAAATTCTAATTTTGTTTCGCGGCGTCTTTTCTGCAGCATTGCATTGTTTTGTTCTGCAGAGAAGGGAAGACTCTTTATTCCAAATGCAGAAGAGAAAAAATGCACGGTTGTTTCATCCAAGACGGGAAAGTTGGTAGATATTGATGTCGAAGCTGTTAAAAGTGCCGTCCAAATTTTTGAAAGGCCTTTAGCTCTTGTCTAGAAGATCACTTTTTCTTTCTTTCATCTTTCCCTTCAATTTGTTTGTGTTCATTTTTCATCAATTGTATTGCAAAGCCAAGCCATGAGCAATATGAAATCAGATTTAGCTGCAACTCTTATGCTGTGTTTGGTTGGGAGATTTGGGGAGGGATTTGGAAAAGGAAAGGGAAAAGGTGTGTGAAACTAGGTGAAATTTAGACATGTTTTATTCACATTTCACCTACCTTTTCCATTTCCCTTTCCAAATCCTTCTTCAAATCCCTCAACCAAACACAACATTAAGGTCTGTATTTGGATAATGGATTTGGATAGAGATTTGAAATGGAAAAAGAAAAATGTAGGTGAAATATGAATAAAATATATTGGGTAAGAATTTACGCACCTTTTGCAATCCAAATTCATGATCTAAACACAACCTAATACAGAAAAGTACTGTTTATCAAATCTGCTACATATTTAGAGGCTGCAGAACACAACAGAAAAAAGATGGTTGGTTTAAGGAAATCAAGAAAGGCCAAATTTCATACAAGAACTGTGATTCATGTAAAACAATAAAGTAGTACGTGAAATCTACAAAGAAGCTTACAGATTCTTTCTTCCACAAGATAAACTGCAGCACATCTTAATGTTTTGGCTTCTTAATTCAATGCAATCACACAAGTCCAAAACATCAAAGGCCAAGAAAGGTAGAAGAGTTTGAATTAGCTCATCTGTAATCCAACGCAATAAATATACATCCAAGACAACTATCGTTTTGGAACTGAGGATGGAATGAGGTATAAGAGGGATGCCAAAGTCACTAAACACAAGAACAAATCGGAACAAATCGTATTTTATTTTATAAAATGAATAATTTGTAAATTGTATATTTAAACATTCATTTTATAAAATAAGAAGTCATTTGTTCCTTTATTTATAATTGTCTAATGAAATTAATCTTTTACATGAATAACCTTTACTATAAGGTACATGACATGTTCAGATTAAAACCGAGATAAGAAAAAGTATAAAGAGATAAGGCTAAAAAAAAAAAAAAAAGACCTTTGGTAACAATAATTTGGGTCTTTGGAAAAAGAGCGGAAAAAAAAAAGAGTGTATGCTGTTACTTAACACAATTTTAATTGAAATAAATTAAATTATTTCAATATGTAGACTCATCATGCCTTCTTTGGTTCATTTATTTTATAATTTTTTTTATATATAAAATTTTCATAAAAAAATAAATTAATTTGATAAGCATAATTATATAATTTTATCCTATATTAATTTAAAAAATTAATTTTTTTATACTCATCAACCAAATTTTAAAAAATAAATAAATGAAATATATTTAATCACATCAATTTTAGAAGTAAAGTACAAAAATAAATAAAACATATGACCCAAACAATTTATACAACCCGTGACATGCCTACCTGCCTATGGATCCAAACGGCCTTTCTACGAGAAAACAAAAACAAAAAAAGTGTGAAAAATAGAAATCTCTGCGGGACCGGGTCGGACAAGGAGGGCCCAAAACCTTGCTGGTTTTGTACTGACGTGGCACTCTGTTAGTGGTGTGAGAGTTGACTATACTTTCCTCTCTCTCTCTCTCTCTCTGCGCTCTTGGTTGGCTTCTTCGATCGAATACACACCAACCACTACTACTACTGCTCAGTGAGCTTCATCATCGTCCAATGCAGCTTCAAATCTGCCACCACCTAGGGTTTCTGAATCCAGATTTCAACTCTCCAGCCTCCGATTCACTCATCTCTCAATCCACATTTTCCATCACTTTCTAGGGTTTTGAATTCCATATACTGATGCACTCTCACATTTTCAATCTTTCCACGGTTTCATCATTTATGCCCTAGATTGTAGATATTTGATTTCATAGAAGGGGTTAATTAGGCGCTAGTTTGGTTCAAATTGGAGGAAAATTCAAATCTCATTCTCCGATGTCTGGTCCTCCGCGAGTCAGATCGATGAATTTTCCAGAATCGGAGTCCCGACCTGTTCTCGGTCCGGCTGGGAACAAGACGAGGCCGATCGATACGCGTAAGCAGGTTTCGAAACCGCAGAGAAAAGCAGAGAAACCGCAGGAAATCGATGACGACAACGCGAAGAAGTCTCCTTTGTTGTCTGTTGTAAATTCGCCGCCATCGCCATCGCCATCGCCGCTGCAGCAACCGGCAACGGCGACAACAGCGGCGGCGTTAGGGCATTGTATTACTGTACCATCGATTTTGAGGCAGCAGAGCCACCGGAAGCTATTACTGAAGTCGAATTTGTCGCCGAACGCGTCGTGTTCGTCGGACACTTCGTCCGATTCGTCTCACAGTCGGGCCTCGGCTGGGAAGATAAGCAGGAGGAGTGTTACGCCGACGCATATTCGGAGGAAGCAATGTGGTCCGAAGTTGGAAAAAGTTGAGAGGATTGTTATCGATACGGACAGTGGATCGGCGGCTTCAGCTGATACTTCTCCGGCCAAGAAAAGGTGTGCTTGGGTGACGCCAAACACTGGTATGTTTGTGTTGATTTCTTGAGCTAATTACGTTTACTGATTTTCTCAAACTATAATTGTTGCTTTACTTTTAGCTGCCTATATATGAACTGTGTGAATGTGAAAATTTTAGCAATTGACCAAACCTGGGGAGATACATTACTTAAAAAATACTAAGCAATAGTGCATAGCAAGTGAAGTGATTTGGAAATAGTGAATTAAGGTGCCTTAAAATATATTTTCTTGTCATCAAGCATCCATAGGGCTTGTTTGATTGGATGGATTATAGCATAGAATTGGGATTATTGATCAATAGGACTCACATTCCATTGTTCGGTTATAATTTTTGTTATCTGGGTTAGATTTTAATGAACATTCTATTTAACAAAATTGATGGATTTTTTTAATTCTACAACTAGTGATACAAAATAAACATATAATTGAGATTATATTTTTCCATATCCATTGCAAAACAAACGTGGGCAAGAGAAAATTATTTATCTCACTAATATAGCTGGATAATCAATCTTATAGTAATTCCATGGATTGTTAATCCCCTAACTATTAATTGTGCTAATCAAACAATGCCTTACAGTTCAATTTAGTAAAACCGTCAAAGAAGCACCATCCATTTGGAATGGGTGATTTGAAAAGAAAAGAAATGCTTTTCTTTTGATTGGATTAATAAAGAGGTGAGAAATGGATTGAAATGGGAAGAAATGGTTATTTATTTCTTCTCATGAGCTGAAATTTTGAGTTGTTAGTCTAGGTGAAAACTTGCAACATTTGAAAGCTAAACTCTCTATAGAAGCTAGTGCCATGTAATGGAGCAAACATTGGCTCTGTTTGGTAGAGCTTTTTTTGAAGTTAAAAGTTGATAATTAGAAAGTAGAAGCTGAAAGCATCCGTACCCCAGCTTTCAAATAATCAGCTTTTTTCAGCTTATTTAAGCTATTTCTGCCTAATATCAGCAAAAGTTGCACCAAATAATCTAGACTCCCAAATCAAACTAAGCTATGATCAACCCCAAAAGCTATAATTATATTATTAGTACTTCTAATTCTAAATGTTGGCCTTTTTTTAATTTGGAGTTACCTAGGGCATCAAATGGAATTTACATGCGTTTGTTTACACTCAAATTGTTAGATCTCCCAATGAAGACAAATCTAGCATGTTGTCTGTTGCTTGGTGCGAATTTGGCATAGCATGAAAGCTTAACTCAACTCTACAACAATATGTGGGTGTTTGGGAAGTTGGCTATTTTAGTAGGCTAAAATTTTTGTGTTTGGGAAGATAGTTTGATTTTTTTATAGTTAAATGTGATGTTTGTGAGAGAAAAAGTGAAATGATTATGGGTTTGATGTGATATTTTGTCTTATTGGCTATTTTAGCCTATTTTGTCTTTTGTGAATTTTAGCCCAAAAAGCCAAAAAAAAGCTCTTGCCAAACACCTGCTATGTCTCAACTATTGGCTCTAGTTTTGCAAATTTATTTCTACTAATTGACTTCCTACTATGGCAAGTTAAATGGCAAGCCATTATGTCATTTTACATGGCCTTGGTACATTTACTGTTGCCCTCTCTCATGTCCTTTTAGCTTCTTCAAATTCAACCATATGATAAAGGAGCTGTCTGATTGTTTGGGTGCATAAGAATAGATGCATGCTCACAATTGTGTGTACACACAATCTACATTTTGTTGTATTCTTTTGTGCCTGTGTTCAGTTTCTTCAATGTGTCAATATTTATTTTCATGTGAAATTTACATTTCTATGAAAGATGACCGTAAAAGCCATCTAGGTAAATTGGTATCCACTCTACTAATGGAAAGTCAAGGACATAGAAGGAAGGAGTTCTTGGTCCTTCTGAGCATTGAATGCTTTAGCAACATATAGAATAAGCTTTATTTTCATTTATGCCTTTTATATGTCCTTGGTGAACAAACTGAGATATGCTATATAAAAAGGATGTGGAGAGTATATCTCCTTTTACGATGAATCATAATAATGCATAGGCCTCGTGATTGACATCTTCACTATTGTAATATTTTTCCCCACTTAAGTGTGGAAATCCATTAGGTGGATGATCCTGATAGTATAAAGATCAAGCAATACAATTTTGAGGACTGGTAAGATTTATTATTGGTTGTCATATGCTTTGCATGCTCAACCTCATCTGTTCAATCGACATTTGAAATTTTTTCACTAATTTATTTGCTTGTCTCCAAAATTGATAACTGTTCACTCAGCTAAGTGCAGTTTACCAAAAAGATGCCAAAATCTGAACCCGATTTTGCCTTCTAGCTTTAAGAATAATACTGTTTACCCTCAGAAAATTAGGCATAATATTCTTTAAAAAATCCCCATTTTCTCTTCATATAGCACGTAACAGATCTCAAATTACAAAAAGAGATAAAAACCTTGCTCTTTTGCTGGTAATGGGGGTTGGGGCACCTAAAATGCACAAAACTTTCAGAAAACATGTTGAATGGTTGAGGACACAGGATTGGTTAAGCATGTCATCACACATTCAATGATTTGAAGTGTTTAACTATGCATATAATGGTGTGATTATGTATGCAACTAATTCATTTTTGTAATTTTTCATCTCCAGCTGAAAGTCTTATTTTCTATTTGATTTTCATTTAATCAGCCCAAGTATTTACAGTTCACCGAAAACCTTTCATATCAATCAGTGGGGATATGGCTTCATCCTTGAATTGAAGTGTTTGTTTTACTAACCATAAAGAATGTTGGATAAGGAGATTCTAGCCATTTATGACAGTAATGTTATATCAAGATTTATGGTATGACAGGCTTTGAAGTAGCAAAACCTAGGCATCCATTTAAATTTAATATCAAAATAGATTGTTTAGCAACTAGAAGGTAGGCAAGAGTGGATCAATGTCAACCTACTTTAGAGATGGTTTATATATAACCCCAAGGAGTTGGCCTAGTGGGTGCAGCTTGGAGCCTGGGATGTGCTCTCTTAGGTGGTTCAACTCCTACTAGGTGCTATCAACTACTTGGGGCCATGCTCGTGGGGTTCTACTTGAGATTTGCCCGATCCACGTGGAGGGGCGTTTTGCGTGGGTCTAGGGATTAGTTGAGATGTGCGTATGTTGGCTCGGACACCCAGTCATTAAAAAAAAGAACATGGTTTATATACTATACCTACCTCCACTGACTCTTAAATTTTTTAGAAAATTGATTTGCTATTTCACATGGTTTTTAGCCTATATGTTACTTCTGCTATTTGAGGCATTTAATGACAAATATATCTACATGTAATCTGGGATTTCTGAATTGTGTCATATATATGTAGTCTAGTGTCTTTGTTCTTTGCATTCATACCCATGTTAAGTTTTATGATATGATTTGCATTGGATGTGCGACCTTTTAATGGCAGTGTCTGTTGAGTTTTTTTGAATTGCATTGGTGTTTTGTCTCAATCTAAGATTAAAAAGGGAGAAGAAGATTGTGGTTGGATTAGTAATGAGCCACTTTCCCTTGTTTGAAGTTAGTTATTGTTGTTTTTGGGAAGCCATGTTTTTTCAGAGGAAGAGATTGTGGTATAGGATTTGGTGGGTTAGAGGTTGTTTACTAGAATGCCTTTGCCTTTCTTATTCCTGTTATTCTTCTTATTGGTTTAGTTGAGAACTCCTCATTGTGGCTTATTAATTATCCAATGCATGGTGCTTGGGATTTTATTTTTTTTTTGTGTATGTGTGTGTGGTTAAACATATACCTTTCATGCATCGGTTAAAAATTAGCATTAGGATAATGATTTTGCCATATACATAATTGGCTCCATTTTTCATCTTTCATGCTTGAGTTCTTGCATGCACATTTTATAAAATTGGATGAAATAATGTTTTTATGAGTCCTATCTGCTTATTGGTTTTCATTTGTCAAACAGATCCGTGTTATGCTGCATTTCATGACGAAGAATGGGGAGTTCCAATCCATAATGACAAGTGAGTAACCTTCATGATGTCAGTCACATGTTTCTTTCCTGCTTTCCAGTTGTCAGATGGAATTTCATTCACTGTCCTCTTTCCATAACGGCTTGCAGGCAATTATTTGAATTGCTCGTCTTGTCAATTGCTCTGGCTGAACTTTCTTGGCCTGTCATTCTCAACAAAAGGCACTTGTTCAGGTATGATCATCTCCTCATGTTTGCCTTCATCAAATGGTCACCTTCTATTTAATGCTTTTGACCTATGATAAATCACAGCTACACTTTTATTTGAACACAGGGAAGTCTTTCTGGACTTTGACCCAATTGCTGTTTCAAAATTAAATGAGAAGAAGACCGTGACACCAGGAAGCACTGCCAGCTCTCTTCTTTCAGAGCTGAAGCTCCGAGGCATCATTGAAAATGCACGTCAAATGTGTAAGGTATGTGCTATTTCTTGTTTTTATCAGTTGATAATTGCATCTTTACTATCGCTGAACTAAAGTCTCCCTTGTTAGAGATTTGTGATTACTTTTCTGGTGAAGGTTACTGTAGACTATAGTATCTTGGTTATTTATTCCTGGGGCTGTTAAATGGAAATTGTTGTAGATTCCAATTATTTTGAACAGAGTGAACATGATGTATTTTATTGATTGGAGAAGTTAAATATTAGACTATAAACTCTCTTTGTGCCTTGCTTTTGATGCCAGATAATAGATGAATTTGGGTCTTTTGACAAGTACATATGGGGTTTTGTAAACCACAAGCCCATTGTTAGTCAGTTCCGATACCCCCGCCAGGTTCCAATCAAGACATCAAAAGCCGATGCAATAAGCAAAGACCTGGTGAGAAGAGGGTTTCGAGGAGTTGGTCCTACGGTGGTCTACTCATTCATGCAAGTTGCTGGAATAACAAATGACCATCTCATCTCGTGCTTCAGATTCCAGGACTGTACTGCAGGGGATTCAAGCAATAAAGACAGCATCAGCCTCAAGGGTAGTAGGGTTGAAGATAAACAACATGAGAATTCAACCGAACTGGGACTAGCTAGGGCTATCGACGGTGTGAATTTGTCCCCCGAGTAATATGTTAGGGTTTCGATTGATATGGGGTTGTAATTTGCACACCATGAAAGGGTTTCACGAGATGGGATGGTGGGGGTGAAAATGTGGTTTGTGTACAAAATGATAATGAATTTAATTTGTTTCTTTGGTATGTAGATTAAAGAATACAATTTGTAAACCAGAAGAGTTGTTGGAGGTGCTTGGATGTGTTTGAGATGTGGTGTTGGTTCATCTTTGTACAGTGAGGGTGAGTTAACCATTTGTGGCCTAGCCATTTCAAATAATTATTAGGGTAAATTATAAATACATTAAAATACAAATTGTCTCATGTGATTTTGAAAATTACATTTCATATGAAGATTTTTAATTTCATAACAAATCGCTATTTTATTAATAAATTATTAAATTAATTAACAGTTTTTAATGATATTAGAAATATGTTTCAATTAATGATTTAAGTAATTTTATTACTGTATATGAGAATAATTATGAATTTTATTTTATTTTTAGTTAATTTTGTTAAATAAAATTTTTTAACAATTGGGTATTTATAATTTTTTAAATTATAAAAATAATTTGTATTTTTAACAGATGCAATTGTAATTTATCCTAATTATTACTGTCATAAATGTATATATATATATATATATATAATTAATGATACAAAGTCAAGTCAAGTTGCCAATATCTTGGACGTGTTCGCTTTTTAGCACTAGTGGGTCTTGAGGCCACTCTCCACCTTTTCTTTTCTAGAAGCACCTTTGTGTACGAGATGGGTTTTCTATCAATTTTACATTTCAATTTTAGAGAATTATAGGGGTTATGAAGTTTATTATATGTCTTATTTTAGTGATTTGAATTATTTATTTTGTAAGTTGTTTATGTCATTAATGAAACAAATTAATTTTATTCTATAATAATATCATGAATAATATATATTGAGTATTTTATAAAATAATTGATTTTGTATTATTGAAACATGCCTTATGATGAATCTCACAGACTTTTAAAATTCTCTTAAATTAATATGTAAACTCGAGGAAAGTCTAACTTTTTCATAAAGTTGTCAATATTAACAATTTATGTTTGAAATTGAAATTTTATTTTAGAGTTTATGGTTTGTCATTTTATTTGAATTTTATTTTAAATTATTAATTATATATTTTTGTTGACCTATCTTAATGTGATAAAGAGTATAATATATTGCGGAGAAATTAGACTCATTGCTTTCGTAGTTTAGAAGGTCTTAGTCAAACTTCACATAAGTTCAAAGCTTTAAATGTGCTCCCATCCATTCTGGCCAGAATTTGAATTTGTTGAATTTGAGTTCAAACTTTTAAGTTTGTGTTTGGATGTTCAATTTGTAAGAGAAATAAACTAGAAGGAAAAAGTTTTAAAAAAAACTTATATTTTATTAATTTTTTTTTTCTTCTTTTTTTTTTTTTCTTTATAAATTATTTCACAAATTTAATAACTAAATAGCACAACGGTGAAATTGAAGAAAAATTTTAAATTGAAGAAATTCTATTCGTTCATCAAAAAATTAAAAGTTTGGATCAAAAATAAGAAAAATATTCGTTTTCTCACAAGAAAACACAAAGAATATAGCTCAAAGGGTTATATCTTCAAATTTTTGGGAGATCTAGAGTTGGAGCTTATAAATAAGCTTTGAATACCAGTTTGCTTTAATATATATATATATATATACCCCAAAATATAGGAAAAATAACTATTAAATATATTAAATATATATTCTATCTATCATACATATCATATTATATTCATTATCGTATTTAGGATTACCATACTTAAGCTTCTCTCATTCTATATAAAAGGAGTCTTGTATACATTGTTACATAATTATTCAACACAATATTGAATATACACATCATATAATATTTTGTTTTTCCCTCTCTTAGATATTGTAACGTGATATCAGAATTAGGTTAAATACCTAGTAATTTTGTTTCATCGGCGGGCGATAGCCTTATTTTGGCCACCCGCCGGACCTCAACTCATTTCGCTGCCATATTTTCTTTTTAGTATCACTTCGTGGTAATCTCTTCATTTGTCGACTAGTTTATTCATATTCTAAATATCTTTATCATATTTTTTTTACTCGTAATCTTTTTTTTTTTGTGTGTGTGCATGTGTATGTGTATTTGTGTGCTTCTGCTCTATTTTTTTTTCCCTCTGCTTCAATCTCAAATAAGTTTCTATCTTCAAACCTATTTGAGTTTGAAAAGGGATATTATACCTATATCATGGTGAACATAATTATACACCAAGCAAACCACCTAAGTTGGCCCTCTATGGCGCACAACTTAAGTCACTCCTTGTGGCGCACAACTTAAACCGCTCCTTGGTGCACCACCCAAGCTGCCCCCTCTGACACACAATCTAAGCCGTTCTATCTGGCGCATAACCTAAGCCGTCTCTTGGCGCACCACCAAAGTCATCTCCTAACGCACCATCTAAGTCATTCCCCGGCGCACTCAGTCATCTGTTGCCATCATCGTTCAACACTACATAGTTTATGTGTGTACTACGCTTGCTGGTTCAACTTCAGTCTCTACAACGGTCCGACATGACCCCTTAAATTGTCCCGATATTGATTCCTGTTAGTTCCTATAATGGTCTAGCATGACCTCGTAAATTATCTTGACATTTAGTCCAGTCAGCTCTTACATTGATCCAACACGACTTTAAACTGTCCCTGCATTAGTTTTAGCCAGTTTTTATATCAATCTAGCACGACCTTAAACTATCATGGCATTAGTTGCAACCAGTTTCTACAACGGTCCAGTGCGACCTTAAACTATCCCGGTATTAGTTCCGGCTAGTTTCTACAACGGTCCGGTGCGACCTTAAATTGTCCCGGCATTAGTTCCAACTAGTTTCTACAACTGTCCAGCACGACCTTAAACTGTTCCAACATTAGTTCCGACTAATTTCTACAACGGTTTGGCATAATCTTAAATTGTCCCGACATTAGTTCCGACTAATTTCTACAACAGTCCAGCACGACCTTAAACTGTCCTAGCATTAGTTTCAACCAGTTCCTACAACGGTCCGACACAATCATAAATTGTTTCTTAGCATTAGCTACGGCCTTGATCTATCTCAAGTGCCCTTGCGCTTCTGTTCGGACTTTACAATCTATTTGTTTTTTATTTTATTTTTTAGTTTTATTTCATATTTTAGTTTTTCTCTCCAAACTCAAAATCAAGTTAGTATCCTTACTTGAGTTTGAAGGAGATGTTAAATATAGTAACTATATATTCTGTCTATCATACATACCATATTATATTCATTACCATATTTAGGATTAGCATACTTAAGTTTCTCTTCTCCTCTATAAAGGAGTTTTGTATATTGTTACATAATTATTTAACACAATATTGAATATACACATTCTCTCTCTCTCTCTCTCTCTCTCTCTCTCTCTCTCTCTCTTAAATATTATAACATAGTATCAGAGCTATAAGTTAAACTCTTGGTGTTCTTCGTTTTATCGGCGAACGACAACCTTGCCTTGGCAGTCCGCCAGACTTCAAATATAAATTAGTGATAAAGTTTACAAATTTTAATAATTAAAATCTTAAATTTTACCATGAGTCTGTAATTATTTTTAAAAGTTATCACTGATATGTAATTTCTCCAACAAAATTTGACTAGTCGTTTTTAAATTTGACACGATTTAAACCTATAAATCTTGAATGAATGGGTGTAATTTTTTTCAATTTTATCGTTGAAATTCTAAGAATGTATTTGAATCATGAATATAGATAATGATTTGAAAAGGAAAAAGAATGATAAGCCAAATATAATTATATTTTATTCATATTTTATTTATATTTATTTTTTTAAATTATTATTCAAATTTATCATTTAAACGCCGTTTAAATTTAGAACTAGAAAAGTGGGAAACACATTGAAGTAGATGTTTACAAGTGGGCCGTGTCTTTCAACTAGCCCAAGTCGCAGCCTCACTATAAATGGTGTAGTAGTAGTAAGTAGTAGTAGTAGACGACGACTAGAAGTAGTTCTGTTGTTCAAAAAAGACTAGAAGTAGAAGTAGTCCCTTCATATTTGGAAAAGTTCAAAACTACATACAAATGCTTCCAAAATACAATAATAATACTCTCTTTTGTCTTTTCTTTCCAATATGCTAAAATATTTACATCAATTGGTGCACTTCCAACTCTTCCAAACACTTCACTTGGTCAAACCCATCAAAATTATAATAAAAACTAAAAATTTAAAGTTGTTGAAGGTTTGATTCCCTCTTGTGGGGTCTTTCCACCTCCTTTGTAGAGGCTTGAATCTTTCCTTCCAATGAGGTTTTATTTCTTTGTTAGATCTTTAATACCGTTGTATTAAATTGATCCGATCTTTTATCGATTCTGCAATAAAGTTTTTCTTACCGATCTGAAAAAAGGTCCTCACAATTTTTCTGTCTGATTTTGTTGTAAAAATCTTCCAGAAATGGCGGCCGCCAGCGCTGCCTTGAAACTCGGATCTTTCGTCAATGAAGATGCCATTTGTTCAACAAAGAATTGTTGAAATTCCGGTGAATTCATTGCTTGATTTGAGTTTTTGGAATCAGGGTTAGGATTAGATTTGGTTAGATCAAGAGTGATGGTTGGTCCGGATAATGATGAGCTGAGGGAGGCTGGGAAAGGGGCTGCTGACCCACCTAGTGTCACACACCGGTTAGAGCTCGGTGTCGATTCAACTCTTGAAGGGTGTGGATGGTTGTGCTCTCCTTCATATGTTGCAACCAAAACTGATTGATCTTCAATACTTCTTTGTACCTGAGGAGATAGAGGGGGAAAAAATGATTAATTAGAGTGTTATAACAATGTTTAATTTCACTTGTGTTGTTACATGAGAGATGGGAAATTTATTAACTTGAATGTGAAATTTGAGTGTGTATGATTGTTATATGGAGGAAATAACCTTCATCTTCCATGAAATATTGAAGGCGAAATTTCGTGCTTACAAATAATTTTATTGTAGAAAATGGTGGTAAATTGATTGGAAAAAACGATTTCGATTCTTAAAAATCTCTCTACTTCCTCTGTCTCAATGGAAGTGCAGGAGAGACAAAGGAATTGAGATTTGGAGACATAGGATCTTGTATTCAAGTAGTATTCAATGTTCATTTTTGTTTTGTTTTGTAAGTTCTATATCTAGAAAGGGGTGACAAAATTAAGAGTTTTATTATCTACCAAATGGGTAATCTAGAAAGGATTTTGAGAGAAAATTAGTTTGATACTCAAAATTTTGGAGTTGGAGAAAGTGTAAAAATAAGGTTTTGGCAGTGGCTCACCTTCTTCTTGACAGGGCAGCTTGGAGCAAAAGAGCATTTAAAGTAAGCTCTTGGAGAAGGGTTGTCTCTTGTGACCTTTTGTCCATATTTCCTCCATTGAAACCCATCTTTCACTATCTACAACACATAAAATATTGGTAAGTACTTTCAAAAACATCTCATATACCATGAAAAAAAAAAATATTTGAAACTAAATGGTTTGGAATTTGAATACAACAAGAGCATTGAAATTATAAAATAAAAATAAAAAATCCTCAAAATTTGAATATATGACACTAGAATCTGATTCACATATTTCAAATTCTGAACACTTAGCATTGTTGTTGTTGAAGTTCAAAGACTTACTAGGCTTGTATCATTGGCCTCAGTTCGGACATAGACTCTGGAGATTTTTGCCTTGACATGTTCTCCCTTAGGCTTTTTACATGAATCTTCATCACTTGAACTACTCTCCGAGTTTCCTCCTCCATTAGCTCCACCCCCATTGGCGGTGGCAGTGGCGGTGCTATTGGCCTTCCTCTTCTTCCCAACCACCACTTGCTCCGCCACTGGATTCTTGCTCACATAATCCAGCAATTGGCTTCTCAAAGCATTGTAGTTCTCACACAACACTGTCAACATTCCTGTCAGCTTCTTGTTTTCCGCACTCACCCGATTCAATTCTTCCATTAAAGCTCTATTCTGAATACCAAAAGCAATGAAACATAGCTTTAGAAATCCATTATTCATCATCACTAGAAGCATAGCAGCCAAAAAAATAAATAAAAATGATATGAACATGTATCTATATGTATATTAATATGTAACATATGAGATTGAATTATCATCTGGTTGATGAGACACTCTCTTATCGAGCGTCATATCTAGATTTAAGTTTATTATTGCGCTATGCAACTTTCCTTTTTCCTTATCAGAAAGAGAGAGAGAGAAGACACTCTCTTATTTGGCGTGATGCCTAGATTCAAGTCTATTGCTGCTCTATGCAATTTCCCTTTTTCCTTATGGAGAGAGAGAGAGAGAGAGAGAGAGAGAGAGAATTATGTTAGTACCTCTTCTTTGGCTGATATCTTCCTTCCCAACTCTAAGAAAGTGCTTTGGATCTCTTTATTATCCTGAAAGCAAAAAAGGGTAGACAAAAAAAAATACCAATTTAGCAACTCTAGCAAGGGTGTTGCAATTGGAAATATTATATAACAAGGATTTTGAATCTTGGACACACCGGAACTTCATCGATATGTCTGAGGGGATTTGCATTGAGATCCAAAGAAGTATCCACCAAACTAAAATACTCCATAGCAGTCTGAGATATTTGAGCTAATTGTCTTGAAGAACTTTGCAAAACCAAGAATTCCCACACAGAGTTGAAGAAGGCAATGAAGTGAGAAGAATATATAGAAGTTGAAGGTTTGTTGCAAGTTGCAGCTTGTAGGAAAGAAGAAAGGAAGGAGAAGACTGTGAGAGAGAGAGAGAAAGATATATATTATTATTAGGTTAGGGAAGACTTTTGGTTGTACTCATATATATAATTTTTTTTTTTTTGGGGGGGGGGGGGGTGGGGGGTGGTGGAATGAAATGGATGGTGGCTGTTGGTATTGGATTGGAAAAGTGAGGTGGTGGGAGGGAGGAGAGTCTGATGTCGGTCGATTTGAATGAAATTTTGTATCAAGTCAAAGTCAAGCCAACCTTTGTGTAGAAAATTTTAGAAAGTACACACCTATATGTCTATTCTATTCTATCCTCTGCTTGTCTTGGTTGTGTGTGGGCAAGTATTTGGTGGAGTTTGAATTTGGTGTAATTATATATCATGTTTGGGCAAGCATTGCTATTCAAAATTTTAAAAATTTAATTTAATTTTTAAGTTTAATAACGTTATAATCAATTAAGATATTAAATGTAATATTCTCTTTTATATTTCTTTAATTATTAATTAATCATATCACTTATACATTATTGAGTCTATAAAATAGATCTAAAAGGTATATTTGCATATTATTTTCTTTATATATATGCAAAATTATATTCACATCAAATATATATTAGAAAATAGATCAAATACAAATTACTTCTTGAAATTGTTTATAAATTGATCCTTATGGTTGTAAAAGTTATAAAATTATTAGAACTATTAATTAAAATATAATTATGATATTATTAAAAATTGTTAATTGAATTAATTATTTGAATTATCTATGTGTGTCTAGGTAAGAACTCATAAAGGGAGTATAGAGTGATATGGAGAGATAAATGATGAAGGAAAGTTTATTCATGGATCTTATTATTTTAACCAATCAATGTGGAAAGTTTTGATAATTCACTTGTTATGTGGATAAATAAAATTGATCTCTTATATAGGATAAATATTTGCTAACTAGGGTCTTTGAGGTAAAACCAAAACAAAAAACAAATGATGAAAACATATTACTTCTCACAAATTTTAAAATAGAAAAATGTCTCGTAACTCAAATTTTTGTTCAAGTTAAAATGGCCAAACGACGTCGTTTTGGCCATTTTTATGTTGTTCTGTACTCAAAACGACGTCGTTTTGGCCATTTGAGTCACTTTTGAGCCACAAAATTTGAACTACGTAGCATTGTCGTTTAAAATATTTTTACCGATTACATAATACTTTTTAATTTTTTTGACTTATTTTTAAAACATCTAACTGGCGTAGTAGTAGTAATAATAATAATAATAATAATAATAATAAAAAGTTCATGATAGTAACGTGGTGCTTGTTTGGTGTATATGTTATTGGTGGCCATACTCTGATATTTCCTCTCTCCTATCTTGATAGTGGCTTTTATGTAATTTTTTTTTTTTTTGAGGGATTTAGGGAGGAATTTAAAAATAAAAAGAGAAAAGGTATATAAAATTAAATGAAATATAAGTATATTTTATTCTCATTTCACTTATATTTTCTCTTTTTCTTTTGAAATCCTTTCCCAAATCCCCCAACCAAACACAACATAAATTTTTTTTGGCTTAATTTGAAAACTTAACTAAAAGTTAAAATTCAGTTTTTAATTTATTTTAGATTACAATACTTCTTTATTTTTCCACATATTTTTTAAGAAAAAATTTACAAAATTAAAAAAATCAACTTTTAACCAATTTTTTTAAAAAAAAACCTTTATCTTTGAGATGGAAGGTAATTATTACACTTGAATTTGAATTTTAAAATATTAATTTAAAAGGATTATTTTATTCTCATTTTTTAAATTTATTTATAATTATTTTACAAGAAATAATTTTAAAAACTTTTAAATTTAAAATTTTAACTTTTTAAAATGAACATGTATTTTAGAATAATAAAAAATTAAATAATTTAACAAAATGGACCCGAAAGAGCACTTGCTGCCCAGTGGGGTCTCACATGGCAGTCAAACCAATCACCAAGCTGGAAGAACCGGTTGGAGCGCACTTTTGTTTTCCCTCTTGAAGCATCCAAAAACTTCTCATCTTATCTAGTAATAAAGTATTCTATTTTTTATATTATTATTTTTTAAAATAATTTTTGAGTGTCGTGGGTTTACTTTGCTGTCACGTTTCAAACATTTTCCACGTTCTTTTACCACTATTTTATGCAAAGATATATATTTTTGTATACGTGGGGACCCTTTAGCTGTCTTTTACGTGGCTATTGCGTGTGTATATATATATGGCACATGTAAGTTATGTATAATTTAAATAAGTAAGTATAAAAATATATAATAAAGAAATTAATATCATAATATGTATGTTGTCTAAATGATAAAAATATTATTCCTAATAAAACTTGAAGTATTGAATTCGAATTTTGCTCATGTCTTTGAATAATATTTTTTTATTTTAGGATAGAAAAATTTGGCACGTAACAGAAAGAGAAGTTACCACACTATTAAATACTAAGTTATGTACTCACATATATAATAGTATAGATATTAATTACTGTATTACTATATGTTTATTTTATGAGTTATGTTAGGAATTCTAAATAATTTATTAATTTTTTTTATTAAATATCGAATATGGATGTTGGACCCACACATATGTGGGTTTGTGTGGATTCTACACTCATGTGAAAGATTTAGTAAAAAATTAAATAAATTATTTGAAATCTATAACATTTTTCTTATTTTATTACTTATTGTTTAAAGTAATAGAAGATGTGTCTGAATTGCTAAAATCAACCCATACTGTGTGAGAATTAGGCCAAGTTTGGCATATGACTAAAAAGTTAAAAAGGTACTCAAAAAGTTAAAAAGTTATCACTATTCACTAAAAGTTAAAAATTACGGTTACATAATTTTCAATTCTAATTTTTCCCTACACACTAATTTATACAATTTTTTAATACACATTTTTTCATAAAAATTCAAAAAGTTAACCCAAACAATCAAAATTTTTTCATCAACTTTTTAGTTTAAAAAGTCAAAAAATACACTTATTTAGAACATCCCAAACAACTTCTAAGATGGGTTTTGGCGATCGATGATCCTTATTCTCAATTTATTTTTATAAAAGATAAGTCAAATATTTTTTTTCTTTAGTTAAGGTTAATGGTTAAAATATGGTCAAAATATAACAAAAATATTTCAAGTGAAATTTCATTAGTCTCCGCCCCAACTTTTACCATTAGTTACAGTTAGCCACCGTCAACAATCACCTCTAACGGTTAGCAATTAATTTTTTACAATTATTTTTTAGTCACGGATGATAATCATTTTTCAACGACTCTTTCCAACCTGCTCCAGTGACCTACTTTGGGTTGATTAATTAGCTAATTTGACGTTTAACATTACGTACACTACTGATTTTCAAAATCAAAGATGGGTTATTTTTCTTTTAATATAAAAGTTGTTTATTGTATTCCATTATCATATCTTTTGTGTGTGTTAACAATGTTTAAAATAAGGGTTTGGTTATGGTGTGCAACTTACACCTTATATCTTATACCTTATACTTTACACTTACACCTTACATTTACACCTTTTGTGAAAAATTAAACCTTACATTTACACCTTTTTTGAGGTTGCACACCATATGCAACCCATTTACACCTTACACCTTACACTTATACCTTACACTTACACCTTATACTAATACTTACACCTTACACTTATACTTTTGTGTAAGTGGCACATGGTGTGCACTTGCACACTTAAGAAAACTCCTTAAAATAATATTACATTTTTCATAAATATATTTTAATTAATATATATATATATATATATAATATTTTAAACTTATTAATGTCAAGTTTGGCATGTGCTCAAAAAGTTAAAAAGTTATTCAAAACGTTAAAAAGTTATCACTATTAACCAAAAGTCAAAAAGTACAACTGCACAACTTTCAATCCTAATTTTTCCCTACTCACTAATTTATACAATTTTTTAATACATATTTTTTCATAAAAATTAAAAAAATTAACACAAACAATTATATTTTTGTACTCAACTTTTTAATTTAAAAAATTAAAAAATATACTTATTTAACACATCCCAAACAATTCCTAACCAGCATGAGCAGCCATTACAAATTATTTGTAAACAATCTCTTTCAAATTATATATAAAAAAATTCAAATCAAATCAAATCAAATCAAATGTGAGGAGATAAAAATAAATGGAGTCAAGTTGTGAGCACGTGTCAAAGTTGGCTGGCAAATCAGTCTGTGAGTGTGAACATCAACTACCCCATCTATTTGTGAGCCTAAACATAGGAGTACCTAATTATGTTGATTAACATCTACTTGTGAGCCTAAACATAGGACTACCTAATTATGTTGATTAACACCAAAAATTATCTAAGTAGGTTTAGAATACTAAGGGTTGTTTGAAATGACTTAAATAAGTGTATTTTTTATCTTTTTATAAAAAAATGTGTAGAAAAATAAAAATGTGATGTAATAAAAAAAAGATAAAAAATAAAAAGATAAATTATTTTTGAGTTGCCAAACTTGACCTTAATATCATATGCCTGTACTTATTAATGATACTTTAAAATTTATTCAATAATTTCAGATTTTTTAGATCATACATTCATTTAACCTTTTGCCATTAATCCATACTATTAAGAGCAACTCCAAAGGTGAAGAACTAAAATCAATAGTTAAAGTTACAATTTAATAATAAACAGTGTAAAATAATTATAAAATAGTAATGTTACTCTAATGGTTTAATTTCTATTTTTTAGTTTAACCAACTAACATTTTCTTAGGACAATTAGACAACCGGCCGAACTACCGAACTTACAAAATTATGATAGTTGATTTTTTAAATATTCTAAAATTTTGGTCGAGAGAGTTAATGGGAGGAAGATAAATACTCCCTCCGTCTCAAAATATTAGTCCCTTATTCCATTTTTCATTGTCCTAAAATATTAGTCTCTCTTTAAAAATCAAGTACAAAAATAATATAAATTTTCTATTTTGCCCTTCTTTTAAATTAATAAACAATATAAAAAGTACAATTATGACATTAATATTCTCAAAAAATGTACTATCAAAAGGACAATTTTGGAAAATCAACTTTTTTCAAATGCAATAATTGTACTACCAAAAAAAGTTGAATTCCCCAAAAGGGACCATTATTTTGGGACGGAGGGAGTAGTATTTTTGAACAATATTGTTATACTTGCACCTTTAGCTAAAACTTGTGCCAGATCTAGCACAAGATATAGCAAAGTTACCGTTAGTACCGTTATAAGATTTGTTTGAGAAGTAATTTTTTGACTAAAATATGATATTAAAAAAATTGAAGTGTTTGAGAATAAGTTTTGACTTTGTACCCAAAAAATAAAATGCAAAAAATAAAAAGTAACAAAAAATAATCTTTAAACTTTTAAATAACTTTTTAATTTTTAATAACTTTTGATGAATTTAATCAATTGCCAAACTTCTAAGATGATTTGAAGTCAATCTAACGCCAGCAAATGGGTATGTAGCAGATTTGGATTATGCGACTGCTTTAAACCGACTTTGACATGTTTACATACGACTTACCCATCATAATGGTAATTAATTAAATTAATTATATGCTCCATGTTTAAGAAGTTGACTTGACTAAAAAATTGGAGGGCATATACATGCCCACTTGAGTATCCGGAATTCAGTACTAAAATCTAAAATTAAGATGTGTTTTCATTCAAACTAACGATTTAGGTCGTAATATGATTTTTTTAATTAAAAAGTTTTTTTAGAAAAGGAAAAAAAATATTTAAAATATAAAAAAATAGGAAGTCACTAAAAAAGCAAATTATAAATACTAAGGTGTCATTTGACGACGTTTAATTTACAGAAAACATTAATCATGGTCATGTTTATTTTGGATAAAAATAAAAAATTAAAAACGTGTTTGGCATAGATGTATTTGAAAATTTTATTTTGAAAACAAATGAAAATGAATAGTTATAAGAGGTGGTTGTCAATAATTAGAGATGGTGACTAGAGGTGGTTGTCGGTTGCAGGAGGTAGTGGCCAAAAGTGATTGCCATCGGTGAGAGTTGGCTTGTAGTAACCAAAGGTGGTTGACGGCCACGGGAAGTGATAGTTGACAGTGATTGCTTGTGGTCGAAAATGATGGCTGGTTGGCCGCATAAGGTGATAGTTGACGGTGGTTTTCGATAAAAAGTGTTGGTCAAAAGTGGTTACCATCAATAGAAAATGGTTGGTGACGATATCTAGTGGTTGGCAATTAAGAGAGGTGGTGGTCGGAGGTGATTGGTGGAAGAAGTCATTGGCGATGGTAACCGATAATGATGAATTATGGATAGTGGTCGAAAATGATAAAAGAAAGAAGAAGAAATGGGAAGAAAGACGGAAAAAAATAAAAATAAAAATAAAGTGAAACCAATTTTTTTGTGTTTACAAAATTCAATGAATTTTGGAAATTGTTCTTACAACTTTTTGAAAACAAAATAAAAACTAAATGAGTTTTTATTTATAATTTTAAAAATTCTATAAATATAAATAGAAAATTGTAAATATAAACATTACCAAATATGTCTTAATCATTTATGTTTTCACTGCAATTTAAAAAATGTCATCTTCAAACACTTTTATTTTTTTATTTCATAAAAAGTCAAAAAAAAAAAAATAAATTAAAAACTCACTTAAAAAAATTAATTTCTAAACAAAGCCTTAAATGATAAGAAAGCCAATATAATCATTTTAAATTTATGAGGCGTATTGTATTTTTTTAACATCAGGGATGGTGAATTTTTGACTTTATCCATCTTATAAATATAATAAAATAAATAATATTAAACATGTCTTAGATTTATTTGTGACCCTTGAGGAGCTGTATGAGGTAAAAAAACTCATCCACGGTTTTGTAATAAATATGGCACCAATGATGTTATCACCGATTATTTTTTAAAAAAAATTATAGACTACAAATTAATGAAAAAAAAGTTGTGGTGGATGTGGTTTGGAAATACTCTTCGAATCCTGGAAGACGCCAATGATCCTCTGCTAGTCACCTGCAAAAATACAAACTCCGGTCGGGGGTGCCGGAATTAGCACTCCGACGGACAAGTCGATTCCTCCGTAAAGCTTGCTTACTAAGTTTTTAGAAATGTTTTCTTACATACCTTTATTAGTCCTAAGCTCTTATATTTATAGTCATTTTTCAACCTCGACCCGGTCTACTTTTTTTCAATCATTACCTTTCCTTACACTCCTCATAGGGCTTTATCCTATTCGCCTAGTCATCGATAGGCCGATCTCCTTCGAGATTTTTACCCGCTTACGCCGAAAGTGGCGAGATATTACTCCTCTACCTTTATCGACTATTCGCTACCACAATTGCTCGAACCCCTATTTAACCGTAGCTTAAATCGGCGTGTTTGGCTCGAATTGAAAAAGGTTTATCATCTGCGGCCTCGATATCCCAATACGTCGAGGCGACGCCTTTTTGCTCATCATTACACTTTCCCGCCTATTTGTGTATCTCAAAGATTTATTGTGATTTGAAACTTTAGTCCTTTCAAATTCACATTTCGTTGGTCTCTGAGCTTTTTGGATCGCCAGCATATCCCTCCGTGGCTCGCGTTTCGCAACCTCTTCCCCGCCTTCCTTTGTCTCATCCGCTTTTCGTGAAGTCTTCTTCTCCTCCATTGTAACCCTATTTTCTATTTGTTATTTTTAGCCTCGGAATACTTGGTTCCGCTTAGAATGGCAAAACACTTGAAAGACCTCCTCTCCGAGGATCGTATCTCGGTTTCCTAAGCATTTCTATTCTCGACGACGCTCATCTCTCCTCACGCATAATGCTCTCGACATGGAGAGGGAAGATCAAAACACGGTTGTATTCCCTCTTTGTCCATCGCGAGGGCGGAGTTCGCTCTTACACCCGCTTTAGGGCCGTTCTCGCTATTGGGGTTTGATCCTTCTCAACCCAATGTAAATTTCTTCCAGATCATCATGGGGTTGTGGAATTGAACCAACGCCTTTAGAATTAACCTTGGGATTCCGCCATTCTAAGCATTGTTACGCCTTAGCCAAATCCTCCGGTCATGGGCGATATTTTCTCGAGCCAAAGATATCGACCATCATTTAGTGACTATGCTTGCCACTGTAAGCGAGTTGACGACGTGATGGTCAACGTCCGAGGTAATTGGGAGTTCGCCGGGGGGATCGCCTGACCCTATTCCTAGGCGTAAGGGTGAACCAGTTGACACGCAATGTCTTATGTTCGCTGGCCTATTCCTTATTCGCTTTTTTCTTAGATCGCTTTTATCTTCTCGCAGTAATAGGTTGAAGAAAATTTTGAATTCGGTTGATGACGCAGCTTTGGGGAAATTGAGATCAAGATCGACATATTTCGCCGCCCAAACGCATAAAAACAGGAGGGTCGCCCATATTCTCCTTCGATTTAACCCACTTACACCACTTTCTACCGCAGATAACATTCCGATTCCATTGGCGATCAACATTTCGCCCTTATCTTTCCTGGGCCAAATCTCGCAAATCGGTCTCAAGCTTCGATTCGAGGACGACGCCGAAAGGCATCAGAGAAGTGATTGCCGATCCGACCGAGGATCTACTATAGAAGGGCGGCGAGGCCGCACGCCGCAGATCCGAGGCCCTCAACCATCCACCTCGACGAGCGATTTCTCCGGGGATATTTTTGCGAACTTGGGGGTTCTACACGGCGATTTTTCTGAGGATATGGCGAAGAGAGCTTAACGCAGATGGCGCCAAAAAAGAAATGCCGAGCGCTTGGTCGCCGCCAAGGTCAATGTGCCGAATCTAATCCTAGCTTGATCAAGCCATTCATAGCCGCTTCGAGGGCACGGCTGAGGTTGCCGTGTCCGCTGGCGAAAAGGAGGGTGGAGAACAGCCGATCGTGACGTTTAATTTGAGCAAGGCCAAAACGCTGGCGTCAAGGAGAAGCGACTGAAGCCGTTCGTAGTAAACGACTCGACTTGAGGAGCCGGCCGTGGCGCTCCGCTCATTATTCACCAAGATCGTGGGCACGCCGATTTTATCCGATGCCTCGGCCGTGAGGATCCGTTGCCGCTCTTAGCTGGCGGCTTCAATTTCCTTGCCGACAAAGAAGCCTTCGTGCCGCATGCGATGTCATGGCCGTTGCCTTAACTGCTCAATCTGCACTTCTGGTAGGTCAGCTTCGTTTCCTTTTGTTTGTTTAAGGGCGTCTATTTACACCGAATTGTTTTGCAGACGATCGGAAGGGTCGCCGACTTGGGCCGTCGCCTGCGTGATGCTCTCGGGAGAATCGATCATTTGCAAACAGAGTCACAGGTCAGAGAAGTAGGGCGGAATTCGAAATTATGAGGGCTGAAATGGAGAGCGCGCGAGCCGAAGCGGAGAAAGAGAGGGCTCGAGTCGCCGAACAGCTTCGTGTTGATGCTGAAGGCAGGGCAAGCACGAGCGAGGAGTCGCTCAAGCTTTCCCAGAAAGCACTTGTTGAAGCGGAGGCTCAATTAGACGAGCTTAAGGCGACCCGCGAGAAAGCCGAATCGGAGGCCTTTGAGGCAGGGAGGGGCGCCGCTTTGTCGGAGTATGTTGAAGAAGTGGCCAAATTTGAGAATCGCGTTCAAGCATGGGTGGCTCAAAGCTCTTGTCGCCACCGAGGTTACATTGATTTGCCGATTCCTTACGAAAGGTGGATGTTGAGCCGCTTGAACTGGATGCCGACGCAGTGATTTGGGAGCCGCTATCGCTGCGCCGCTTTTTTTTGTCTTTGTTGTTTTTCTTCTTGGATAGTGCGTTGGTAGTTTTCATGTATAAATTGTTAGCATCTCGCGCAATTTATTAATGAAAATTGCCTTGTAATTTCAATACGTATTGATTTTTTGTCGCCACCACACACTTTGTATGAGACGGTTCTATGCTTAATTTTAATGAAAGAGTTCTATGTTTTGTCACAGTATTTGGTGATTTTTATCTAGAACTCTTCCAACATGCCGCACGCAATATCGCTTTGTTTAATATGTATCCGCAAGAACCGGCTCTTGCGCTTTAATAAATATCCTATCGAAATCAAGATTTGCAATTTCACCGCCACCGATCTTGGGCACTCTAGCCTAATAGATTGATGAATCTGCCCTTGCCCCATGGGCTCATGATAGGGCGCTGGATTCACTCGCCACCGGCAGATACCCCGTCAACACTTTTGGTAGGATTCAATACGTATTCTATCAAAATCGGCATTTGCAATTTCACCGCCACCGATCTTGGGCCGATCGGGCACTCTAGCCGAATAGATTGATGAATCGCCTTGCCCCAATGGGCTCATGATAGGGCGCTGGATTCATCGCCACCGGCAGATACCCCGCCAACACTTTTGGTAGGATTCAATACGATTCTATCAAAATCGGCATTTGCAATTTCAACGCCACCGATCTTGCCGAATGGGCACTCTAGCCGAATAGATTGATGAATCCGCCTTGCCCCAAAGGGCTCATGATAGGGCGCTTTGGATTCAATTCGCCAGCCGGCAGGATACCCTGGCCGAACACTTTTGGTAGGATTCAATACGTATTCTATCAAAATCGGCATTTGCAATTTCACTGCCTACCGATCTTGGGCCGACTGGGCACTTGAGCCGAACAGATTGATGAATCTGCCCTTGCCCCATTGGGCTCATGATAGGGGCGCTTCGGATTCAATTCGCCAGCCGGCTGGATTCCCTGGCCGAACACTTTGGTAGGATTCAATACGTATTCTATCAAAATCGGCATTTGCAATTTCACTGCCTACCGATCTTGGGCCGATCGGGCACTTGAGCTTAATAGATTGATGAATTGCCCTAGCTGTGCAACCTGGAGCGTGTTAGACCAACCACCGCCTCGCCATTATCCCATTCGGCCGGGCGATTGGGTTTGTATTTAATGAGCTCGCCGATCGCGTTGCCTTGCGGGTGTTTAAAGGGTCCGTAGGTACTGGTTCGGCGACAATTTTTAAAGAAACCGTAGGTGTGTGGTTCGAACTCCGAAGGGAAGTCGATTGCGTAATGTCGAACAAACGGTTTTTAACAAAGAAAGGGAAGCGAAGACATTGGTCGAAATGGGTGGCGATATGAGTCGGAGTGAACATCGAGGCGCCGCCTTGTGCGCGGGAGCAAGAGCTCTATGAGTAGAGAGGCGCCGATCTCCTCGACGTCGAAGTGTCGCCAGACGAGATAGGCCTCAAGGAGGTTGCCACACGACGCGTCGAAGGAGATCGACGCGACTCGGTCCGCTGAGCTTTGCGGTGTTTGTGAAGAATAGGCCCATGACGGAAGCGGATTCGATCGCGAGATCCAGATGTGGCGAAGTTCGCCGACAAATATTTCCTCCGAAGTTCAAGAGCCGATGATTGGTCGTCAGACTACGGGCGTTTCGCGAGGGTATACATGGGGCGTGAAAGGGCTCTATACGGCTTACGGTGTATGCGGTTAAGTACGCCGCACGAGAAATGGCGGAGAAGGAAGCACGATCCGGAGTTTGGAGGCTCGAGCGGTACCGAACGTGAGTTAGGGACGATCAAGGCACCAGTACCTACCAAAGGCGTAAACCCAATCGTCGAAGAGAGGGTTACCAATGGCTTATAAGCTACCGCCATTGCCGATCGGATACGGCGAGTATGTTCGCTTTGGAGTCCGCAAGAAGGGAGGTCTTATGAAAAAGGTTTTCACGGGCGGCCGGTTGGAATTCAAAAGACCAAGGAAAAGCTCGTCAAGAGGTTTGCCGATGTGAAAATCGTGGGTTTAGGCACGCTGGATCGGGCAACTCAAGTTGTCAATCTCTTCGCCGCAGAATTGATGTATGCCGCCGCTACCGCGAGAAAGACTTTCCGTTTTCGCTTTTGAGGTTGAAAAGAGTGAGGATGAGGATGATGCCGATAATATGTATTTGTTGTATGGTTCGGATGCTAGTCGCTCGTAATTATGTAATTTCTT
Source organism: Camellia lanceoleosa (assembly GCA_025200525.1). Taxonomy (NCBI): domain Eukaryota; kingdom Viridiplantae; phylum Streptophyta; class Magnoliopsida; order Ericales; family Theaceae; genus Camellia; species Camellia lanceoleosa. The sequence goes on along the minus strand of CM045772.1, from coordinate 97,111,449 downwards.
GATGTTTAATAAAAGATGCTTTATGGGAAATATCAAATTCTCTTCCGTATTCGGCGAACGCGTGTTTAATTTTATTGCATAAATGTTTGGCTAGACGAGAATACACCAATCGGACTCGGCGTTTTAATTCGATGCGCCGATTGGTCGCTTTGATCTACCTCCATGTAATGGCCGTCGATTTAGAATTAAACCATTGCGTGTTTAGAATTTGGGTAAGCCACGAGCCAGAAACGAGGGGTGTTTGTTTGCAAGACGGCGCAAATGCCGCATGTCTAGCCGATTGGGAGAGATGGTTCTAGCCCCTTTTGTGTTTTAGTCGACCGTTGGTTTAACCAAGTCATGGAGAATGTTGATCGACGCCTGTCTCGTGGAGTTTAACGCTGATAAGAATTATTTCGAGATTTGGGCCTCGAGATCGGGGCCATTATTGAGAATAAAAGCGACAAGGCCCTTATGCGATCAAACCTATTTAGTTCCCCAGCGGCTATTGTATGGAATAATGCAGACGAGAGTTCTCGCCGTAACGTGATGATAGTTGCAGGGCTCAATTCCTACGAACTTGGCGTGCTGGTTTGCGGCGGAGGATTCTCCGTGGGCGGTGGACCCGTGAAAGGAGGAACCGGAAACTCGCTGGCCTCAAGTTGTCAAGCAGATCGTCCCGAAAGGAGATACAGCGACCGTTCCCCAAAACCTTCCTTGTCTTGGATCTTGGCCTTGACATTGTCGATGGCGTCGAGGTCTGGGATTGCGATTCAAAAGCGGATGTGCCCTTGGATCGATAGATTCGCTTTGTCTTAGAAGTTAGAAATAGATATTGTAATGTTCGAACGCTAGCTATGTCGATGTAACAACTTTTTAATCGAATAAAAAGTGTCATTAAATAAAGAGTGTTATTTCATGTGTTTTACTGTATGCTTTAATAGTTTGTCGTTAGCTTGCCATTGGAACTTTTGTGGTTTAAACATTTTTTTCCGTAAGTGGGCCCCTGCCTTAGGCGGATTGGGAGTGTGGTGTATTCCGGGCCGGCTAAGGCATGTTGTCCGGGATGCACGTTAGTGATTCCGGCTATTGATTAAAACGGGCTCCGTATCAAGAGTTCCGTTTTGGCCGGTCGGGAGGATCATTCGGCCCTCATTTAGGCCGGGAGGTGTCGTGTACCAAAAGAGGTTCCGAATTTCGGACTTGTTTTGGCCGATCGTGATATCCACGAAAGGGCGCTGCGAATCCGGAGGCTTATTCGGCCCCAGATGACGTGAATCGAAAGGGCGCTGCGAATTCGGAGGCTTATTCGGCCCAAGATAACGTGAATCGAAAGGGCGCTCCGAATTCGGAGACTTGTTTTGGCCAATCGTGATATCCACGAAGGGCGCTCCGAATCCGGAGGCTTATTCGGCCCAAGATGACGTGCATCGAAAGGGCGCTCCGAATCCGGAGACTTGTTTGGGCCAATCGTGATATCCACGAAGGGCGCTCCGAATCCGGAGGCTTATTCGGCCCCAGATGACTTGCATCGAAAGGGCGCTCCGAATCCGGAAGCTTATTCGGCCCAAGATGACGTGCATCGAAAGGGCGCTCCGAATCCGGAGACTTGTTTCGGCCAATCGTGATATCCACGAAGGGCGCTCCGAATCCGGAGGCTTATTCGGCCCCAGATGACTTGCATCGAAAGGGCGCTCCGAATCCGGAGACTTGTTTCGGCCAATCGTGATATCCACGAAGGGCGCTCCGAATCCGGAGGCTTATTCGGCCCCAGATGACGGTATCGAAGGGCGCCCGAATCCGGAGACTTGTTTCGCCAATCGTGATATCCACGGCGGCGCCCAATCCGGAGGCTTATTCGGCCCCAGATGACTTGCATCGAAAGGGCGCTCCGAATCCGGAGGCTTATTCGGCCCAAGATGACGTGCTTAGAAAGGGCGCTCCGAATCCGGAGACTTATTTTGGCCAATCGTGATATCTACGAAGGGCGCTCCGAATCCGGAGGCTTATTCGGCCCCAGATGACTTGCATCGAAAGGGCGCTCCGAATCCGGAGACTTGTTTGGGCCAAACGTGGTATCCACGGGCGGCGCCCGAATCCGGAGGCTTATTCGCCAGATGACTTGCATCGAAGGCGCCCAATCCGGAGGCTTATTCGCCCAAGATGACGCGATTTCGAAGGGCGCCCGAATCCGGAGACTTATTTTGGCCAATCGTGATATCCACGGGCGCCCGAATCCGAGGCTTATTCGCCCAAGATGACGATGCATCGAAGGACGCCCGAATCCGGAGACTTGTTTCGCCAATCGTGATATCCACGGCGGCGCCCGAATCCGAGGCTTATTCGCCCCGGATGACGGTATCGAAGGGCGCCCGAATCCGGAGACTTGTTTCGCCAATCGTGATATCCACGAAGGGCGCCCAATCCGGAGGCTTATTCGCCCCGATGACGCGGCATCGAAAGGGCGCTCGAATCCGGAGACTTGTTTTGGCCAATCGTGATATCCACGGCGGGCGCCCAATCCGGAGGCTTATTCGCCCCGATGACGGCATCGAAGGGCGCCGAATCCGGAGACTTGTTTCGCCAATCGTGATATCAACGGCGGGCGCCCAATCCGGAGGCTTATTCGCCCCGATGACTTGTATCGAAAGGGCGCCCGAACCGGAGACTTGTTTTGGCCAATCGTGATATCCACGGCGGGCGCCCGAATCCGGAGGCTTATTCGCCCCGGATGACGGTATCGAAGGGCGCCCGAATCCGGAGACTTGTTTCGCCAATCGTGATATCCACGGGCGCCCGAATCCGGAGGCTTATTCGCCCCAGATGACGTGCATCGAAGGGCGCCCAATCCGGAGACTTGTTTTGGCCAATCGTGATATCCACGGCGGGCGCCCAATCCGGAGGCTTATTCGCCCCGCTGGGTTGAAGGTCGTGCAAACAAAAATCCGGTTTCATTAAAATGAAGTTCCAAAGACAAGCATCAGTCCCATAAGTTGGGTCTCAGATGAATTTGCATAAAATCTACATTCGTGTGGATTGTCATGAGCCACGGATCTCCTCAATGCCGATGTTGGGGAAGCCGATGGTAGGTGCTTGGGACGGCCTTCATGACGCAAACTGGGCGGCCTATGATGGCATTATATCGCGATGGAAGCTTTACAACCAAGAATTCGTGGTCGACTGCTTTTGAGCCCGCCCGAATCAAGAAGACGACCTTCCCCAAATGGATACTGGTTCGCGTTGAAGCCGAACAAATGGCCGACGATGGTGACAGATCCGACTCGTTATACGAAGTTCTACAAAAGCTTTGTAGTACAGATTTCAGCAGCGCCCTCGGTCTATGAGGATGCGTTCAACGTCAATTGACGACGCAGAACGTGGACGACCAAAGGGTCGACGTGGTCGCCTTCATTCCGAGGAGGTCGAGTCGTCGAACCCAATCTTCGGCTTCACCGGGTTTGCTTGTTTGTTATGTTTTTGGGGAGATGGGTGCGATTGATCGTGTGGACGATCGGGTGGTCGGCGCATCAGATCATATGGATCACGCCAAGCGGAGGTGAATCTGTCTCGGGGCCAATGCTTTAATCGGCGCCCTTGCTAACATATTGTCAGATGCAAACCATCCCGCACCAATTCTTCCAGATGATCCTTCAGCATAACAATTCTCGGTTTCGCGGGCCGTGATCTTTGTGGTATTCGCATCGTTCATCCCGCCTCCGTGTCGGGAGGCCCTATCATCTTTGACGGCCACTTGAAAAATGGGAGGTGCCGGACCTTTGTCATTATTGCCGCGATCGGTTAGCTCTGTGATATTTCTTGTCGTTTCGCCTTTGAGCGTCTGCGTCGACTTGTAATCGCTCGCTTGCTCGGTAGGGCATTGATCGCTTGTTCGGCGGAATCACGCCTTTTGTCTCGCTGGTTCGCTGTCGTGGTTCGTGGCTTGGTGGCACGGAGTTTATTGGTCGAGCAATTTCGGGGTTCCGCTTTTACGAGCTTTGTCCGCCTTTGTTCTCGTGGCATCATCTTCGACTTTACAATATTCTTCGACTTTCTTCATCAAGGCCCGTGATCGCTTTTGGGGGGCCTCGTCAAGGAGTTGCGCAGAGCAATCGCTGGTGTAAGCCCATTTTGAAGGCGGTTATGGCCATGGAGTCGCAAGCGTCGTCGACTGTTGAAGCACTCCCAATATCGAAATGAATACGCCTGGCGTCTCTCCGATCGATCTGCATTGCCCGAGGGAGTCGGCCTGCTTTTGGTTGTACCTCGTTGGTGATGAACCCGCCCCGAAAGACTTTTGCGCAGGAAGTTCCCGATCGACGCTGCTCCAACTTGTAATACCACCGACGGCTTAGCGGTCCTAGGCTATCGGGGAATATTCGCACATGAGGGCCTCGTTGTTCCGCATGTAACGTCATGGCTCGCTTTGTAGTGACGGATATGATCGCTGGGGTCCGATTTTCCGTCGAAAGAGTGAACGATGGAGCTTTGAATTTCTTGGGCAAGGACGCCTTGTGATTCTCCGAACGAAAGGGTCGTGGACGGTCCTCCTCGCTCGAAGCCGCTTTCTTCGCTTGTTCCTTGGTCGCGATCTTTGTCGAGGAGGAGGTTTTGATCGTCCTCGCCGAGCCCGTGGATAATGAGTTGAGTCGTTGTTGGTAACCTTGGTCGGGCCCGTGGCCTCTGTCCGCCTGGCCCTGGAAATGGCTCCGGTTCGGCGCATGGCTTTTAGATTTTGCTACCTCCAGGCCAAGTCTTGACGAGTCGTTCGCTCGCCGATCATGTTCTCGAGCCTTTGTTCGTTTCGCTTTGCTCGCTCGATGACAAACTGCATTGTTTCTTGTCTTTGAAGTCGCTGCAGTCGAAGCGCAAGGTGCGTCGGTCGCAATGGTTTCTTTTTCCGAGCATGTTCGGGTGAGGTCGTCTCCTCAAGCGATCGCGTTGGCTATCGGAGGATCTTCGGCCACGCCTTCCATGGATGTATTTGAGTATTCCCACGCAGCGCCAATTGTGGTGGATGTGGTTTGGAAATACTCTTGAATCTCGAAGACGCCAATGATCCTCTCGCTAGTCACCGCAAAAATACAAACTCGGTCGGGGTGCCGAATTAGCACTGACGGACAAGTCGGGCCTCCTCCGTAAAGCTTGCTTACTAAGTTTTAGAAATGTTTTCTTACATACCTTTATTAGTCCTAAGCTCTTATATTTATAGTCATTTTTCAACCTCGGACCCGGGTCTACTTTTTTTCAATCATTACCTTTCCTTACACTTTCAGGGCTTTATCCTATTCGGCCTAGTCATCGTATTAGGCCGATCTCCCCTTCGAGATTTTTACCCATTTGGCGCCGAGTGGCCGAGATATTACTCCTCTACCTTTACTGACTATTCGGCTACCACAAAAGTTAATCATACTTAATTAGTAATAGTTTTGTGGTATTAAAAAAAAGTATATAATCTTTAGATCTTAGGCTCAATTTGTAAAATTGGACGGTGGGTAGTAGACTAGTAATACGTCACTGTCCTGAGGTCACTGTATGTGATTCCAACCCAACACATCCAAACCAAAAAAATATAAAAATAAATAATAACAATAACAATAACGTGGTGAAAAACACTAAACTCATAACACCTATGCTATGCATACAATGCGTCCATTTCGTATAGTGTATTATAAATTAAAAATTGATAATCATAAAAAGATCAAATATATAATTCTTTGAATTTTTAAATAATTAATTTTTTAAAAATTTATTTAAATTATTTCTACCTAATAAGTTTTAAACATTATCTACATTAATTAGTCCGTCACAAACAAGCTCTCAATAAACTAAACCAAAAGTAAATTAGATAAATTGTACCAAATAACTCTAATATATACTTACAATACATAAGTAGACCCACGTCCAAAATAAAATATAAACTCAATTGGGAGAGAGTATTGTATATAACGGGTCGATGCTCATTATTTATCATGTGATAAAAAATATAATCGAATTTTGATGTGACTGAACATAAATTTTCTCAAATCCTAAATTTATCTTAGAGCATCTCCATTAAATTAGTTAAAATTTTGACTGAAAAATTACTTTTCTATTTTAACTATATACCTTTTTAAATACGTTATCTAACAAATTCTTTATTATTTTTTGATATTATTTCTATTTATTTTAATTTAAAATTATTTTTTACAAACTCAATACAATTAGTTTCAAAATATGAAAAATAATATTTTTTAATATTTGACTAGGTGAAATCATTAGTTATATTTGTTGAGTCAAAACTACCAAAATTAAAATGACTAACTACAATGACGGAGCAAGAAAAATAGTCTAGAAGGGGCACTTGTAAATTAAAATTTTAATTTTTTCCCCCCTCATAATCAATAACAATAGATAATAATTTTTAAATTAATATTACGCATAAAATCTTAAATATTTAATATAAAATTTTTGTTTTTACAATTGACCTTGTGCAAAATTAGAATTGGAAATATATGATGTTACTTGTAACTAGTGTATTATAAGCAATGCAAAAGAGTTTTGTATATCTTATAATAGATTATATAATAATACTGATATCACATTATTATCGATATATGATATCACTAATCAATAGTAAAATAACGCATATAACGCATGAAAGGTCAATCACACTTGTTAAATATAATTAACAATTCCATAATTTCTCATTTTCATAGTGGGGCTAATTATGTTTACATGTAAGTGATGATTTGATGTCATTGTTGCACTAATTTTTTTTTAATAATGTGATTTGTTATAATTTTTTCATTTTTAATGAAACAACCATCATTATTTACGTAATTTGAAAAATGTCATTAAGAAATCATTCTAAATGTTATTTCTATATAAATCTTTTATTAATTAATTATTTTTCTTACATGCAAAAAAAAAATTATAAATAAATAATAAAAAAATTACAAAACCAGAGAGGGGGCACGTGCCCCCTAGTCCCTTCTTAGCTCTGCCACTAACTAACTAGATATCTAGTTTGATGAAGGTGAAATTTAATGGCTTATTCACTATTTTAACTAAATAATAAAAATAATTAATTTGATAAAAAATACTCTTATACTAAGGCCTCATTTGGGAACAGGTTTTTTTAATAACTTTTTGGTTTTTTTGCTAAGATATGATGTAAAAAAAAACTAGTATGTTTGAGATGATTTTTAACTTTTTACGAAAAGATATGTAAAAAAAGAGAGAAAATAAAATATTTGACTTTTTGGTATAAGTTGCTGATTTTTTAGTATTTTTAGCAATTTTGACTTTTTAACTAAAAAAATCACTTGTCAAATGAGGTCTAATAAATAAATAAATATATTACGGTGTTTTGAGAAAATGGTTAAAAGTTGACTTTTAGACTTTTTTTAATTTTTTTTTGAAAAAACATAAAAAAAATATGAGAAATAATATGAGTTAAAATAAGTTAAAATTTAATTTTTGACTTTTAACTATGTTACCAAATTGACCCAATACGCCATCTCAATTAAGCGACGTATCAATTACATAAAATACTATTCTTGCAAGTTGGGAGAGTGGGGTGCGTGTTCATTGAACTTCTCCCTAAATGGATGGTCTAACCATGCATGAACTTGGTTGAGTTTAACGACTCCCATAATGTGTCCACCTCCAATTAATTACACCAATTCTCTCTCAAGACGCGACAAATTACAAATCCAACAACCAGTTGAAAACAAAGAAAAGAAGAAAGAAAAAATCATTGAATTCAAATGGCTGTGTGGTCTTTGCTTCTCGCCACATGCTTGAGAAAAAAGAAAAAAATATATGTATAACTTTTGCCAATTTTCAACTGTGGGTCATGCTATAATATCATAGCAAGAATAATTTGTTACGACTAAAATGGTCTTAGAATCTGTTTGGATAAATATGAAATAATTTATTAAATTTAAATATAATAATTTATTTATAAATTTTAAAATTAACTTAAATAGCCGAAGTTCCATAAATTTAATATCCTCATATAAAACTAGTTATTTGAAAAGAAAATGGGTAATTATTCAGTAATCTCGGAGTATAGACACATGATATTATATTATGATTGGTGGAGAAGTTTGGTAGGTGGAGTATTATTGTGTTGGATGATGGGGAAACATGAGGAGGCATATTGAATGATGATTGATTAGGAAGTATAGACACGTGGTATTCCGAGAATATTAAATAATTTCCTAAAGAAAATGATATACAAGTTTATTTTTTAGACCGACTTTCTACACCCAATGATATGTCACAAAGATAATTGGTTGATAATTAGAGAATATTTAATTATCAATCAATCATCTTCTTGACACCTAAATTTAAAAAGTGGATCTAATTTTTGGGTCTAAATAGTAATGCTCTATTTGAAATCGTGGGTAAGAATCTCTTTTTAACTATATGGATCTTATTAAAAATGTATATTTTCTATCTTAACTTATTTTCTTTCATTATTTTTCTATATATTTAATTTTAACTCCAAAGCTAAATTTGGATGACATGAATCTTAAGGGTGAATGGGAGCATGTTATTATGACTCCAACATTTGAAATGAGTTGAAATAGAAAGGTGATTCGTGATTATTTATTTTAGCATGAATCATATTCTCAAATTACCCACTTTCTCTATACACAATAGTAATGCTATACATAATCTTTTTTTTTTTTTTATTATTATTATTTTTTTCTAGATACAAGACAATGAGACTCACATTATTAAGTGAGCATTGCTATTAAATTTACATGAAATCAATTCACTTATGTCTAGAGAGTGAAAATTGGGTAAAAAAAAAATTATGTTTAGTATTTTCTTCTAAAGAAATGTTAACCATTTTAAAGTAAAAAGTAATAATTAAACTCACAATATCTAATTTTCTTTTCATTTTCTCATTGCTTGAATAATATTTACACAAAAAATTTATTACAAGTACTAAGATTTTGAAATAAAAATTGAGTGCATTTGGGTTTACGAATAAATTTGGTTGTCGTGGCATTGTTGTAAAATTTCTAATAATAATTTTCTTGCGATATTCTTGACATTGAACAAAATGACTAAAAATAATATGAGTTATGACTAAAAATAATATTAGTTATAATTCTTGTTCTTGGAATTCAATAGGAGCCAGGAGAGGACCTGAATTAGGAATTTGTGGGTCCCATGTTTAGCTGGCAGATTAGATAAAATTCATCTCTTAAGAGTCCATGCATATGGTTGAAAAAGGAAAAGAAAAAGAAAAAAAGGACCCAAAAAAAAAAAAAAAACTTTGGTAAGATTCTTTATTTATGCATGCACATACTGTTGTTTGGAAAACTAATTAGTGGCCAGAGGACTTGAATTAAGACCAATGGTGAAATTCTGTGGGGTCCATTGTATGAAATTAGCAGACAAATTGGAGAATTTTATACAAGCAAACAGTAAAATAAGATAAATTACACTAATTTTCACTCTAGTTTGAAAAAATCACACTAAGCCTCACAATTTTGACGAAATAATTTCCTTTATTAGAGTTTTTGTAATAAGTAACAAAATTAACATAATACTAATATATCAAATCAGCAATGCTAGGGATCACATATTTATTTATTTATTTATAATGAAATTCATCACAAATTCATACTCAGTTGACAAGTCGATTCATCGGCACTATTTAAGATTGACCAAGTGATTAATCAGCATGATTTCGACATGAATTTCATGACTCCTAAACTTCTTATTACCAGCTTAATTTTGAATAAACCTAATTTAAATCTATTGGATTAAAAGATTATTATTCAATTGATTTAACTGAAAAACAAAATAAGCATCTTGCATCCTCTTATTGAAATTTTATTTTTCAAAACCCTTCAAAGAAGATCATTCAATGAAGATGAAATACTTCTAAATATCATAGGCTAAGGGCAGTCGTAATGGACTCATCAAATGCAACATTAGTATCAAACGCTAATTTAGATGGTGGGTAATGGACTGTTTTTCTCTCCAATATATATGTTAACTCCATTGTCATTTCTATCAGACTTCATCTTGTGAGCTAATTTTAACAAGGGATGAGAAGAGAGAGAGAGAGTGTGCTCAAACCCTACATATTTTTTACAAATTTTATTCTCTACATTTAACACACTAATGCTGTGTTTGGTTGAGGGATTTGAGGAGGAATTTGGAAAGAGAAATGGAAAAGGTAGGTGAAATGTGAAAAAAATATACTTACATTTCACATAGTTTCACACACTTTTTCTCTTTCCCTTCCCAAATCTCTCCCCAAATCCCCCAATCAAACACAGCATAAAGTGCACCTTACACTCATCTAACACACAATTTAGCATATTTATTAGAGTATTCAATCACACTAAATTAATATAGACTTAACAAATAAAATTAGGTCACAGTTTTGCTTATTTGTATATTTTTACACACTGCAATGACCAATTTTAGCATCTCTACTGGAGTTACTCTAAGTTAGTAAATTGATCACCAATTTAATTTGCCTACGGGCACCTTTAGTTCCAAAGAATCCGTAATCATCGGTTAATTCTCAAATATTTTTAATTTCATAGATAGCCACAATACCTTATTAATGGGAAATTAGTGTTTCTAATGCAATTTGTGACTTTGAGTGGACTAGTACTTTGGAATGCATGTCAATAGCTGCATTACTATACATTAAAGAGTTTTTGTTTAGGGAAAATAACTTCACAGTTGGTGTAGCAAAAAAAAAAAATTATAAAAATATATAAAAAAAATATAATATTTTAATTATTAAAACATATAAATTTTTTCATATATATATATTTTTTGTACTTTTTTTGAGCTACATCCACTGTGTAGTTATTTTCCCTTTTATTTATAATTTATTTATTATTGGACATTAAAATGGGTTGATGGAGACATATTTGGTTGTTGCACCAAAGTGCAATGCACCTTTTAATTGGTATTCCAAATTAGGCAGATACAAGCACACGGTTTCTCATGTTAAAAAACCTTCTTTGACAACAATAACAAAAAAACAATGTTCCCATTGTCTCTCTCGAACTCAAGAATTTATTCTATTCCACACTCAAGTTTGGTATAGATTCAAAAGTATTTTTTGACTTCCTATTTTTAGATTTTTTTTTTTAACTTTTTGTAAATCTTCTTCATAATTTACTGTTTTTTTATTTTATTTTTTATAATTTTTTAAATACACTTAATCTAAATATATTTAAAAAATAAAAAAAAAGTATATATATGAAGAATTTTTTTGAACATCTTCACATGTACTTTACTTTTTAGGTGTATTTGAAATAAGTACATCCAAAAATTTTAGGGAGACTTACGTATGGGTCCCAATAGGTGGACTTATTATCTAATAGGTCTTATGATAATTAATGACATTTTTCATCAAAAACTATTAAAAAATGTCACAAATTTGTCACAAAAAATGTCACTAATTATAAGTTTTAGTAACAATTTAAAAAAGTCGTCACAAAAAAATTTCACTAATTTTCAACTTTTAGCGACAGCTTAAAAATTTGTCACAGAAAAATATCAATAATGGTAAGTTTTAGCGATAATTTATAAAAATTGTAATAAAAAAAATCACTAATTGTCAATTTTTGAAGACTTGAGATTGGGGTACTAGTAGTTGAGAGTTAGGGAGGAGGATATCCAGAAAACGGCTTTTCGCACTCGTTATGGCCACTATGACTTCCCAGTAATGCCTTTTGGTTTAACCAATGCTCCCGCTTCCTTATGGACTTGATGAATTGAGTTTTCTGTAAATTTTTAGACTGTTTCATGTTGTCTTTGTGGACGATATTTTGATTTATTCGACTTTTGAGGAGGAACATTTGCAAATAGTGCTTGACTTGCTTAAAGTGCACCAATTGTACGCTAAATTTGAGAAATGCGAGTTTTGGCTGACTAAAGTGAAATGTTTTAGGCATGTTTTGTCGGGAGAATAAGTAACTGTAGATTCTTCTAAGATAAATGTCATGCAAGATTGGGAACAATCTAAGAATGCTTTTGAGATCTGAAGTTTCCTAGGATTAGCCGGGTATTATCGTCATTTCGTAAGGGACTTCTCTAGACTAGCTGCACTTTTGACCAGGTTGACAAGGAAGGGTATCAAATTTGTATGGAATGAGGCTTGTGAGAAGTTATTCCAAGAACTTAAGACTAGGTTAACCACTGCACCGGTTTTGATAATTCCAGAAAGGGGCTTGGGCTATACCGTTTATTGTGATGCATCCTGGGATGGTCTTGGTTGTGTGTTGATGCAAGAAGAAAAGGTTGTGGCTTATGTGTAGAAACCTTAATTTTTCTTAAGTCATTATTTATTATTATTAATTTTAAACCTTAAATAAATTTATGGTGAAAGTTTTTAATTTAGAGGTAAGATTTATTATTAAAAAAAAAATAGGGGACAAATTAGTTACTATATTTTGATCTAGTAATAGTTGTACTTTATTTAAATTAATGCAGAGAGAATAAATAAAACAATAGATAATAATTTAGAACCTTTATTTAGAGATATATATATATATATATAGGAACCCTAGGTTGCCTAATACAACATATAGTAGCAGCAGCCACGAGGAGAAAGAGGAGAGGAGAAAAAAAAAATAGGTTACGGTTTTATTTTGGTGGCTTCATTAATTCTCTAAGTATTTCTTTGATCTTTGAAAAAATAATTGTGAGTGCAAAACTCATGCACTTTCCATGATTTATGTTTATTTCATTATTTTTATTTATTTATTTGATGTTGGTTTGATATTGTACTTGCATGTAGATGATGGATTGATTTTAACTATTTTGGTTAGTTGAGTATCCAAAGTTTAGGGTTTTTATATATATTTATTTTATGGATGTAATCACATTCATGGATATATGAAATTAAAATAAACTAGGAACCCATAAATAAATTTTGAATACTCCACCATGACTCCATGAATTGTTGTTTTATTTGAGTGCTGGTGAGAAAAAGTGTATAAATTTTTTTTTAAAAAAGTACGGATTACGAGATTTATTTGAATGCCTTAGACTTGACATTGTTATGTTTGTTCTCATGAATAGATGAGGGGTTGTATATATATATATATATTGTTGCCTCGTTCTCAAGAGTAGATAAGTGCTTTGATTTACACGCATACGTATATGCTAATCATCTGGGAAGTATAGGTTAAACTTGGGACGATATCCCTGTGCAAGTTTGGCTTTGGAGCGGTGCTAGGTATACGGGAGATACATGGGATATATGTGTAAGCTGGAGGTGAAGAGCTGAAGTGGTAGAGTTAAGGTACAAAGAATTAAATATGAGTCTACTGGTATAGTTTGAATTATATTAATTTTTACATCTTGAAAAATAGTAAACGATCTCAATAAATTATGAAATTTGGGAAGAGGCATGTATACGTAATTCTAGACAACTTTTGTATTTTAATTTTTTATTAAAAAGATCAATTAGAACTTATAATCGGATGATCTTTATTACAATAGTTTTTATTCATTTTAGCAATGCGGACTTTAGATACTGTTTTAACTCACGAAACGAGCTCATTTTCATTGATTTCATGTAAATTAAAGTAAAACATTATTTTGAACACTTTTCATGTTTTGAACGTTTTCGAAAAAAATCATCTTAGGGCATTTTCTTTTCGTTTTCAGTTTCAGGTTTTTCAGTCGAATTCCATCTAGGTTCTTCTATCAAATTTTTCTCTCAACCTGTCCAGTTTCTACTAAATCCTTTCACGTTTTGGAAATTTGATTTTGTACAAATTTTTTTGTTCGAATTTTGGTCAATTCGAATGATTTAAGTATGAAGCGGTGCATTTTTATACTTCTTCAGTAATATACTTATGATTAAATTATATTAACTTTATTTTTTACAGAAATTTACTGAATTTTTGTGCAGGGTTGACCCACCATATTTTTATTTTTATTTTTTATTTTTTATATTCAATTTATATTTAGTTGTGTACGAATAAGAAACTAAATGCCACCGTATCTTAGGAAACTACCATTTGATCTCGGTGCGAGTCGAACTACTTGTCTTATCCTATAATAAAAATTAAATGTACTTTTTTTTTGTATCTGGTGGACACGTAGGTGTCAAATCTTGTACTCATACCAGTATACTTGTATACTGATCCGTTTTGTCTCTTGGCATCTCGGGTGCGTTCCATTTAAGCGCAGCCGAACTTCTTTTGTAGGATTAGTTAGGACTACGGTGGTAATGAGAAATAAGTACGGTTGTAAGACATGTCTCTCCGAACTTTTTTTTTTTTTTTTCTAGAGTTTAGGGTTAATATTAGTTTATTTATTTATTTTATGACCATAGAATTTTGATAATTTGCATTGTGAATTATTTTCTAACTTTACATTATTTAAGTTGTTTTGACTATTTGTTGCTACTTTAATGTTGGAGGAATTGAATAGTTATAAATTTATGATGGATGGTTTGGTTGGCCTTTTTATTTATTTATTTATTTTTATTTTTATTTTTAATATCCCTTGTAATTTTTTTTTTTTGAGCATTAAAATTTACTTAAACTAGATTGAGACGAAAACATTTAGATTTGGTTTCACCCTTAGGATATGGATGATGGAATATTGATTGGGATTTAGTCTTAATTTAATATTTAATTTTCCAAATTTTGGGGCGTGACATTGTGGTTCACGACAATTGAAAACTCTTGAGAAGAATTACCCTAAGTATGATTTAGAGTTAGCAAGGGTAATTTTTACACTACGCCAAAATAAGGCATTAACGGCGGTTTTTTTAACGGCGGTAACGAAAACCGTCGTTAAAGGTACTTTTAACGGCGGTAACGAAAACCGCCTTTTCGTTACCGCCGTTAAAAAAACTGCCACTAAAAGTGTCTTTAACGACGGTAATGAAACCCACTTTTAACGGTGGTAACGAAACCGCCGTTAATGCCCACTTTTAACGGCGGTAACAAAACCGCCGCTAATGCCCAACCATTACCGCCGTTAATGACGGCGATCTTTGGCGAGTGAACTCCGAAACTCCCGAAGTTCTGGCGAAACCATCTACAATAAAGTAAAAGTAATGTTTAAATATTTATTTAGGGAATATATCTCATGAGGAGTGGCTGTGGCAGAGTGGTTGGTGTGGGTGGATGAGAGGTCTTGGGTTCAAAACTTGGGGAGTGCAAGAAGAAAGAATTATTTTTTTAAAAATTTGAACCTATTTACGGCGGTAAAAAACCGCCGTTTTTGGTCGACTTTTAACGACGGTAATTTTCCTTTTTACGACGGTTTCACTTTTTCCGACACGCGCATAAACGGCGGTAATGAAACCGCCGTTAATACCGCCGCTAAAGCCTAATTTTGGCGTAGTGTTACTTTGAAGATTTTGAGGTATTATTTGTATGGCGAGAAGTTTGATATTTTCTCCGATCATAAGAGTCTAAAATACTTGTTTTCCCAAAAAGATTTGAATTTACGTCAATTGAGATAAATGAAATTTATAGAAGATTATAACTTTGATTTACACTATCATCGGGGGAAGGCTAATGTAGTTACCGATACCTTGAGTCGGAAGTCTGTGAGTAGTGTGGCAAGCGTGGCCATTCGAGAATAGGATATGCTAGGTGATATCGGCGAGTTTGATTTGCATCTGGGTGAGTCTAGCAAGGGTGCTACCTTATTTACTTTAATTACTCAACCTACCTTGATTAGCGAAGTCATAGAGGCACAACATAGTGACCGTGAGGTGGAGACAATCCGTGATAAGATCTCCAACGGGAAGAAAGAGAAGGGTTTGAACATCCACTCGGATTTGAGTGTGAGATATCTAGACCATTTGTTTGTGCCAGAATCTTGTAGAGATGAGGTACTCTAAGAATTTCATTACTCACGCCTTGCGGTACATCCGGAAGGCACTAAAATGTATCATGATCTTAGTCGTCAGTTTTGGTGGAAGGGTATGAAACAAGACGTCACTGTAGACACCCCATTTTTTACTGCACTTAAGACTTGGACGCCTCACGTTGAACACTCGATGATGAATTATTACGTTGTACAAATGTTCAATTTCTTCAGCAAAAGGGTTCGATTTTTGAATTTCAAAGCCTAAACCTTGCACCCCCTTTGGACTAAAACCTAATTATTTTTAAGCCTAACCACTCAGAGGCCTGCTAGCCAAAAAGTGGTTGGCAAGCCAATTTTTATTGGCCGGCTATCCCTCTCCATGAACGGCCTGCCATGTTCAGTGGCAAACAAATATTTTGCTACCAGTTGTCCCCCCATGCACATACCTTGCACCAGTTGGCTCAATATAGATATTTCCAATAGCGGAACCTATTTTTCTATAAATAGATGACCACCCCTCATGGTTTTAGGTTAGAAAAAATTGCCAGGTGCCTGTAGTTTGCTCAACACAATATCTCTCTCTCTTGCAATATACATACACTATCCATACACTTCCTAAGCCAAAACTTGAGGCTCCTTGTTGAGATTTTTGAACATAAATTTCAACTCTTAAGAGTATTTGACTTGTGGTTTGTGAACTAAAGAGCATCATCTCTTTGAAAGAGGTATAATTTGAGCTTTTATACCATCTTTTCTATCTCTTTTCTCTCTATTTTCTCACTGTTTTCCAGAGTTTATTTAAGCTTTAAAATGTGGTTTTAAGTTACAAAAAAAGAGGAGGGTTTAGCCACCATTCCTTAGATTTGTTGATGGTTTGAAACCTTTTAGCTTTAGCCTCTTTTTCCTCACTTTTTTCACCTCAAAAACTCAAATTTCAACATTGCTTTTGTGTTGTTTCAGTGCTATTTTGTGTGTTTAAGTTTGCTTTAAATACTATAGATGCATTGTTGTAAGTCCTCATGGATATAGCCTTCAATCTATTTGAGTTGATAGTCTTTTTGTGCACTTTTTTTTTTTTTTTTTATAGCTTTCATACATGTTCATACCATTGTAATCACCTTTGCATAATCATCTCTACGACCTCTCTCATTTCTTTGCTTTTTTTGATGAAGAGTTGTCTCAAACACTAGGTTGTTACTTAAGGCATAAGAAAGAGACTTTCCATACTTAATGGTTTAATCTCTTCGGAGATTCATTACCAAGGCATTACATCTCTCTCATGTTAAGCACAACTTCTTGTTTAACACTTCTCTTTTTCGCTTTTTGCACTTAGTAGACGTAATTATCACTTTTGGACAAAAAATAAAGAAAAGATAAGAAAATGGAAAAGTAATGCAAAAGAGACGTAATAAAATTGGAATAAAAGAGGTAAAAAAGGTGATAAAATTAAGTGGTAAAAAGAGTAATAAAATTGAGTTGGGTTCAATTGGATGTTGAATCACTACTTTACAATCACTACATACTTCATAGTGATGTTTAGTGATTCAAGAATCAATGTCTACCACTTCCCTTAAGATGACTCCATGATAGAGAGGAGGTATTGTTAGTCTTTCATTTCCTTTATTGAGCCTTTATCCTATCGGTTCATAGATCATCACGCAATAAATGTGCTAATATTAATGATTTGCGAACCGAATCTACTCCTCCCTTGATTATCTTTATGATAGGGAGAGACAGAAAGGATAAACATGCCCTAAAAATACTCTTTTTTGCTCTGTTTCAATTCCGTGGTAGCAGGGTACAACAGTGGCATGCCGACCATCTCTCAATGTTGGCCGGCTATCTTTTGTTGTACAGGCAGTGGTATTTTTCTTGTAGAACAGAACAGAAGCTGAGGCAAAAACAGAATAAATTTCTTACTGCAAACAAAATAGATTCTGGCAGTAAAACAGAGAAGTTTCTGGGAGGATGTTCTCGATTGTAGGCTTGTGGCTTCTCGCCTCCCATCCCATTAATTTAGTGCTTTAATATTAGTGTGTTGTAATTAATTAGTTAGCTTAATTCAGATTTGTAATAATTAGTTAAATTTAGCTTATTCATTTATTTGGTGTTGTAATATTTAGCAACATAAGATATTCATTCGGACCCTCTTGTATGAGGGCACACTTGTAATATTGTGTATGTCTTCCAACCCTTATTTCTTTCTCCTTTTTATTTACTTACTTACCATGGTTGCATGTAGTATCATATTTTGGTTTCATATCATTACCATGTGTAAATATCCATTTTTGCATACATCGGATTCGATTCATCATTCTAACATTATTGTTATTTCCTACTTACTTGAATACGTGCGCTATCGCATGTTTTGAGTTGAGCCATATGTCATATTAATAAACTGAACCTAGTAGTTGCATTTTATTTGTATTGCATTAGTCATTTGCATATTAGAGCATACATTTTTCTAACTATTTCTTTTATTTTGGCTTGCATCGATTGAGTACTAGGTGAGTATTTCTTACTTTAATATATTGCATGTATATTTGTGATACCATATAAGCATATTTACCATGAGGCTACGTGCTTATTTGATATACCTCTTGAATGCCGGTGGATGAAGGATGATTTGCTTAAGTTGGGATGATTTTGATTAATGTACATATGAGCTTGCTTTTTCAAGCATCACATTCGAAACTCTTTTCAAAACAAACATGAAATCAAAGCATTCCAAAGTGAGTGACTTAGTCTATACTTGTGTGCCTCACATAATAATGTTAGCATATTAATAATCGGAACAAGAGCATATAATGTAAATAAAAATTACATCATGATTAGTAGAGGTCAACCTTTGATCGAGTAAATGTGGTGTTCAATTCATGACCTTCCCCTCTCATACCTAAGTTCCTAAGCCGAAACATTTTGGTTATGACGGATAAGTGGCCTTTGACAAGAGTCACAGGTTTTCTAAATTTCTCAAAAATATTTAGGTGGCGACTCTAAAATCTGGCAATGCGGTCCATTTTTGGCATTTCTGATTGTAAATCGATTTTTCAAAGATTTGTCGGATTTGGACTCTCATTTGTGTTGTCTATTTCACATTGCACTTGTGAAACCAGATTCAGAATCATGGAAGTCTGAACTGTAAAGCTATCGTATCCAAGGAGACTAAACCCCTCCAAGGAACATGAAAAAAAAGCTACAGTCGCCTTATTTGTTTTGACATGCCTTACTTGCTAGCAAGTGAAGACTGAGCACCAAAAACCAGCGAGTTTACTACAACACTTACCTATAGCCTAGTGGAAATGGAAGCATGTTACTATGCATTTTGTAGTTGGGCTTCCTAGAACATAACAGGGTAATGATGCCGTTTAGATGATTGTTGATAGGTTGACTAAGTCTATGCACTTCATTTCGATGCGCACCAGCGACTCAATTGATTATTCGGCAGATTTGTACATTAGAAAGATAATTCAACTTCATGGGGTCCCTATAACCATTGTCTCAAATAGAGATTCTCGTTTCACTGCCCGATTGTGGCAAAACCTTCAAGAGGTGTTGGGAACTAAGTTGACCCTTAGCACTGCTTATCATTCACAAACCGATGAGCAGTTAGAGCGTACGATTCAGATCTTGGAGGACATGCTTAGAGTATGTGTCCTGGATTTCAAGGGTCTTGGGAGAGACATCTATTGTTGATTGAGTGCACTTATAACAAAAGTTATCAGGCAAGTATTAGGATGGCACCGTTTGAGGCCTTGTATGGCTGACCTTGTAGATCACCAGTCTGTTAGGTCAAAGTGGGTGATGCATCGATATTGGGCCCGGAGATTGTTAAAGAGACAACTGAGAAAGTTGCTCTCATTCGAAAGAGGTTAGCTACGGCTCAAAGTCAACAGAAGAGTTATGCCGATAAGAGAAGGCGACCTTTATCTTTCGAGGTTAGTGACCATGTGTTTCTTAAGATCTCGCCGAGACGAGGTTTGATGAGATTTGGCAAGAGTGAAAAGTTGTCTCTATGGTTTATTAGACCTTTTGAGATTTAGATCGGATTGGGGAAGTGTCATACTATTTGGCCTTATCGCCGCAGCTTTCTGGGATTCATGTCGTGTTCCATGTATCTATGCTTAGGATATACAAACTGGACCCTTAACATGTACTTGATTGGGTTGACTTGGAGGTAGATGAGAATGCCTCATATGAAGAGCGACTAGTTCAAATTTTAGATGTCTGAGAACAAGTGTTGAGGGGCAAGACTATACTATTAGTGAAGGTGTTGTGGAGACACCATAGGGTTGATGAAGCAACTTGGGAACGGGAGGCGAAAGTCCGTTCCAAGTATCCAGATTTATTTGAGAACACTTAGTTTGTTATATATTGTAATTTTCTCTTGTGTTTGAGAATAAATCGTTGAAATTGTAAACCACTTGTTGTTATGATTGTTGTTATCTTTTTAAGCATGAG
Source organism: Camellia lanceoleosa (assembly GCA_025200525.1). NCBI lineage: Eukaryota > Viridiplantae > Streptophyta > Magnoliopsida > Ericales > Theaceae > Camellia > Camellia lanceoleosa. Next base: position 97,091,190 of record CM045772.1, on the reverse strand, counting down.
AACTGTTGTAGGATTGTTACAATTGTTGTTAAACTTATGCTTATGATTATCGTATTAGTGGTTGTTGGTATTGTAGCCTTAGCCTATGAAAAGTTTTGATAATTGTGGTGGAAGGTTGTTGAGATTGAGATCTATATGCTATAATTGAATTGTTGTCATTATGGATTTAGTATTGTCATTGTATGGGTGTTATCACTTAGAGCGTTTTATAGTTGAATTGTCTTTTTTATTGGAAGTGGTTAGGGAGATGTCTGACCAAATTTTGGGGGGTGAAATCTCCTAAGAGGGGAAGATTGTAATGTCCCGGGTGTTGGACTTGAATAGTATTGTACAGTAGGATGGTGTTCTTTATTTCCAGCATTTTATTTATTGTATTGGGTCATTGAGAATTCTTTTCTACTCTTACTTAACCTCTCTTAACATTTCCAAGTTAAAATTTTTTGAGTTTTTGGCGTTCGAATTTGTTTTAGGATGTGAAATCAAATTCTGGGTTTTCTGGACAAAACCGCTCGTGTGGATTTGACAACCACTTGAGCGGAATCACACAGAGTTTTCTGGGAATTTCTGGGCAAAACAACTCGTACGGATTTGGGTTCTACTCGAGTGGATTTTTTGCGAAAAATCTGGATTTTCTCTATGGATTGGGATTTCGCTCATGCAGAATTCACATCACTCATGTGGATTTCGGCGCATCTGTCTCGAATTTTGTACTTTTTTGCTCAAAACTGATGCCAAAAACGTGTTTTGTATACTTTTTCACATCTCTCTCTCTGTCTATACTCATCTTTTCTCTTCTTTTTCTCTATAAACACACTCATCGAAACTTCTCTCTAAGATTTAACTAAAATCTTCAAAAATTTGAGAGGAATTTTTACACCAAATCAAAGAGGGCGACGAAGGCTATGTTTACACCAATTGAATCGAGTTTTCATCAACGTTGAGCTTTAGGGTTTTTATCTCCTTCATCTTTCAAGCTTGAGATAAAGATATTCTTAGAGTTATTTATATGTTTTTGCAAGTCTATGCTTGTTTGGAATATTTCTTACATGTTTGGATTATGAGTTTGGGTTGATGAACCCTAGATGATATTAGAAGTAGATTTTCTATAGTTTTCCCACAGCTTTTGAGAATATTAGCTATGTTCTAAAGTGTGGATGTTATTTTGGAAAATCTTTTCACAAAATTGAACAAAAACCTAGTTTTGGTGAAAGCCCTAGAATTTGGAGATTTTGGGAAAAAAGTTAAGATATTGTGAAATTTATGCTTGATAAATTGTTATGCGAGTAAATGTTGGAGGAAATTTCTATAGTTGTATCAAACGAGAAAATTGCATGAGAAAATGAAAATTGTTGATTTGGAAAGCTTGAGGAATAGCTTATTGTTGTTTGTCTTGGAAAGACCAAATTTTAAAATGATGAATGATGATATTATTGTATTATCTCTTTTAAAATGTATTATGATGTTACATTGATAAGAGATGTGAAAATTTAATCACAATGGAGGATTATGTGGTGGACTTGAAAATGAAACTATATTAATGCGATGTTACATTTTGTATTGCTATTCTATTAAATTATTATTGCAATTGATTTTTAATCTTGCATTGGAAAATTATTGCTTTGAGAAAGACATTGTTTTGTAAAACAAGATCATTTTGATTTGTTTTGTGGTAATTACGTTGGTAAGTCCAAATATAGGGTATAGTTTGGTATTGGTTAAGTTAGCTTGAGTGTTCATGGTAAAAGATCGAAAGCACGCATGGAGAAGGTACCACGTGCCTTCCGATTAGCAATCGGCAAAGTGGTGATTCATAGTGCTTGATATACTTACTTGCAAACACCAACCTAGAGATTACCTGAGTCGTATTTACCATCCCTTAAAACTAAATTTAAGTTATTAAATTGTTATGTTTTCAAATTGCATTGAGCACAAGATTTTCAAAATATAGAAATATATGTTTTGAGATTGACATGGCATAGACATTCATCTTAAGAGATTGTATAAAATGTATATACTTTGTTAAGATCTTCCTACTGGGCTTTGTGCTCACTCTATGGGATTTTGTGCAGGAAAGAATGTGGTGATCTCACCGAGTTAAAAGCGTGGAATGTATTTTGAGAGCATAAGGCTCTTTTTTTTTTTTTTTTTTTTTTGACAAGCCAAGGGCTTTACATGTATGAGTTGGGAAACCTTTTGTGTATAACTAGGCTTAAGCCTTGGAATTTGTAGTCTTTGAGGGTATTGAATTGCACTTGACTTATTATGCCACATGCAATAGATTCATATTATAAGAATGTTGAATGTATAATCGCATGTGGAGTATTTTTTGTAAATCTCTAGAGTTTAATGAATACAAATGTTAGAGATTGGTGATGATGTTAATCATGAGGCTTTATATTCGTATACTTTAAGAAACGAAAGCTATTAATTTTGGAAAACAAGATTATGTTGTTGGAAGATAATGAGTATATTTGGGTTAATTTCTTTGGGGCGTTATAGGGTTTAGGAAAAAAATTGAACAGATAATAAAACTTAAATAAATATTTGAACTAATAGAGAGAGAAATCAATATATTTTAAATAGACAGATTTTAAACAGGTAGAGAGAAACCCACATATTTTGAACATATAGGGAAAAAAATTTCAACAGACAGATGTAAATTTGAACTGATAGTCAACAAAATTTAAACATATATATATATATATTTGAACAAATAGTCCGAAAAAGGGTAAACTACTAATATGTCTTAATTGTTAGATTTAATTCCCATAAAATCCTATTGAAAATAAATCCTAACAAAATCGTTGCTAAAAATAATTTTTTGCATGTCACTAAAAAATGACAATTAATGACTTTTTTTTTTTTATAGTTTTTATAAATTGTCACTAAAACTAACATTAGTGACATTTTTTTGTGATGAATTTTTCAAACTATAGCTAAAAGTTGAAAATTAGTGACATTTTTTGTGATGATTTTTAAATTGTCACTAAAACTTATAGTCAATAACATTTTTTGTGACAATTTTTGAACTGTCGCTGAAAATCAACAATTAGTGACATTTTTTTAATAGTGTTTGATTAAAAATACCATTAATTATCATAGGATTTATTGGATAATAAATTTACCTATTATGACATACATGCAAGTCTCCCAAGAAAACAGTCAACAGATAAAAAAATTAACAAATAAATTAAAGAGTAAAATTAAAAATAAAATGTCCTAAAAAATAATAAAATGATTTTTCACTAAATTATTTTATAAATAGTGAATCTCTTACTAACAAAAAATATTCACTAAATTTATTATCTTATACTCTCTTTAGGTTGAACTTTTTCATAATTTTTTCTAATTTTTATAGATTATCACTTGATAATAATTTCTTCAAAATTAATTCCTAATCTTTTGAATAAAAATATACAATAGTAACCCAAGTTGAATTATTACCACTCGAACGGTCAAAGATGAGATAGGACATTAATGCAAAATGTCAAAGGAAAGGAAGAGTAAAATAAGAAATAATAAAGAGGTAGTTGAGATAGATCCAAGTCTTTGATGGTTCCATTATAGTCAATAGAGCAGAGTCTATGCATTTTGAATACATAATAAATAGTACAATAAAGAAGCTTACGTTATGCCTTACCCAAAGCGAGAGAGATGACAAGTTTGACACGTTTCCTTTTTTATATTATTATTATCCAAGTGACGGACAAGGGATTCTACATGAATTGTGTACTTTAATATGCTTTATTGTCTTTATCTAATTCACTAATTTCATTTGATTTGTGTCTCTCTAATGTCATTTTTTTATTAAACAGAAGACCTTTTTTTGGTAAGTACTATTTTTTCCACTAGGATTATAATCATGCTTTTAATATTGACAATAATTTTTTTTTAAAAACTTGTTTTATAGAAGAATTTTTTTTCATAATTCAATGTTTTATTTCACTTTTGTCCCTTCTCAAATATGAAAATGTAACGAACCCACATCGATTAATGTAGGCCTTATTCATATGCGTATAAGTTTTGTAAGTTGGTTTTCAAAAGTGAGTTCTGCCCATATAGTTCGTATCATTTGATATCAGAGTAAGTCATCACGTCTCTTATCTATGGGTGTGATTTTAATGTCATTTTTTTAGGATAAATTATAAATACATCTATTAAAATTTACTTAAAATATGAATTGTATTTGTAGTTTTAAAAATTACATCTTGCCCCTTCAAGTTTCTAATCGCATAATAAATGACCTTTTTTATTAATAAATTATCAAGTCAATTAATAATTTTTAATGATGTTAGAAATATATTTCAATTAACGATTCAGATAATTTATTGTTGTATAGAAGAGTAGTTAGAAATTTTATTTTTCCTGTTAATTTTATTAAATAAAAAATTATGACAATGTGATATTTATAATTTCTAAAATTACAAAGACAATCAGTATTTTAATCAAATATCAGGAGGTATATTTTTATTTTATCCTTTTTTTTAATTCAACAAAAGACAATTTTTTAGTAAGTACTATTCTTTCCATCAAGATTATTATTGAATCATATCAACATTGACAATTAAGTTTTATTTTTGATAACTTATTTTATAGAAGAAATATTCTTCATAATTGAATCTTTTATTTCACTTTTACCTATTTTCAAATATGAAGATTCATCATTTCTTATTGTCTCACACTGTGAAAATTATATTTGGTAAACAATTAAAATATATATATAATTAATTAATATTCTATCAAAACAATTAAAAATAATATCGTGGTAAATATATATATTTTTCAAAACGTAAAATGATAGAAAATAATGGTTTGTATTTATTGATTGTGCTTTATTTTATTTGTTTATGGTTCTTATTTTATTCTCTTTTATTTGAAATAAATTAAAATGAGTTCTAAAATTGTAATTCATATTTTAATGAGTGGGTATAACTAGAATAGAACATAACATTATGTACAAAACTTTCTTTTATATATATCAAATTATAAAAAATAAGATTTAATTGTTCACATTAAAATTATATAGTCTTCAAGAAAAATAACATTTATTTATTGAGAGGATATTTCTACCTGACCGGTAAGGTGGCGGCCTATCTAGGCTTGACTCTGGCGACTTTGCAAATAAACCTTGCAAACGGACCTTACTAGGCTTGACTTTGGCTACTTTGCAAACGGACCTTGTTAGGTTTGACTCTGGCGGCCTTACAAATGAACTTTGTCAGGCTTAACTCTGGTAATCTTGCAAATGGACTTTGTTAGGCTTAACAAATTGGACCGGGCAAACGGTGCTTTGATGTCGACCAAGCAAACGGAACTTGGATTTCAACCTTGGAAACGGCATGCAACTGTCAGCCAGACAAATGATGTATGATGTTGACCTTGCAAAAAGATATGCTAAGTTTTTGATCAGGTTGGAAGGTCATACTAAGTCTTTGACTGGTATTTTTAGCTTGATACAGGTTTGCCGAGCAAGCTTAGCACGATGTAATGTTTTGCTCGGTGTTCTTACTTGGAGTTAGTAAGGTTCAACCTATGCGATTGTGCAATTGAAGTGCAACTGGGCTAGTGGTATGTTTAGCTCGATTGCTGGCTTGAGAGTTAGGCCGTTTCACTTGAACTCATCCTTTGAGAAGCTGACTCCTAGTAAGATTTTACGAAGAGGAATTAGAGTTCTATTGGGATTCTATCGTGCCAAATACATGAAAGGTCAAAGTTAACCCTAAGAGAGGTAACATAGTTTACAAAGCTTTTCCCATATAGATCTTGAGAACTAACTTAAGCATCGAATGGGTTTCCCCGCACACGTCTGCCGGGTAGCTCATTGGAGTTGTTTTGCAAAAGGAACGCTATCGTTTAGAGGATTTCTAACTTGATTACAAGGAGTATACATATAAAGTATTTATCATGCTTGTACATTTATCATTTTTGATGATCAAAATAAAGATGGCTAATCAACCCATCCATCAACGATAGCACCCTTAATTGTCAATTGGGTTTCTATATTTTGATTTTTTTAAATATATATATATATATATATGACCTTTGTTTTTTTATGGAAGTTCCCTAATCTTTACCATAAAAAGTAGAAAGCAACTAGGTTAAAACAGGAAAATCCAAATCAATTTACATCTTAACCTTGCTTTTAGAACACAAAAAAAATGATGTTTTATGTCTTATTTATGCTTGATTTTAAACTTTTAAACATGAAACTTCTTGTGTGAACTAAATTGAAGTTTAAATGATGGTATATCTTAAGACGGATTTAGGATTTTCATATAGGGGTGCAAAATTATACATATTAATAAAAATTTTAAATAAAAAATATGAATTGCAATATCAATTTTCTACCGACTTATAAAAAGCAAAAATAAAAAGAAAACATATATAAATAAGCATTTTCTTTTTATCCACATTGAAAAAGATAGCAACTCTAAAAACAATCTATTTACTAAAGTAAGATATGTTAAATTGTGCTTGATACTCTTTTATATCATTAAAAGCATCTATGATAGAATCAACTTTAAAATCTTGCACAATATCTTCCTCAGTCAAGATGATCAAATAACTAGCTAATATCTTGTTACATTATCTAGAAATAAGCTTGTTATCAGTGGTAGATATAAAAAAAAATCTTTAATTTATTATATTTTGTCTAATTTTATACTTTGATCCAATGTTTTATAGATACAGAGGAGCAACCACTTAAATTTAAAATAAAATAAAAAAAAAATCAAGAGAGATGACCACTTAAAATTTGTTAAAAAAATATTTGTAGTGGGCGAACCTTTATAATTTGGAGATAATTATAATTAATACTACTACAATAACGGAGGTTTTTGAAATCGCAAGAGGGGTGATCACCCTCTCTTGCCTCCCACTAGGTCCATCCTTGAGTCTGTCGTTTGTGTTAATGAGTGTCCTAACTAGGGGTGTGTGCGGTTATGTTAAGAAATCTCCAATCCGCCATCCATATACCGGATTGGATTGGAAAAACTCAATCCGTATCTTTCCGCCAGATTGACGGATGGATTGACGGATGATTGGTAGATTGATGTAAATCGGTTTGGCGATTTAAACTTTTATAAATTTTGAACATAATACAACAACTCGTCAATATTTTTTTTGGATAACAATCTAACTCAACATAACCAAAATATTATCAAGTAAATTGTCAAATACTATAATAATAAATACATATAAGAAAATCATGCATTATCAAAACTATTTCATTACTTTTTTATTCAAAAACTATTTAATTTGATTTTTTGTTATGCGGATTGGCGGATTGATGCGAATTGGTATGGCGATTTAAACTTTTATAAATTTTGAACATAATACAACAACTTGTCAATATTTTTTTTGGATAACAATCCAACTCAACATAACCAAAATATTATCAAGTAAATTGTCAAATACTAATAATAAATACATATAAGAAAATCATGTATTATCAAAACTATTTCATTACTTTTTTTTATTCAAAAACTATTTAATTTGATTTTTTTTTAAATAACAAAAATTAAGCCTTATATTTTTCATACAAAAATACCAAATATCAACATTTGCCATTTGATAAAAGGATTTCCAAATTGAAAATAAATTGGAAATACAACAAAATATTTAAACTTTTTTTCAATTGAAAATACGAATAGAATATTTAAACAAATTGAAAATACAAAGTCTTAAATTATTAGAGGTGCTCGCGGTTTGGCGGTTCAGTTGCGGTCAAAGGAATCTCAAATCCGCTATCTGTCCAAAACTAGGCAGATTGGAAAAAATCAATCTACAACTGTCCGCTCGGCGTCACACATTTGTCCAAAATGCAACGGATCGGTTCGGTCGGTTTGGGTGGATCGAAATATCCGCTGCTCACCCCTAGTCCTAACAAAAATAATTTAAAAAAATAATAATAATTAACAAATCATTAAATGAATATATATTTCTCAATTATCTATTTTTAAATATATATATATATATATATATAAATATTTCCAGCAGGGTAAGGAGTATTTTAAGGACTCAAGATCCTCTTCTTGATCTCTCTACTTAACTCCCTATTTGTTGAGTCATTGAGTCCACTTTTGGGCTCAATTTTGATGATTTGAATCGTTCATATTTTAAGATTTGTTGAGTATATCATACCTGTAAAAAATTAAGTTGATCTGATATCAGATAGTATGTGTTCGGAAAACTATTTATTAAATTTTGAAAAAAAATAGTTTTTAGTTCGATGATCTGAACACGTAATTTATGATTTTCGATCAACTTGATTTTTTACACATGTGATATATTTAACAAATCTTAAAATGTAAACGGTTCGAATCATCAAATCTACATTAATGGGTTGAACTGTTTAGTAGGGCCTAAGTGTTATTATTTTATTAATTTATTTTGTAAGTTTTTATATATAATTGGAAGAACATGAATAAAAAGGAAAAATTATAAATCAGTGGTGTATTTATATAATATTTACAAATTTATGGAAAAATTTATAATTTTAATTATTAAAATTGGTTAAATTGACCATTGAATTGAATTTTTTTTGGAAACAGGTATGAATTGAAATTTTAAAAAATTAATAAATATTGATATGATAATTATATTTATATTATTTTGGAATATTTATCCTTAAAAAATAGATGGATTATTTTTAAAATTAATCTTACAATTCATATTTTGATAAAATATATATATACAGTTATAAATTATCAAATCAATATGGATTTTAGTTTTTTTTTTTTTTTTTTTATCAACAATCTATAATTATTTGTTTACAATGAACGAGTTGAATTATTGAAATCAAGCCCATAAAAGGGCTGTTTGATGTAGTTTCTATTTATAATTTATTTGGTAAGTTTAAATAAAGTTAAATAAAATAACTATTTAAAAGTAAGGAAGAGATACTTTTGTATCAATTTTCAACTTATAATAAGCAACACTAAATAAAGAGAGAATTACATGACAGTGGTGCTAATAAACCCAAATTAAGATAAAAAAGTATAATATTAATTATTAATATTTTTTACTATTTAATAAATAAATTTCACTAACACGGTGTTAATATAATTCACCTCTAACGCTGTGTTTGGTTAGGAAATTTAGAGAAAGATTTGGAAAGGGAAAGAAAAAATGTATGTAAAATTAAATAAAATGTAAGTATATTTTATTTACATTTCACCTATCTTTTTTATTTTTTTTTTCAAAATTTTTAACTAAACACAGTATAAACAAATCCGAAAAACCCCAACAAACCTAACTTGATAGTCCAGTCTACAAATATGAACAGAAAAGAGACTATGTTCTAAAAAAAATGTTTCAAACCTCCTTTTTCTCCCACTCCTTTGACCCATTTTCTCTCCTATTGATTAATTTTTTTTTTCTCCTTCTCCTCCAATCACCACCCGCCACGTGTGGAGGGTGGTGGGGGTGGTGAGTGGAAGGAGTTTCTATCAATACTCATGTTCTAATTACAAACCAACCAATCATTTGGGCCCTCCACATGATGTTAGGTTCATATGATGCAATGCATGATATCACCGATCTCTATTTTAAATCAACTTATCATCTCCATCACTATCATATGTCGGCCCTCAAATACTTTTGTTCTCAATTTTCATTTTGCATGACTCATGTGAGTTTACAAAAGTGAATTTTTCTCTCCTTTCTTTTATTCTCTTTCAATCTAGACTCTCTTATTCTTTACTATTCTCTTATTTTAAAAAGCTTGTTTAAAAAAAAATAATTTTTTTTTTTTTTTTTTTTCAAAAAAAAAAAAGAAAAAAAAAAATATATAAAATTAACTTTTTTTTTTTAACAAAAAAATGTAAAAAAAAAAAAAAAAAAAAAATTTTTTTTTTAGAAAAAAAATGAATTGGGAGTTGTTAAAAAATAATTTATTGACTTTTGAAAGTGTTATGTTTTTTTTTTTTTGAAAGAACTTTTTTTTTTTTTTACTTTTTTGGGACTTCCCAAACTTAGCCTTATTAGTGACAGATACTATGGAATCAGGAGAGACACGTATTTCTAATTAATTTACAAAAAAAAAATTACTCTTTAAATAAAGCTTTTGAGAATATTTTAGTTTTCCTTTTTAAGTTATATATATGACCTGTCTATTGGAATATGAACATAAATTGATTCCTGCTTCACTTTACAAATAAGGTCTCGTTTGTCAAAAGTAAATTTGTCTCTCCTTTCTTTTGTTCTCTTCTCATGCTAAAAGGGTCATCTTCCCATCTTCCTTTGTCTAGGTACTTTGTTTTTCCAATCTAGACTCACTTATTCTTTAAGATTCTCTTATTTTATTGGTGACGGAGTTACTATGGAATCAGGAGAGACACGTACTCCTAATTTACAAAAAAAAATTACTTTTTAAATAAAGCTTTTGAAAATATTTTAATTTTCCTTCTTAAATTATATATATGACCTCTCTATTGGAATATGAACATAGATTGATTCCTGCTTCACTTTAAAAATAAGGTCTCGTTTTTTAACTCAATATTTTAGTCTAAAAGTAAAAAAATCACTAAAAAAAATTAATAAGCTAACAACTTATATCAAAAAGTTAATAATTTATTTTTTTTTCTATTTTTTGTAATATCTTTTCTTATAAAACAAAAAAATCATTCAAAATATATTAACATTTTTACATCATATTTTAGCTAAAAAACTAAAAAGTTAATAGTATGTTCCTAAACGAGACTTAAGTTTTTAAAAAAGTTTCTTTTTACTACATGTAATTTATTAATATATATATATATTTATTTATTTTATATTTTCACTTCTCATTACTTGAGAGTTCTATAGATTTAAATGTTACAATAGTTTTATTGTAATAATACATATAATATTAGATTACTTCTGAAACACCAATAATTAATTTTTTTATCAAGCAAAACTAAATTAAGTCTTGTGTTTCAAACGTATCCTACCTAATAATCTGTTTCAGTATTTGCCTCCCCCAACTGAAATTTTGACTCTGCTATTCAATAATATAATAATAATTATAATTTTACTAGTTTTTTTTTTTTAATTTTTATTTTATTTTATTTTATAGAACTTCAAAGCATTTGAATTGCTTCAAACATTTTAAATTACACTTTCTATTGTTCAATTGTAGCCGAAATTAGAACAGTAGGTTGTTTCTTTGTTTTGATTGGTTTGTTCGAAAATGACTTTCATCAATTTAGAAGTCAAGTCTTAGTGGGAGTTGACAAGAAAGCAAAGCAACATGTGACCTATCTCCACATACACCTTTAATTACGTCGTACGTGCAAGCCACGTTGCTCGTTCGTTGCCTCTTTTTTCATTTAAAAATTGTGGATTTCATTCAATCACGTGCAAATTTTTATCTAGACTTCACTCTCATGAGTCACATATTTGTACAATCCATCACATTTACAACGATTTTGCCTTGTTTCTATCATCAATTTTCTTTAGCTAACCAATATTTGCTTTCTAGTTTGAGACATTTAAAAAAAAAATTAAAAAAAAATAATTTATTGGGACTTGTTGGGCAATATTTATAATTATAGTTTTTTATTTATATTTATAAAAATATAAAAAATAAAAATAAAAATTGTAAACAAAAATCCGCTTGAACTTGTGATAGCTTACAAAATTAACTACAAAAAAAAAAAAATTGCAGGTTTTACTTGTTTAAAACAAATCGTTTTCATTTTTGGTCCTCATGTCCCTTCTCCCCACCACTCACCACTCATCACTGCCATCAGCAATGACCTCCAACAATCACTTCTAACTAGCACCCACCTTCAACACTTCTCAACCACTTTTCATCGATATAAGTGTTTGGAAAGTAGTTATTTTTTAAATTTTTTGATTATTTTAATAGATTATTTTAATTTTTGTGTTTGGAAAGTTAGATGAAATTTTCTGTTTAATTGTTATATTGAAAAATGTGTTTGCAATAATATTGAGATAAAAAATAATTAAATTATTTCCAAAAAATTGTGCCTGACGGGATGAAGTTGTGCCTAAGGTGAACTATGATTTTGTTGGGATATGAAATGACTAAAATGTTAAGTTAGTGGGTTAGTCAAAAATTAAAAAGGCAAAATCGTAATTTCAAATTTGCCCTGCACAGTCATGACATTTCTGTCAAATTTATCCACGTTAATTTCTGATTTAAAAAAAAAAAAAAAAAACTTTAACTACAGTACAACTTTTTGACTATTTGTTTAAATGAGGCTAAAATAAGCTCCTCAACCTCCTTCCCAAACATTGCCAATAGTAACCTCCTCCGACTCTTGATCATCATCTCCAATCTTTGACAGCCATTTTCGGCCACCGCATCCTATGGTTGGAAATCACCTCCAATCACCTTCTATTGGTGAAAACCACCTCCAAGAACCAACAACAACCATTGGCCATCATTTTCAACTTTAAAAAAAATCATCTTTGATGGCTGCCTCCCATCAACTCACCATTTCACTTGTTTTTAAAATATATGCATCAATAATATTTTTGGTTTCAATGTTTTTACCAAAATAAGTATAAAACACATATAAATATTACCAGACGATACTTTTGAAAACTAAGTTAGGAATTTTCTAAAACAAAAAAATTCTCACGAGTATGTCCAAAACTTTACCCTAACTTAATATTTTGAGTACACATTGTCCTCCGTCCTACACCTATACCTAGCAATTACCGCTTATTAATCCTACTGATGGCTTCAAGGAGTAGTAAAAGAATTCAAACTTTTAACCACTGATTAATGTTTCGAAATGTGAGTTATATACTCTATAGCCAACTAAGACAACCACGTGATTCAATGTTGGAGTAGCTTGCTTAATGGAATTCCCTACATATATGTATATGCACCGGCAGTTGACATATAGATTGTGGTGGCTATTTTGACTTTTAAAGGTTGTTTTTGTAATTGTGAGTGTGTCAATAAAGATCAATCAGTCCTTACAGAATAATAATTGCCAATCAATTATCAGACGATTGTGTTTTAATTCTTTCAGCCTCAATGAAGAGGACTTTTACTGGTAGCTTTGTTTAGGAGAATTAAGCAAACAATGATTAAATGAAGAACAATTATAGCATTTTATTAAACAAAATGAAAGACTTACAAAGATTCAAATCAGTTTCGTAGAGGTTTACAGCAACAAGCTACTTGAAAATTACTACTATGAACGACATGCAGTGCAGGAATTTGAAGTACAAAAATGTAAAGAATAAGAAATATAAAAACTCGAAGGAAAAATAAAGTAGATAAAACTGGTTTTTTAAATCTGAGTCTGGGGCTTTTCCTGAGGCCTTCTCTGCTATTTATACTTCTTAATGACAACTGTCGAAATGGACTTTTAACTGTGTAACCATCCCTCCATGATCACTTATCATGCTTCTTTGCAGTTAGCTCCACTATGCCATATGCAGTTTGGTTTCCCTCTTGATTTTTGAATTTAAATATGTAAGTAACTGTTAAGGCCACGTCATCTTGCATCTCTTTGCTGATTCAATGTTACGCAGATCTATAATAAACCAATGCTGACTGCCACGTGTGTGATTATGATTGAAGATTTGAATTGTTTTCCCGTACTGCCCTCATTTTGCCATGTGCCGAACTGTGATTGGCTTGTATATATAGCCAACATTACTCCCCGCACTAATATACCTAATACTGGGTGATATTAGTGGAGTAAGGTATTTTATCCACGTCCTAGAACGTGCATGGGCTTTTGCATTTCTCAGAAATGCAACTATCGTTCATTATTTGCATTAAATTCTCTTCTAACCCTTGAGCACTCCCACTATCTCAGTATTCGAAAAGACTGATACATCTTTTATAGCCAAGCCAATCTTTTCTTACATTGATCAAGCATACGAAGAGTTATTTGATGACGTTGTTCGTCCTCGAAAGAACCTTCATGCATTGATTAGCCACATTTATCCACCTCCATTTATACAAATTATGGAAGCTTTCACAAATCACCGACCTTCGAACCAAGAACTTACTATTTACGATTCTTTAGAACACAAATTTGCAATCATGGATATCGGAAGCTCTTCTTCTGCAACAAAACTATCCGCGTAGGACGAAGCTGTTGCTGCTGCTTCTTCTTCTTCTATGGCTTCTGGCTAGGGAACTTGGTCTACCACTGCTCAACCTCAGACAAAGGAACGCATTCATCATCGTTTCCCTGAATTCGATGACCCTCTTGACATTCCTCATTCCAAACGCAGTTCAGTAGTATATCCATATATTCCTATTAAACGTAGACGCAGTCTTGAAGACAATCTGTTTACATCATGGTATACTTCTACCTTGTCATCTCGGATGGTTTGAAGTGTCCCACATCCCGCTGAAACTCTAGGGATCAGTTCTGCGCTTTTAGCTAAAAAGGCAAAACTTTACCCCTCTAATTGGCTAGAATGTGTGACCAGGCCTGAATTTCTAGACTCACCCAGGGAACCTCCGACTACTCTTTCTCTGCCTTCTAATCTATATTGGATTAATGAGTTGAAGCTCACTCTCTCTGAGGGCCGATCCTTTCTCTAACCTGTCATTTTCTCATTTATCCTTCGAAGTCCTTCGAAATGATATTCCCCACCAAAACTTTCTATGGGCTTGTGACATTATGTCTTGAAGCCATCTCCTTAACCTTGTGGCCCAAATGGAGCTCTATACCTTTTTAGACCAACTTCCTCTTCTGCTTAACTGGCACTTCCATGCTTCCATTACCAGTGAAGTTCTGGATGAAGCGATTTCTGCTCGAATCCAGGTTCAGTATGAGGCAGAGAACCTTTTTGATGATAATGAAGCCTTCAAGAGTCAGGATTCTGAGTGTAGGGAGGATGCTGTTATGAACGAAATGCATGAAGAGAAGGAAATGGACGCCGCAGATAAAGCCTTAAAAAAAATAGAATTCGAAGTAAAAGCCCAACAACTCACTTCTCAATTAAGGGCTTACCAATTAGATAAGCCAAACTTGGACAAGATAGAAGATAGAGTAGGAAAAGAATTTTCGTTTATTGAATTTTGCTAGACTAAATTTCATGACCTTGTAACTCTGTCCATTCCGTATTTCTACGAAACTGAGAATGTAATCAAATGAACTTTAGTATCAACAGCATTTATCAATAAAACTGATCTTTCCGAATTTCATTTGTTAAATTCTGATTTAGCACTCAAATTATGAACTGTATGGTTGATGTGCTTTAACTCCATCTCGACTCAAACTCTTCTAAAGTGTGAAGTCTTTTCTTTTGAGAAAGTAATTTTTTCCTTTCATACCGACCCTAGGGCTAACATAATTCTTCACCCATCGGCTTCGAATTATCCAACCTTACCCTTCGAAACTTGATTCGATTATATTCAATTTCCCAACATATGGTTAATACAATCAAATAATGTCGAATCAACTAATTTTCTTTCAAACAAACAGACTAAATATGGAGTCCTCTCTTACACTGTTTTATTCGAAAAAAGTGATTTCTTATGTATACTATCAAACCAATTATTGGTTTGACACTTAGAACAACAATTTCTAACCGAAAAGTGTTTCAAGTTTTGCTTCGAAGGATTTTACTCTCAATTAGAAACCTATAAATAGGTCCTTAATCCTTTTGAAGTAAAATACCTAAGCACTTTTTTACTGTGAGGCGTGGAATGTACTTCGAAGTCGGCTTCCTACATTCGAAGCCGTTTGTCATTTCATTTTGGCGCCAAAATTTGGCTTCGAAGCCAAATATCTTATTTCGAAGCTGACATAAGTATTTGAGATGTGTTTCCCTCCATAATTATCAATATAGAAAGAAACTTTTCGCATCTGTAACTTTAGTATTTCTTTGTGAATTCCGTCTGTGCAACACGATTGGGTATAATTTTTCAGACACAGAAGTTTTAAAACCCTTTTATTTCATGCTTTGAATTCACCTAAACCCTTCATCTCTACTGACTTTCCTTTTCCTCTACTCTCTTTCCCGTCTTCATCTTCTGAGAAAACTCTCTATCAATGGCTTCTCCTTCTTTGAAAATACCGGTTGTGGAGCGTGCGAGTCCATCTGTGACCTTGAAAATGATTATTGATGCAGAGTGTGAGAAGTATAAGGCCAGTGAGAAAAACGCCATTGACGGACGCATCTTCATTCATCGTCATCATGAGCAGCAGGAGTATGTGCTTGGGCCCATCTTCAAGGAGATTTCTGCTGAGCTTTTAGCTCTATATCCACGTCTAAAGGACCATTGTCTCCTTTACGAAGGTGGTCCTGACTGGAGAAGCTGGAGGATGAACCGCCTCCATCGCTGCTGGCCCACAGTGAGACCAGAGTGGCAAGAGTGGTATGATCGGGTTGTCCTTGATAGGACTCTGGATCTTCAAGAGCTCTGCCTTTTCGACGCCCTTCAATTATTCAGGTTTACCATTTCGGAGGACCCTTTCTTAATACCTGCTGCCCTTTGCTTTTGGAATTCTACTTTTAATTTCTTTCAATTCAGATGTGGGATGATGGCCCCTACTATTCTTGATATCTGCCATCTATTAGGATTGTTCCCTATTGGAACCCCTATTGGTCTAGATTATCCTGACCTCAAAACCTCTTTTTCCCTCCCCTCTCTTAACTCATCTTATAGTAACTTTGTCAAGGCTGAGAATAAAAGAGAGGGCTTTGTGACTGATAGGGAGTTCTTTTCTTTTATATTATATTGGCTTTGCAAGTTCCTTTTCTACACTTCTTCTCAGAGGATCATGCCTGAATTCGCCCCTTTTGCCAAAGCCCGTGTCTTACAAAGAAAGGTGGCCTTAGCTCCATATGTCTTAAGTCATGTATATAGAGCTTGTTCTCCGTTTTGTAAGAAACCCATGGATGCCAATCAAGGAGGTCCATTTTGGATACTTCAGCTTTGGCTTTTTGTATATTTTACTGAGCTACAATCTAAATGCCTAAAGTTTTTAGAGCCAAACCCTACTACTCATGGCATGAGGTTAGCCAATGTTTCACTTTACCCTTCTACCTTCGTTTTTTACTTTTCTTTCTTCCACCAACTCCCAGCTTCCCTTTCTTCCCACAGCTTCCGTCCCTTCAAACCTACCAACATTGGCCCATCCTGGTTGAAGACCTTTCTGAGTGATAGGTTCTGCTCTTCACCCCAATACAAGAACATATGGGCTTCTATTATGATCCATAGAGAGTTATTCATCGGGACTATGAACCCTAGAGCTTACAAATGCATTGCTGAGCCCTATTGTCCTGCTCAATTTGCTAGGCAATTTGGCCTCTCACAAGGGGTCCCAATACCTCTCTGCAGCCAGACCAATTTAAGTCTTACCAGTAGGGACTTAAAGGTTCGAAGATCCAGATTAAAAGAAGCAACTTTTAAATTCATCCAGGACTTTATTGACTTTGAGTACTTTCCTTTCATTCCTCAAAGTAACATATTGAAAAGGTGCCAGAACTGTTGGTGACCAATATGGAGGTAGACTTGGCCATTCCTCCCCAAGACCTGTTAATGGTACTGGATGTACCTCAACCAAAATCGAAAGGGGCTGGAATTATTACTTCTTCCACTGCTCCTGCTATTACAGTTCTTGCACCTGTCATTACAAAGCCTATTCCTGCTGCCTCAACTCCTCCTAGAGTTACTCGAGCTGCCTCGAAAAAAGGTATGTACCCTTGTTTCTTTTCTCTTCTTCTTCTTTATAATGCTTTTAGCCTTACTTTTAGTTCTTTTTTTGGTGTAGGTGGTGCGAGTGCCTCACAGGGAGGTTCTCCCCAAAAGGTCCAAGTTTTAAACCTTCTCAAGAACAAACAGCAACAACAAAAGAAAAGAAAGCTTTTACTTGATCCTAAAGAGGAGGCATTTGGGGTTCATGCAGCAAAAAAAGAAGAAGCAGAAAAAGAAGAGATAGAACAAGAGCAAGAGACACCCTTGAAAAGAAGGAAGAAGATGACTGTCTCTCTTGCTGATTTCACTGGAGATCCCATCGACGAAGCATCTGCTAAAGCAGTGCAAGCAGAGCATTCCAAAGAGCTTATTGTATTTCAAAGGGATGAGAAGAGGAAACAACAGCAAATGTTTAGGGATGAAGCTGCAACCGCTGATGCACTCCAAAAAGAAGTTGCAAGAAAACAACAAGCTGCTGGACACTATGCTCTTCACAGCTCTCCAATCATAGCCACTACTTCTGAAACCAGTAAGTCCCTTCGTACTTCTATTTATCTTTCTCAAATTCTCAATACTGAGGCTTGACATTGTTTTGTATTTCTTCTTTTGCAGCAACAACTAATCTGCCTCCTTCAACAAAGACTCCTTCAATCTTATTTGAAGTTGAAAGACCTCGAGTTGTAAAGCCAATTCAAGCAATACTTCCACCTCTTAGTCCTGTATTTTCTATATCCTTCTTGAGGCTAAGTATCCCTGCATCTCTTTCTTTGGGCTTAACTTCATACTTCCGTCATTTATCTTTCAATTCTATTCAATTTGATTTCCTTTCAAGCCTTACTGCTCCTTCCTTTCCTAAGGAAATTCCAGCTATTACATCATCCCCAGCAATAGCTGATTTCCATAGAGAAAACACCAATAGCCCTCCAATTCTTCGTTCGTTATCTCTGCCTAGCATCAGTCCCTATTCTCTTGAGCTACTAGTAGCCAAAACTATAGAGACTGCAAAGGATACTCCACCTTCTCCTCCTATTCCTATGTAGTCATTTCTTCCTTCTACCAGAGCTCTTTCTGCCCTTTCCATGTCCATAGATGAGGTGGACATCTTCGAAGCTAGGCTAGCTAGTCTCTTTGACATACCTTCCACCTCTCCAATAGCTAGCAATGAGACCGAGCCATTAGTTCTACCTGATTCTCTGCTAGAGATTTTTGAGAGCTCTTTCTCTAGTAGTAAGACTTCCTTGCCTTCAATAGACCTAGACAGCTGTCTGGAGCTGCTAACAACCTTTTCGAGGATTCCTTTCGAAGCCCTACATAGGCCTATAATAAAAAATAGCTTCCTCCAGTGTAGCAAGATTGTTGAGCAATCTGGCATAACTGTCTCAAGTCATTTATCTCAAGCGGCAGCCACCATTGATTTTTACATCAACATCTGTCATGTTGCCAAGACTGCCAAGGAGAAATTGCTGAGAGATCAGAGCTTTGTTTCCAAAGTACATATTGAGGTGTCCGAACTGAAGGAACAACATTCCTCTGTCTCTCAATTTCGAGCTCAATTATTGGAGAAGAAAGCTCAACTTGAGGAAGAGTTATTAGCAGTTAACCAAGCTTTAGATCGAATTGCCACCAAGCTGCAAATTATCAATCAAGAGCTGGCTGATCGAAAGCAGGAGATGACCACAGCCATTCAGTTGTTCCCATCTCTCAAGAATAAAGCATCTATTGTAAAAGAACAACTGAAACACTGTACTGACTTTTGGGTCAACCTATGACTGCATATACTTAACTCTTTATGAAATAAAGTTCTTATTTATCACTTGAGTGTTCTCATGGTTTTTTCAGTTAGCATTTATTTTATTCCTTGTGTTTCCCATATGGTTTGAAAATAATGCTTCAAATATCTGCCATTAATCTTTTGGGATGTACATATCCATTCAAAATTTTCAAATGATATGCTCTCAAAAGCAAGACCCTATGAACTTGATAGGGTCCTTCCCAGTTAGATGACCATTTGCCAAACTTGTGGCTTTTAATCCCAATTGTGAGTATTGTCTTCCATACCACATCACCTTAATCAAAGCTAATGTGCTTGACCTTCTTATTATAGTTTTTGACTGCTTTCTTCTTTTGGAAAAGAATGCTATTTAATGCCAGAATTCTAGCTTCATCTATACTTTCTAGTTCTAAACACATACTTTGATGGTATTGCCCAAGATCTAACTGATCCTAGCATCTCACCCTCAAGGACTTACCATTAATTTCCACAGGTAACACCGCATCATGCCCATATACTAAGGTATAAGGAGTGATTCTTGTACTCGACCTTGGAGAAGTCCTATAAGCCCACAATACATCCAACAGCAAGTTATGCCAATCCCTAGGATTGTCTTCCACAACTTTCTGTATTCCTTTATTCAAAGACTTATTGGATGATTCAGTTTGACCATTGGCTTGTGCATAATAGGGGGTAGAATTAACAAGACTAATTCCAAACTCTGCCACAAAAGACTTTACCATTTTTCCATCAAATATAGTCCCATTATCAACAGTTATAGTTTGTGGGATGCCAAATCTGTGGATCAGATCTTTAATGAATCCAATAACTTCGATTTGGTCTACAACCTTATATGGCTTAGCTTCAACTCACTTAGTGAAATAATCTGTGGCCACTAAAATGAAACAATGATGCTTCGAAGAGGGTGGGTGTATTTTCCCCATCATATCCATGGCCTATCCTCTAAATGGCCAAGGCTTCACAACTAAATGTAGGTCAGTTATGGGCATGTGCCTTATTGTGCCATGCTTTTGGCATGCCTGGCAACCTTTAGCATATTCTATGCAGTCTTTAAGGATAGTTAGCCAATAGTAGGAATGTCTTCTAAGCAGCCATCTCATCTTCACACCAGGCTGATGAGCACCACAGATGCCTTCATGAACCTCAGCCATAACTGTCAATACTTCCTTTGGACCTAAACTTTCTAACAACAAACCATCTGCCCCTCTTTTGTAGAGAGCATTACCATACATTATGTATTGCATAGATTACAATTTAATTTTTCTGTTGGCTTTCGAAGATGGACCAGCCAGATACTGCATTATTGGATGCCTCCAATCTTGTTCTTGTAAGTCATTATGATTGACTTCTAAGATCATATTCCTTTTATTCAAAGGTAGTATTGCCTTTTGATATATTGTTTGGCTTATGTTCCTTTGAGTGTTATCACTTCTCTTGAAATTCGAAACTTTTTAAGCCACATCATTAGCTTTACTATTCAAGAATCTGGGGACATAAGTTACATTTGTTATCTGAAATTGAGACAGCAAATGCAATACAACAACATAGTATGACAACATGCTTACACTTTGATATTTGAAAATCCTTTTCACCAGGTTAACTACCAATTGAGAATCTCCAAATATGTCAACTGAATGAGCTTGTAATCCAATAAGTATTTCCAGTCCCATTATTAAGGCTTCATATTCAGCTTGATTATTGGAACAAGTAATTTCATCCACGTTGAAACCATATGTGGTTTCTACACCTTGTGGCGACTTGATTACTACAGCAATTCCAGTTAGACCATTGGCTTTTGACCCATCGAACCACATTTGCCATGGTTTAACACTAACCATATCAAGTTTCATTATTTCTTAGCTTTCTGTTTGGCATGGATGGTCTGCCAAAAAATTAGCTAAAACTTGTCCTTTTATTGTCTTTTGGGGGACATATTCTATATGAAATTCTGATAAAGCTAGTATCCATTTGCCAATTCTTCCCCTCAACATGGGTCTAGATAACATATCTTTAACCAAATCTGCGGTTACGATTACCAAGACAGTTGTAGGCAAAAGATAGTATCTTAATTTCATTGCAGCAAAATACAATGCAAGGCACAACTTTTCTACAGCTAAATATTTATATTCACAAGAATTTAGAAACCTACTAAGGTAATAAACAGCTTGCACCTTGCCTATTCATTGTCTTGGGCTAGGAAAACTCCTAGTGAATCTTCTGCTGCAGCTATATACAACTTCAAGGGTTTATCACCCATTGGTGGCATCAGCACTGGAGGGTTGGCCAAATAGGCTTTGATTCCTTCGAAAGCAGTTTGATGCTCTGTTATCCACATAAATTCCTCTTCATCTTTTAACCTTAATAAGGAAGAAAATACTTTAGTTTTCCCTGCAGTATTAGAAATAAATCTTCGAAGAAAATTAACCTGCCCAAGGAATTTTTGTACTTCTTTTTTACTTGATGGAGGTCTGGCTTCGATGATAGCTTTGGCTTTGTTCTGATCAATTTGTATTCCCTTCTTGTGTACTACATAGCCCAAGAAGTTTCCAGCTGATACACCAAAAGCACATTTGAGAGGATTAAGTTTCAACTTAAACTTTCTCATTCTTTCAAAAGCTGCTTCCAAGTGAAACAAATGTTCCTCCATGGATTGGGATTTTACTACAATATCATCAATGTAGCATTCTAAGTATCCTCCGATGAGATCATGAAAGATAGTGTTCATAGCTCTTTTTTTAACCCATTCGAAAGTGCCACTGTTCCTAGGACATCTGAATGCTGTCTTATGGATATCCTCTTCTACAATGCAGATTTGGTTATAACCAGAGTGCCCATCCATCATTGATAAATTTTGATGCCCTGCTGAACTATCTACCAATAAATCTACTATGGGCATAGGATACTCATCTTTTGGAGTTGCTAGATTCAGATTTCTGAAATCAATACATACCCTTATTTTACCATTCTTCTTGACTATAGGCACAATATTGGATAGCCATTCAACATACCTGGCTGTCTTAATAAAGCCTGCCTTGAGGAGCCTAAGGATTTCTTCCTTGACCTTCTGAATCACTTCAGGACTCATCCTTTTTGGTTTTTGCTTGTATGGCTTGAAATTAGGCCTCATAGGGAGCCTATGTTCTATTAATGATCTATCCAATCCTGGTAGCTCATTATAAGACCATGCAAAACAATCTTTATATCTCTTTAAGACCACCAACAACTGGTCCCTGTCAAGAGCATTCAACCAAGCACTTATATAGGTGGGCTGTTGTATAGATTCTTCCCCCAAGTTCACTTCTTCTAAAGGGTCTTGCATCTGAGGACTTACTAATGCTTCTTTTTTGATTTCTTTTACCTTCGAAGCAAGCTCCTTGCTTTGTCCTGCCTCCAGTTTCTTTGATTCAACCTCTTTGCCCTCCTCCTCATAGATAAAGTTTGTCCACAAGGCTTCTTTTTCCTGTACCTCCTGGACCTTTGTTTCAATGTCCAATACACAATATTTACCCAAGGCCAAAATCCTGATCTGTTGCTGCTCCTGCTCACAGCCAATTATCATGGCTTCTTTTTCTTGTCTTTGCACCTTCTAGACTATTGATTTTATGTCCAATATTGATAATTTAATTAAAGCCAAAGATCTGGCCTCTTGTGTGTCATCTCTTTGCCTACAACCAGGCATTATTGTCATCTTTGGTGACAAACTCCTCATCAGCACTTTCTTGAACTAAGTGTTTCAGGTGTGCTAATTCCTCATCAGCCGTCACTTCGACTGATCCATCAGGTTTCCTCAGTACACTGAGTGGTGCAACTCCTTCAGTATACAATTTGGCATCTGCAAAATCTACACAAGCTATGAAGGGTTGAGGATCTGCATTGATCTTCTTTGCCTCTCCACTGCCCAAGGCCATTATTATTTTCTGATGTAGACAGGAAGGCACACACTTGTTGGTGTGAATCTAATCCCTACCAAGTGGAGCACTATATTTAGCATTGCTGTCAATAATGAAGAATACAGTCATACAGTCCTTAGTTCTCACACTCAGGTTGATGGGCAAAATGCCTTGAGCCATCTATTTGTCTCCAGCGAAACCAGCAATGGTTGTACTGGTTGGGATTAGTCTGGGGTTCCTCTTTTCTAGTTTCTTCAAAGAAGATTTCGGAAGCAGGTTTACTGCTGTCCCATTATCCACCAACACTCGGTTCATCTGTATCCCATCGAAGAAGGCCTTGATATACAAGGGTTTGACATGCTGTGTCATGGATGTCGTGGGATACTCAAAAGGGTATGAGAGGTTAATACTCACCTCTTCCTCACTCATCTCCAGATTCCATTGGTATGGCCACTTCGAATTCATCTTGCACCATACTCACTTGTGAGTCTTCACTGGAAATTGGAATTGGGTCAATTTCTTGACTTTCTTGGTTCTCATCCTCAACTTGGAATTCTTGTGGTAGTATATGTACCATATTCACTGATACTGGGGGAAACGAGCCAAATTGGATCACTGGCTGTACCTGTTTCTCTTTTTGGCCAACTTGTTCAATTATTTCAGAAGCATCTTCTATGCTGCATTCTGGCACTTCAGTAATCGTAACTTCCTTTGAATGGTCTGTTTTTTTCTGGTTTTTTAACCAAAAATGTCTGTTCAGCCATGAAGGCTTCAGACATTTCTTCTTCAACCATCTCCTTCTTTTGGCCTAGGCCAATTTCTTCCTGTGTCTCACTATCACTTTCCATCAAAGCCTTTTCCAGTCCTACCAAACTGGATCTCTCTTTGGCTTTCAGTTCAGAATGAACTTTGGCTAATTACGCTCTGCTGCAACTCCTCTTGTCTTGAAGAGTTGATTTTGGATTATGATCTAACTTCAAACTTTTTTCTTCCTCTGCTTGGCCCTTTGGCTGGACTAATGAAGAGCTTTCTCCACTTTCTTTTTGATCCTTCTAGTACTGAGTGTACCTTCGTTGAATCTTCTTCCTTTGGGATCTAGAGATCACTGGAACCATATCTGGTTCCTTTGTTTTTGGATGCTTTAGTAACACCCAATTATTTGGAGCTACCAAAGGGGGTTTAACCATCTTGCCCTGATCTCTGACAATATTTCTCTGGGTAGACATTTCTCTAGGTTTGTTTTGCATGACAAACCAATCTAGAACTCCAGGTACCTATGAACTTACTAGCTCAGTTGTCGAGCTGCCTCTTTCTTCCTTTGAAACCAATTTCGAAGCTGGCTGTAAAGGCCACTGTTTGGCCTTGACTCCTTGCTTTAGGCCTAATTTAGGCTTTCCATGAAGGTGGCCACTTTTCATCTTGTGTGGTGCTGATATAGGGGGCCAATCTCTGGCTTTGATCCCATAACCTGAGCCCATTTCAAGCCTTCTTTTAGGACGATTGCCCTTTATTCTGTAATAGTTGGGTGGTCTGAATTCATGTAGAGGTCTCTTATCCTTGGAGTGCATTCTCGTGGCTGTTGGCTCAGTCATGAATGGCTGCTGTCTAGTACCAGTTAGATATGGTCTCTTGTTATAGGCACTGGTTGGTTTAGGACGTCTCTGTACATCCTTGTAATATTGTTTCCCATCAATCGGGAGCCCTTTCGACCACTTGTAGCTCAACCTACACCTGGGACACATTATTTGCATGATAGCCGCCTCTAAAGAATCATCATCCAGTGCTTCTTCATCAGAGTTTTCCTTCTAACCTGCAAAGCCTTGCCCAACAGCTGGTAAACTTCTAGCATCTATTTTGACAGTAGTTTGGCTGGCAACATGCATTTGCACATTGACCTCTTCCAATTCTTTCAAGGACAAGTTCTGGAAGTCTGGTACAATAACATTGGTTGCCATTTCTTCAATTTCTGGGAATGGATTAGTGTCAATCCCCATGGCCTTTTTTGCTTTAGCTGGGAATTTTGAACTCCCTTTTCGAATCTTCTCTTGGATCCTGTCTCGAAAAATAATGCAGTTTTTAGTTGAGTGAGATCAAGAATTATGCCATTTACAATACACTTTTCCTTTAAGTTCCTCTGGAGATGGAATTTTGACTCATTTTGGTAACTTAAAGAAGTTTGCCGCAAGCAAATGATCAAAAATGTCATCTGCCTTTGTTAAATCGAAAGAGTATTTCCTATGAAGGTCTTTCTTTTTGAACTGCTGGTTTATTGTTGTGGCTTTATGAATTAATGCTTCACAGATCACAAGTTCTTTTCCCACAATCTCTGCCGCATCAATCTCATAATTAGGATCTCTATAATACGTCTTGTATGATACATTACTTCGATCTTGCTCTTGCTCTAGTAATGCTTCATACCTAGACACCTTATAAGTTAGTTCCACCAAGTCTCTAATCTACCCATTTTGGGTACGGTTTCCTGTACACAGGAATCTGAACCCCCCGAGCCATTGGTCCACACATCTCTTTAACAATATCAGCAATTTGGTCCCTAGGGACCATATTTTGTGCCTGTTGAACCACTATTGGAGGAACAAACACAGGATTTTGTAGACAACCTTGTGCCTGGGGTCCTCTTGGTCCATAGGGTAGTATGTTTGGGACTGGTTGTCCCTGTGGTGCTGGCTACTGTTGAGGGTATGGGTGACCCTTTTGAGCCTGTCCTGCGAAAGGACCTGCGAAAGGTGCTGGAACAGGTGTTGTGTCTCTTCCAATTGTAGGAAACCCTTCCAACCCCCCGGGTATAAATTCGAACAAAGGATTAGTGAATCCCCTCGTATTAGGTATGGCTTTGAACACGGGATTTGGAAACATCCTTACGCCATTTTCTTGTGTTGGACCAGATCCACCAATTTGCATGGCTTCACTGTTGAATAAGGATGCATTTTGATTTGCCACAGGCCTCGAAAGAGGCTCATACCAAGACTGAGATGATGGTCTTTCATGGTTTCGGTTACTAGTTTGACCATTAGTATGCCCATTACTCTGCATAGGCTGTTTATCTCTAGCCAATCTTTGCTGAGGGACATTTAAATTTTCCTCTATATGTCTTACGTTAGTTAGTTGATGAGTATTCATTCGATCCAAAAAGGATGTTGCCCATCTTTCCATTGTGTTCATTAACTGCTGTCCCATGGCATCTACTACGCCACCACATAGATTCATTAGCTAAGTAGATGGAACAGTGGATGGTCCAATTCTTTGGCCTCGTCCAATATTATGAACATGTGGTACTTGTTCCGAAATGTTGGTCTGTTCGACCATACGTTCTGATAAAATAGGTGCTTCCACAGGATGTGTTATCACATTATCCTCTGGATTAAGCATTTCTATCTCTCCTTCCACGCCTTCTTCCAAGCGTTCATTTTCTCCTTGTCTCTTACGTCTAGCCATTTCAATTAGTCCCACCGGGTGTGTCAAAAATATATGTTGGCTTTTTTCGCTTTCGAAGGTTATTTTTGTAATTGTGAGTTTGCCAATAAGGATCAATCAGTCCTTACAGAATAGTAATTACCAACCAATTATCAAACGATTGTGTTTTAATTCTTTCAGCCTCAATGAAGAGGACTTTTACTGGTGACTTTGTTTAGGAGAATTAAGCAAACAATGATTAGATAAAGAACAATTGTAGCATTTCATTAAGCAAAATGAAAGACTTACAAAGATCTAAATCAGCCTCGTAGAGGTTTACAGCAACAAGCTACTTGAAAACTACTTCTATGAATGAAATGCAGTGTAGGAATTTGAAATACAGAAATGTAAAGAACAAGAAATATAAAAACTGGAAGGACAAAATAAAGTAGATAAAACTGGTTTTTTGGATTTGAGCCTGGGGCTTTTTCTGAGGCCTTCTCTGCTATTTATACTTCTTAATGACAACCGTCGAAATGGACTTTTAACCGTCGAACCATCCCTCCATGATCACTGATCATGCTTTCTTGCAGTTAGCTCCACTATGCCATATGCAGTTAGGCTTCCCTCCTGATTTTTGAATTTAAATATGTAAGTAACCGTTAAGGCCACGTCATCTTGCATCTCTTTGCTGATTCAGTGTTACGCAGATCTATAATAAACCAATGCTGACTGCCACGTGTGTGATTATGATTGAAGATTTGAATTGTTCTCCCGTATCGCCCTCATTCTGCCACGTGCCGAACTGTGATTGGCTTGTACAAAATATGTAGCCAACAGATTGTAAACTATTTTCATGTTAGATATAGATTATTATTAGTTATTATTTTGATCAGTTTGACATTGTGATTGTGTATGTAATTATAGCT
Organism: Camellia lanceoleosa; assembly: GCA_025200525.1. Lineage (NCBI taxonomy): Eukaryota > Viridiplantae > Streptophyta > Magnoliopsida > Ericales > Theaceae > Camellia > Camellia lanceoleosa. The sequence goes on along the minus strand of CM045772.1, from coordinate 97,063,536 downwards.
TTTTCAATTAAGAAGACAAAAACTTACACTGAACATAAAAATATTATCAACAAATGAAAAGAAACAAATATTAAAGTTTTACAATTAAAGAAATAAAAACTAACGGTGAACATTAAAATATTATCAAAAACTAAAAATAAACAAATATAAAAATGATGTCTTATTACCAAATTATTGAACTTGCCATGCCATCTAATGATCTAAAACTAAAACAAAAGAGAAGGGTTCGAGGTTGACTGGATTTGTATGCTTGCATGTATTGTTGCATTTTGGTGTGGCCCAATAGCCTATATATCTTTCATATGTTTTATTTTATTTGGATTCCATAACTAGATAAAGTCAATATTTGAGATAAAATTCAGTAATTATAATTTTAAATATGGGATAATTAGTCTTATAAAATAAAAAAGAAACATTGATGGATATGAATTCTTCTGATAGAGTTTATCTGACCCTCTCCTCTCCTCTATATAAGGATGGGTGACTCCCCTTACTTAATATAAATATTTTTCCATCACTCTAAGTTCTATAGTCATCTTTAACACTTCCCAAACCACTTTCCATCAATGTGAGTGTTTGGGAAGTGGTTATTTTTAGGTTTTTTTATTTTTTGACTATTTTAATAGGTTATTTTAGTTTTTGTATTTGGAAAGATGGATTGAATTTTTTGCTTGATTGTTGTATTGAAAAATGTGTTTGAAATGATGTTGAGATAAAAAATAATTAAATTATTCCCAAAAAGTTGTGTCTGACGTGAACTATGATTATGTTGGGATATGAAATGACTAAATTGTCCCTGTGTGTTGGAATGCTAAGTTGGTGAGTTAGTCAAAAATTAAAAGGCCAAAATCGTAATTTGAAATCTGCCCTGTACAGTCATGACACTTCTGCCAAATCTATCCACAACAATTTCTAATAATAATAATAAAATCTCAATTGCAGTACAATTTTTTGGTTATTTGTTTGAATGAGGCTAAAATAGCCTCCTCAACCTCCTTCCCAAACACCGCCAATAGCAACCTCCTTCGACTCTTGATCATCGTCTCCAATCTTTAACAACCATTTTCGGCCACTACATTCTACCGGTGAAAACCACCTCCAAGAACCAACAACCACCATTGGTCATCATTTTCAATAAATTTTAAAATACATGCATTGATAATATTTTTTGGTTTCAATGTTTTTATCAAAATAAGTATAAAACACATACAAATATTACCAGACGATACTTTTGAAAACTAAGTTGGAATTTAAAAAAAAAAAAAAAAATTCTCTTGAGTATGTCCAAAACTTTACCCTAACCAATATTTTGAGTACACATTGTCCTCCGTCCTACACGTATGTAATTACCGCACATTAATCCTATTGATGGCTTCAAGGAGTAATAAAAGAATTCAAACTTTTAACCACTCATTAATGTTTTGAAATATGAGTTATATACTCTATAGCCAACTAAGACAACCCACGTGATTCAATGTTTGGAGTAGTTTGCTTAATGGAATTCCCTATATATATATATACACACACATTAGCAGTTGACATATAGATTGTAAAATATTTTCATGTTAGATATATTATAGATTATTATTAGTTATTATTTTGATCAGTTTGACATTGTGATTGTGTATGTAATTATAGTTTTTACAATTAAGAAAACAAAAACTTACATTGAATATGTGTGTTGTTTTCTAACCACATTGCCAAACAGGTACTCACCTGGCGAACACTAGCAGAATAGATTGCGCCTGAACGACTTGTCACGGAAAGAAAAAGACTACGGTAGTGGTTCGTCCACCCAGGGGTACTCTGATGATCAAGTCAGTTATCTTTCAAAGATAGCAAAAGTGTTTAACTCACTATTCAGAATACAAAAAGCGTACCTTAGACCCACGAGGCTTCCTTACTTTTATAACCAGCGCTGACATGATCCCTGTAGAAGCCTAGCTTCAATGGACTCTGGCTCAATGCCTATCCAGGACTCTCAAATAGATAAAGATAAACTCCCTAAAAGCTTTATCCTTACTCAGGTTGAAGTCCTCCCTCATTCTAGGACTCTTGTAACTTATTCGCTCATCTCGGATTCCGGTTTCTCCGTAGATAACCTCAGCCTAGCCAAGATTACCTCGGCGTCAAGTCAAAGACACGTGGCACCTCGGCTGGCACTTCGATGCCACTTTGGCCACGTGTTGCTATCCAAAAAATATGTCCCCACAATTGCCCCCTAGGTTCTATTACCTCGGCATCCTGAGGTGATGGAACCTATATCATTTGAACCCATAGCACGTCGGCTAAACTTGCTCTATCTTTCATTACCGAGGTTGTCACACATCGGCTTCCATATGATAAACACTTCAGTGTGTTTGCATCAATGCTTTAGAACCAATAACTAAGTTTGTTCAAGTTCATTGAGCCGAGATCGTCCTACTAGCTGAGATCGTTGTTTCATTAAATCAAGAACTCCAAGAGTTTTCACACGTGTATGAGCTGTCACGCACGGTATTTTAACCGTTTTTGCCACACATCTCTTCCCTATTGAACCGTACCTGACATGCGCTATTAAGTCGTGTCACATTTGCATGCACCGCCTGACAAGCACGTCGTCCTAGGCACACTAATTACATTTTGCCGCCTTTTTGTGTTTTGACAAAAATACACCCCTCTCTCTTCACCGTTTCACTTCTACAAACACAACTTCTCTCTCCACTCTTGAGCCTCTCTATCTGGAAATTTCTCAAACCGCCATTTCCATTCCTTCGAAGCTCTCTGCAATCACTCCCTTTGTCTCTTCCGGGGAAGCTCTCTCCGCTCCGCTCTACTTTTTTCCATCATCAGACTCCGGCGAATCTCATATTGGCATCCTTTTCTGTGGTAAGTCACTGTTTTTCCCTTTTTTTTTTAGTTTAGAACTCCATTGTTTTTGTCTATTGCCATGGTGAATGTCTTTGTGTTCTTCAATCTTTATTTGCGCCTCAAACTTTATTATGCGTGTGCTTTGAGCAAGTTCTGTCTTGCAATTTTTTGGGCTTGTCCAATTAGTTCTTGATTCTTGACCTTTATGTACAAATTGCTCACACACTCGCTCCACTTTGCCATTGTTCTTGGCTTTGCACACCTACACAAATTTATTCAGTGTTTTTTGATTTCTTGCCCGTCTTCTTGAGTCTGAATCATGTTTTTGTTTCTGTTTTCTTGCTGTTTTTTTTCCAGATTCTTGCCTTTAATCCTCCTGTTTTAGTAACTCTAGGATTGGGATTTGCTTTAGAACTCCAAACTCTAGGAAAAATTGAAACAAATTCCATTTGATCCTCAAAAAGCCTTGCCCCAGCATACGTTTAGGTTTTGCCGAGGTCTTTTAAACCTTAGACAAAAAACAATTCCTTATAAAATCCGACACCTCGTCCCTCTAGCCGACATTATGGGAATGTTTAGCTGGAGGGTAAATACCCCAGAGAAGCTCGAAAGCTTTAGGCAGGAATTCTCCATTCCTGCCGACGTCCACCTTAGGCTGGCTGGGAAAGAGGACTCAATCATGCCCAAAGACAATTTCATGCCCTTTCCAATAGTAGCCTTTATTGAGTGTGGGCTCAGGTTTCCCTTGACATCCTCTTCCGCCAAATCCTTCATTACTATAAGCTTAACCCGATGCAAATAGCCATCAACTATTTCCGAGTTATCAACGGCATAATTGCCTTAGCCAAAAAAGAGAACGCTAGAATTACCCTAGCCGACATCCAGGATTGCTATACCATGTGTGGCCTTAAGTTAGAAAAATGCTACATTTATTACTTAAAGGCGAGGTCAACCGAATACAAACTCATCGCCGACCTCCCTGATTCTAACAAGGGTGCTGGAGACGATTATTTAGTCGTCTCGAGTAACTGAGAGTTCCCACCAGATGATGACGTCCACCTACACCCTTTAAGCCGATCAGTATTCAGAGAGGGGGATGATAAGGGCCAAGTGTCACTTTTACTTGCTTTCAAGTCTTTTTTACTTTGATATTTTTATATGCTCTAACGTATGTTCGTTTTGTCTTTGCAGCTCTTCTCCAGCCCCTAAAGGACTTTCGAAAAAACTTCTATCTCAGTTGAGATTTCAAGAAGCTGCTGGACTTGTTTGTTAATCGACGCAAGGCTCCTCTGCTTCTGAATTTCATCCCTATCTACAAGTCAACGTTGCCCGACGTCCCAAAAAAGAGCAAGTCCTCTCATTTTGCTACAACTCCTGCAACAACCTCTTTACATAGGTGTGACAACCTTCACCATTATTTACTGATAATACCTCTGATTACTGCTAAACTGTGACTAAACATGATTAAGTAACTGATTTGACTGACATTCTGAACTGAGTGATTGAGTGTAATAGTTTAAACGCATTTCTATCTGTTTGACTATTAATTGATCTGTTCATGTTTTAAGTTTGAACTACAAATTGAAGCCATTATCGGCGGCCGAATCTGAAATCGATTAATGTTTTATGCTAATTAGAATTTATATGATTTTATGGTATGTTTAATTGAAATTTGATTTGGTATGATTAAATTGGATTAAATAAGCTAAATTACATTAGTTGGACTTATCTACTATTTTGCCACTTAGTGGGCCACTACCTAAGACAATGTTGAAGCTTTATTACACTTGATCACACATCACTCTTCAGCCATATTGAGGCCATTTCGAGAGAGAGAGTGAGAATAGGGAGAATTGGTTTCAACTAGGAGATTATTTCGAGAATTGGAAGATTTGAAGGAACTTACAAAATTTGAGATTCTATACCTTGAATTGGAGACTTGAAGTAGGAGACTCACCCTTTTAATTGTGAGTTTGAGTTGTTCTTGCATGATTCATGGTAAGGTTAGTGATTTAAGGCATGAATTAGCTTAATATATTGAATTGAGTAGGGATTCATACATGCATGTATACATTGTTGAGTTTTGAGGTTGATTTCATGGAAATCCTCACATGCATGTCCATATTGTAACTTTGGTCCATGAATTCAGCATGTTTTTTGAAGGATTGGCTCATTTGTTCTTGTATTAGAAGCTTTGAAGTTGATTAAATTCATGCATGTTGCATGTACATCATGTTCTTGAAGTTTTGTTTGGAAATGGGTTCAATTGAACTACCTTTGGTCTTTGATTTTGCAAATTGATCTTTGAAACATGTCATATTATGAGTTTTAAAGTGTTTTCCAGAAAATTAGCCCAAAAGGATCGAGTTTGATGCTTTAAATGTTGAGTTTCATGCTTGGAGACAAATCTGGAAATTCCAAATTTTGGATCCACGCTCGAGCGTACACTTTGAGTTCATGCAGTTCGCTCGAGCGGGGAAAGTAACGCTCGAGCGTGAAATGCATGTATCCAATACTTTGCATGTGTTTACAGTCTGCTCGAGCGAGGGAATGCACGCTTGAGCGAGGACTTGTGTCTCACGCTCGAGCGGGGGTCGAGCGCCCGTCGAGCGTGAATTTCATACATCCAGTACTTTTGCAGTCCGCTCGAGCGAGGAAAGTCACACTCGAGCGTAGCTCTTTTGTCTGCATGTCCACTCGAGTGGAGAAAGCCACGCTCGAGCGAGACCCCTGTTTCAGCAAAAAGTTGAAAAGTATTTTAAAGTGCATCTTTGCATCCTCATTCCATCCTAGGTATTCCTAGGCCTAGTTGAAGGCATCTTAATGAGGATAATGATATAGAACCACACCGAGTCAAGATAGGGACTAAGTTATTGTTTCCCAAACGTGCAACTTAGTGTGTGTTCATCCTATAACTGTGTAGGGTTGGCATCCGAGGATGCTCACTAGCCTATCTGTAGCCCAAAACTCTGTGAGTAACAATGTTGTAAAGATATATATTCAATCATGAATATTTTCTGAATGACCACCTGTACTGCTTTCTGAAATGATATTTCTTACTGAATGAATGTTTGTCCTATTTGCGAACTGTATTCGTGGCATCCATAGCAATTTACTGTTATTGTACTGTTACTGCTTGTCACGACCCCATCCCGCCCCTAGTAGGATGGTGCCATGATGGCCAGTAATTCGAGACTACCAAAGGCCAACTTACAAGATCACACACAAATCAGAGTAAAACATATGGGGCTTACAAATGCGGAAGCAATAATTAGAAGCTAATTAGTCCATAAGAGCAGTGCTTAAGTTAAATGAAATGACATACATCTCAAAATAGCTTTAATACAACAAAATGGAGTACAAAAATTACATCTTGACTAAAAGGCTTCTCGGCCATCAATTACAAAATACAAGGAAATAACTAAGAAGCATGATCTTCAAGATGTTGCAAAACATGAATCCAAAACACATCGGCAAACACATCTAGGCGTCGGCGCCGCCCTGCTCATCACCTACATATATATAGAGAGGGTGAGCTTGGATACTCAGTGAATGGCATGAATAATAAAGGGTTTACATGAATGACATCCGAGATCTTTTAACAAAGCAATACGTAGAATAAATCAAGTTCTTCTATCAAATCTTTCAAAGCTTCAAGAGATGCTTACTAACATCAATGTATTACAAGAGATGACATTCCGGACAAACAAACCCACGCGGTAAAACCGTCAGTGGCAAGGCAAGACAAGACAAGAGAGATCTCTAAACAAGGGTGTCGTTGCATTATAGTCCCCGAACACTAAGGACTTGTGCTACAAATGCTTATAGTCCCCTAGCGCGTACGGACTTCCAAACTTTGTGCTACAAATGCTTATAGTCCCCTAGCACATACGGACTTCCAAACTTTGTGCTACAAATGCTTATAGTCCCCTAGCACATACGGACTTTCAAACTTTGTGCTACAAATGCTTATAGTCCCCTAGCACATACGGACTTCCCGAGAATGTCATCAAAACAAGATATAATACTTATTGCAAGTAGGAATAATCATTCATGCTTGTAAATAATTTCTAAACAAGACAAAACAAGGCTTTATCAAAGCTTTATAACATATCTTTATTAAAATACCACTCACTTATTCCTTCAAACGTCGGGGTCAAGGCAAGTCCAAGTCCTACAAACACATGGCAGAAATACGTTGATTGCACTCTCAAACAAACTTTATATGAATGCAAATGATCTCGGCATTCTCCAAGAACTAAGTCAAATCAAAACAAACACTGTCTCCCATCTCGGGGAAACATGTTGGGCACCAACCAAGTCTTGGCCGAGGTCCCACACCTTCTCGCCGAGGTGTGGTCCCGAGGGCCACTTTCAAAGAAATGAGGTCGGGAAAAATCTGGGTTTTCCCTCTGCTCAAGAACATGAAGAACATGAACATGAAGATCATGAAGGAGATGAATGCCAAAATCATAACTTGCCATTATAAAATCTGAGATTTCATGCTATGAGTTTGAAAACATGGACCTGGGTACCCATACTAGAAGATCTTACGAAAACAAACACAAAAACATGGATTTCAATGTAAGCTTTCGGATCAAATGAGGCTTTTTCTTCAAAAACTTATGAACACCAACTTTCTCTTTCTAAAACCAATCTTTAAATCAATGTATGGCATTCAGAACATATTCAATCATGCAATGCAACTAGATGATCAATAAGAACAACAAGAGTTGATCAAGATTCTAACCTCAATACTCGAATCCAACGGTTTGAACTCTAAGGATCAAGCTTGGGATCTACTCTCTCACTCTAAAATCTCTCCTTCTCCTTCTAGAGCTTCTCTCTCTAGTCCAAAACAAGAATATCACAAATGATGGGTTTCCCTCTCTCTGCCGGCTGATTTAACACTCAGCTCGGACACGTGGCAACGGTTGATTGGTTCTCCTCAAAAAGGTGATAGATTGAAAAGACATGACTATGACAAAGCGTGTTCAACAAGCTAGGCGGCAAGGGACTCCGGCAAGTAATGACATCGGCCAATAACAAGACTTCGGCAACGAAGGGACAATGACTTCGGCTAAGGACAGAACTTCGGCAAGTCAAAGAACAATGATCTCGGCTAGGAAGAACAACACTCGACTAAGCTGTGCCACACCTTGGCCTAGATGTGCCACACCTCGGTCTATGTCATACCACTCCAGGACAAGATCACTTCGGCACAAGGATAACATCTCGGCCTAGGCGATACACACCTCGGCCCAGATGATAATCATCTCGGCCAATATGTCAGGACAAAGGTGGAGGTCAACAAAGACATCCTAAGATGGTCCTAAGTGTAAGAGTATCAAAAGGGTGACCTAGGCTCAAGATGACCTCGGCTGGAACACACACTCACCAAAGGAACATAGCATCCAAGTAATACTTATGCAAAACAAGTCAAGGTTTGAAATGCAAGCTTAACAAAACAAAATCATATAAAATGCATATGAGTATGGTTAGGGTAGTGTGTGGGTCATTACACTGCTACTGTTACAGAGATCTCTGTCGGTTCCTATGTTGGACCCACTACTGTTTACTAATATGATGGCCATCAACTGACTGTTCAGTCTGTTAAGACCTACTGTGCTGTTTTGCTATGGGATGTACCACATATGACTGCTATGACTGAATGACTGATATAATGTTATAACCGACTTTTTTAAATACTGAAAGGACATTTATTCTTAACTTCTTTATGCATATGTTATTCACTAGGCTTTAGCTCACTGTTTATATATATATGTAGGTGTCCAGGCACCAGATCGGAGCTAGGAGCGTTGGGTTTAACTCCCTTTTTGTCAAGCCAACCACTAAGCCTCACTGAGAGGTTCCAAATCCTTCTAGCTAGAGCTTTTTGCGGTGTTTTAGATTCATCATTTCTGTCTCTGTTTTTGTATAGATTGACTGTACCTGTACTGTACTGTTCTAATAGGGATTAGGTCCCTGTCCTGGATGATTGTATATGTATGTATATACTATTTTGGTTCTGAACGTGAATATGTATGAAAAGTCCTTTTTTTGCATATAGACTGTCACAGCTCATTGGACATCTTTTATTACTGTTTTGGCTTCCGACCCCATACTCAGACATCATATTATCATATGTTAGCGGGCCTTCGTAATAACGGATTCATCGGTTACGATTGCTAAATCCATAGGGGCGAGTTTGGGTCGTGACAGAGTGGTATCAGAGCGATATCAAACCACGAGTTATACTGCACACGCGTGTCCAAATGAGCTATAGGATGTCCTAGAAAAGTGAATAGGGCATTGCATGAACATTGAAAAAAGTGTGTGTGGCCATGATATGAATATATGTGCCAATGTGTTAATATGTTAAGTATGCAACTATCTATATTTATAATTGCCATAATTGTCTATAGTGAAATGGATAACGCAAGAAATGCTGATGAATCCGAATCATCTGAGGCGAGAATGGCAAGGCTAGAAAGAACAGTTGAACTGCTAACTGAGGACTTAAGGCAACAACAGAACCAACAGCCCCCACCTCCTCCGGTACAGCCGGAACCGAATATGAATGATGATATAATTGCTCTAACACAGAAGTTCAGTAAGATCAAACCACCATCCTTTCAGGGAGGCCTTGAACCATTAAAGGCCGAAGCATGGGTGCTAGAAACAGAGAAATTGTTCGAAGTATTTCCGTGTTCTGAAGCACATAAGGTGCTATTGGCTACCTTTACTTTGCAAGAGGAAGCGAGACGGTGGTGGATGCTTATTTGTGACACCGACACTGTTATGACTTGGGCTCAATTTAAAGAAGCCTTCTTTGAAAAATACTTCCCTCAGTGTGTCAGGGATCGAAAAGTGATTGAATTTGAACAATTGAAACAAGGCACTATGTCCGTAGCTGAATACGAATCGAAATTCACTGAACTCGCCAGATATATACCACAGAAGGTGGATACCGATTACAAAAAGGCCAGGAAATTTGAAGGCGGCCTCAATGTTGAAATCCTTGACAGAATCAATATTCTAAAACTACTGAAATATGTAGATATTCTTGACCGAGCAATAATGGCTGAGTCAAATATCGAGGCATTGAAATAGACTGAAACACCAGCAAACGAGTGGCGTGGTAAGAGAAGAGGCTTCAAGTTTAAGAAAGGCCAGAACAGTTCATTGAATAAAAAGAAAAATACAGGGTCAAAATCTAGTTCCAGTCAGGAAAGTAGTTCCATACCGTCCTGTTCTGAATGTCGTAAGAAACATAAACGGGTTTGCTATAAAATATCTGGTGCTTGTTACAAGTTTGGCAAGGTGGGCCACATGGTCAAAGATTGCCCTTCTGCTCCTCAGGGCAATAGTAAAGCGGCAGCCAGCGCCGCAGCATCAACTGTTGCACCAAAACCTAATCCGAAAGCTACCGGAAAAGAGCCTATGAGGCAAGGGTGAGTGTTTGCACTCGTACCGGGAGATGTACAGAATACCGAGACCGTTGTGTCAGGTATACTCTCAATCTGTACTCAAAATGCTTATGTTCTGATTGATTCGGGGTCTACATATTCATATGTATCGCATGCTTTTTCGCGAAAATTAAATAGACCACTGGAACCTAAGAGCTATCTGTTAGTTGTATCTTCACCTGTTGGAGGATCTATGACTTGTACTTATATGTACCCTGCATGTGAAATTATCGTTGGGGATGTTCATTTGTATATTGATTTACTACCTCTGAATATTGATCACTTTTATGTGATATTGGGAATGGACTAGTTAACAAAATATCATGCTACCATAGACTGTCTAACAAAACAAGTTATTTTCCGTCCACCTAGACTGCTTGAATTTGTGTTTAATGGAGTTGGAGTAGTACCTCCCCCGTATCTGATTTCATGCATGAAAGCTTTTAAGTTGATTAAAAAGGGGTGTAAAGGGTATCTGTGTTGTGTATTGACTGTACCTACTAATGCTAAAACTGATGTGAATAGTATTCCTATAGTCAGAGAATTCCCAGATGTTTTTCCAGATGATTTTCCAGGGGATTTGATTGATAGAGAGATTAAGTTCACCATTGATGTGATTCCGGGTACACAGCCAGTATCTAAAGCTCCTTACAAAATGGCACCTACCGAACTGAAAGAATTGAAAATTCAGCTGCAGGAACTGTTAGATAAGGAGTTCATCAGGCCCAGTACTTCACCGTGGGGCGCCCCAGTTTTGTTTGTGAAAAAGAAAGACGGCTCATTGAGACTCTACATTGACTACCGTGAACTAAACAAGGTAACTGTGAAAAACAAATATCCATTGTCTCGAATTGATGATTTGTTTGACCAATTACAGAGTGCCCAGGTTTTCTCTAAAATTGACCTTAGGTCCGGATACCACCAGTTGAAAGTCAAACCAGAGGACATTGAAAAGACTACCTTTCGAACGAGGTATGGACATTGCGAATTCTTTGTTATGCCTTTCGGAGTTACTAATGCACCTGCTGCATTTATGGACCTTATGAACAGAATTTTCAAACCATACCTTGATGAATTTGTAGTTGTTTTCATAGATGACATTTTAATTTATTCCAAAAGCACGGAAGAACATGAACATCATTTGAGAATTGCCTTGCAGACCCTAAGAGAACAGAAACTGCATGCTAAACTGACAAAATGTGAATTTTGGCTTGATAATGTAATGTTTTTGGGACATGTGATCAGTAAAGATGGTATTACAATTGACCCGCAGAAAATTGAAGCAGTAGTGAATTGGCCCAGACCGTCTAATGTTATAGAAGTTTGAAGTTTCTTAGGCTTAGCCAGTATTACAGGAGATTTGTGAAAGACTTCTCCAAGATTGCCTTACCATTGACTCAGTTGACTCAGAAGGGGATATCATTTGACTGGACCGATCAGAGAGAATCAGCTTTTCAAGAGTGTAAGACTTGACTTGTGATTGCACCGATTCTTACCCTACCCTCAGGTACGGATGGTTTTACCATATTTAGTGATGCTTCTTATAAGGGTTTGGGATGTGTTCTAATGCAGAATGGTAAAGTGATTGCGTATGCTTCTCGACAAATGAGACCGCATGAAAAGAACTACTCGACCCATGACTTGGAACTTGCTGCAGTAGCGTTTGCACTGAAAATCTGGCGTCACTACCTTTATGGGGCGACATGTGAGGTGTATACAGACCACAAGAGTTTGAAATACTTCTTCACACAAAAAGAACTGAACATGAGACAACAGAGATGGTTAGAACTGATAAAAGATTATGACTTACAAATTTTGTAACATCCAGGAAAAGCTAACACTGCTATCGATGCAATCGAGTCGGAAATCGCTTGGAAATTTAGCTCGTTCACTCACCGCAAAAAGAATTGCTATGTGACCTTGAAAAATTTGAGGTTGAAATTGTTTTATGAACAAGGTGGAACCTTAGCCACTATTTCGCTCAACCAAGACCGATTGAGGAAATTAAAGAGAAACAACAACATGATGACTTTTTGAAAAAGATCATCGATGAACGAGAATCTAAATCGAGGCCGGATTTCAAATTTGAGAACAATGTGTTGAAATTCCATGGAAGGTTGTGTGTACCGAGTGATTCTGAACTGAAAAGAAGAATTCTGCAAGAGGGCCACAATTCAAAATTGTCTATCCATCCAGGAAATACGAAAATGTACCAAGACTTGAAACTGAATTTATTGTGGCCGGGAATGAAGAAAGAGATTACTGACTTTGTATCGAAATGTCTTCATTGCCAACAAGTTAAAGCTGAACATCAACGACCCGCAGGCTTACTGCAACCCTTACCGATACCGGAGTGGAAATGGAAACATATCACCATGGATTTTATTGTTGGTTTACCTCGCTCCAGTAAAGGTATGGACTCAATTTGGATTATTGTTGATAGACTGACTAAATCTACTCACTTCTTACCTGTCAAAACAATTTATAATGCGGACAAATTGGCTATACTCTATATCGATGAGATTGTTAGATTGCATGGAGTGCCTGTGTCCATTGTTTCTGATAGGGACTCAAAGTTTACATCGAGATTCTGGCAAAGCCTACAGACAACATTGGGTACTGAACTGAGACTGAGTAGTGCATACCATCCTCAGACAGATGGCCAGTCAAAAAGAACCATCCAGACTCTGGCGGATTTACTGAGAATGTGTGTTCTTGATTTCCAGGGAAATTGGGAAAGTCATCTACCTTTAGCTGAATTTGCCTACAACAACAGTTTTCACTCGAGTATTGGTATGGCACCTTTCGAGGCTTTATCTGGCAGGAAATGTCGATCTCCTATCTGCTGGGCAGAAGTTGGAGATGGGCCTTTGCTTTGGCCCGAGATTATACATGAAACTACTGAAAAAGTGAAACTGATTCAACAGAGATTGAAAACCGCACAAAGCCGACAGAAAAGTTATGCGGATGTCCGAAGGCGAGACAGAGAATACGAAGTAGGTGATCATGTTTTTGTTAGAGTGACACCGATCAAAGGCCAGACTCGTTTTGGGATTAAAGGCCAGTTAGCGCCGAGATATGTCGGACCGTACGAGATTATTGAAAAGATTAATCCGATGACGTATCAAGTAGCGCTTCCTCCTGAAATGGAGCATATGCATAATGTCTTCCATATTTCAATGTTGAGGGATTATCTTCGGGATCCCTTTCATGTTATTGAGCCTACCCGTGTAGTGCTAAGTGATGACTACATTTATGAAGAACGGCTTATTCAGATTGTAAACAGACGGATCAAGAAGTTGAGGAACAAAGAGATTCTGTTAGTGAAAGTTGATTGGCAAAACCATGGTGGCGTATATGCCACTTGGGAAAGGGAAGACGATATGATCAAGAGATATCCTGAACTGTTCCCTCTGGATCCAATGTTCTTCCAAAATGAAGGTAATTCGACTTTGGAGGACCAAACTCTTTGTAAGGAGGGGAGACTGTGACAACCCTCACTACTGTTTATTGATAATACATCTGATTACTGCTAAACTGTGACTGAACATGATTAAGTAACTGATTTAATTGACATTCTGAACTAATTGATTGAGTGTATTAGTTTCAACGCATTTCTATCTGTTTGACTGTTAATTGATCTGTTCATATTTTAAGTTTGAACTGTAAATTGAAGGCCTTATCGGCGGCCAAATCTGAAATCGATTAATGTTTTATGCTAATTAGAATTTATGTGATTTTATGGTATGTTTAATTGAAATTTGATTTGGTATGATTAAATTGGATTAAATAAGCTAAATTACATTAGTTGGACTTATCTACCATTTGCCACTTAGTGGGCCACTACCTAAGACAATGTTGAAGCTTTATTACACTTGATCACACATCACTCTTCAGCCATATTGAGGCCATTTCGAGAAAGAGAGAGTGGGAATAGTGAGAATTGGTTTCAACTAGGAGATTATTTGGAGAGAATTGGAAGATTTGAAGGAACTTGCAAAATTTGAGCTTCTATACCTTGAATTGGAGACTTGAGGTAGGAGACTCACCCTTTTAATTGTGAGTTTGAGTTGTTCTTGCATGATTCATGGTAAGGTTAGTGATTTAAGGCATGAATTAGCTTAATATGTTGAATTGAGTAGGAATGCATGCATGCATGTATACATTGTTGACTTTTGAGGTTGATTTCATGGAAATCCTCACATGTATGTCCATGTTCTAGCTTTGGTCCATGAATTCAGCATATTTTTGAAAGGATTGGCTCATTTGTTCTTGTATTAGAAGCTTTGAAGTTGATTAAATTCATGCATGTTTCATGTACATCATGTTCTTGAAGTTTTGTTTGGAAATGGGTTCAATTGAACTACCATTGGGCTTTGATTTTGCAAATTTATCTTTGAAACATGTCATATTATGAGTTTTAAAGTGTTTTCCAGAAAATTAGCCCAAAAGGATCGAGTTTGATGCTTTAAATGTTGAGTTTCATGCTTGGAGACAAATCTGGAAATTCCAGATTTTGGATCCACTCTCGAGCGTACACTCTGAGTTCATGCAGTTCGCTCGAGCGGGGAAAGTAACGCTCGAGCGTGAAATGCATGTATCCAGTACTCTGCATGTGTTTACAGTCCGCTCGAGCGAGGGAATGCACACTCGAGCGAGGACTTGTGTCTCAAGCTCGAGCGGGGGTCGAGCGCCCGTCGAGCGTGAATTTCATGCATCCAGTACTTTTGCAGTCCGCTTGAGCGAGGAAAGTCACACTCGAGCGTAGCTCTTTTGTCTGCATGTCCACTCGAGTGGAGAAAGCCACACTCGAGCGGGACCCTTGTTTCAGCAAAAATTTGAAAAGTATTTTAAAGTACATCTTTGCATCCTCATTCCATCCTAGGCATTCCTAGGCCTAGTTTAAGGCATCTTAATGAAGATAATGTTATAAAGCCACACCGAGTCAAGATAGGGACTAAGTTATTGTTTCCTAAACGTGCAACTTAGTGTGTGTTCATCCCGTAACTGTGTAGGGTTGGCATCCGAGGACGCTCATTAGCCTATCTGTGGCCCAGAACTCTATGAGTAACAATGTTGTAAAGATGTATTCAATCATGAATATTTTCTAAATGACCACCTGTACTGCTTTCTGAAATGATATTTCTTACTGAATGAATGTTTGTCCTATTTGCGAACTATATTCGTGGCATCCATAGCAATTTACTGTTATTGTACTGTTACTGCTACTGTTACAGAGATCTCTGTCGGTTCCCATGTTGAAACCACTCATTCATCGATATGATGGCCATCAATGACTATTCATCTGTTAGACCCTCTTGTCTTTGTTTGCTATGGGATGTACCACATATGACTGCTATGACTGAATGACTGATATACTATTATAACTGACTGTTTTAAATACTGAAAGGACATTCATTCTTAACATCCTTGCGCATATGTTATTCACTAGGCTTTAGCTCACTGTTTATTTATATATATATATATAGGTGTCCTGGCACCAGATCGGAGCTAGGAGCGTTGGGTTTAACTCCCTTTTTGTCAAGCCAACCACTGTGCCTCACTGAGAGGTTCCAACTCCTTCTAGCTAGAGCTTTTTGCGGTGTTTTAGATTCATCATTTCTGTCTCTGTTTTTGTATAGACTGACTGCATCAGCATCTTGTTCTAATAGGGATTAGGTCCCTGTCCTGGATGATTGTATATGCATGTATATACTGTTTTGGTTATGAATGTGAATATGTATGAAAATTCTTTTTTTTGCATACAGACTGTCACAGCTCATTGAACATCTTTTATTCTTATTTTTGGCTTCCACTTGACCCATACTACATATTATTGTTAGTTTCTTTCGGTAATCACGGATTACTGGTCGGTTACGGTGCTAAACCCATAGGGGCGGGTTTGGGTCGTGACAGAGTGGTATCAGAGCGATATCAAACCACGAGTTATACTGCACACACGTGTCCAAATGAGCTATAGGATGTTCTAGAAAAGTGAATAGGGCATTGCATGAACATTGAAAAAAGTGTGTGTGGCCATGACATGAATATATGTGCTAATGTGTTAATATGTTAAGTATGCAACTGTCTATGTTTATAATTGCCATAATTGTCTATAGTGAAATGGATAACGCAAGAAATGCTGATGAATCCGAATCATCTTAGGCGAGAATGGCAAGGCTAGAAAGAACAGTTGAACTGCTAACTGAGGCCTTAAGGCAACAACAGAACCAACAGCCCCCACCTCCTCCAGTACAGCCGAAACCGAATATGAATGATGATATAATTGCTCTAACATAGAAGTTCAGTAAGATGAAACCACCATCCTTTCAGGGAGGCCTTGAACCATTAAAGGCCGAAGCATGGGTGCTAGAAACGGAGAAATTGTTCGAAGTATTTCCGTGTTCTGAAGCACATAAGGTGCTATTAGCTACGTTTACTTTGCAAGAGGAAGCTAGACGGTGATGGATGCTTATCTGTGACACCAACACTGTTATGACTTGGGCTCAATTTAAAGAAGCCTTCTTTGAAAAATACTTCCCTCGGTGTGTTAGGGATCGAAAAGTGACTGAATTTGAACAATTGAAACAAGGCACTATGTCCGTAGCTGAGTACGAATCGAAATTCACTGAACTCGCCGGATATGCACCACACAAGGTGGATACCGATTACAAAAAGGCCAGGAAGTTTAACGGCGGCCTTAATGTTGAAATCCTTGACAGAATCAATGTTCTGAAACTACTGAAATGTGTAAATGTTCTTGACCGAGCAATAATGGCTGAGTCAAATATCGAGGCACTGAAATAGACTGAAACACCAGCAAACGAGTGGCGTGGTAAGAGACGAGTCTTCAAGTTTAAGAAAGGCCGGAATAGTTCATTGAATAAAAAGAAAAATACAGGGTCAAAAACTAGTTCCAGTTAGGGAAGCGGTTCCATACGGCCCTGTTCTGAATGTGGTAAGAAACATAAAGGGGTTTGCTACAAAATATCTAGTGCTTGTTACAGGTGTGGCAAGGTGGGCCATATGGTCAAAGATTTCCCTTCTGTTCCTCAGGACAATAGTAAAGCTGCAGCTAGCGCCGCAACATCAACTGTTGCACCAAAACCTAATCCGAAAGCTACCAGAAAAGAGCCTATGTGGCAAGGACGAGTGTTTGCACTCATACCGGGAGATGTGCAGAATACCGAGACCGTTGTGTCAGGTATACTCTCAATCTGTACTCAAAATGCTTATGTTCTGATTGATTCGGGGTCTACACATTCATATGTATCGCATGTTTTTCGCGAAAATTAAATAGACCACTGGAACCTATGAACTATTTGTTAGATGTATCTTCACCTGTTGGAGGATCTATGACTTGTGCTTATATGTACCCTGCATGTGAAATTATCATTGGGGATGTTCATTTGTATATTGATTTACTGCCTCTGAATATTGATCACTTTTATGTAATATTGGGAATGGACAGGTTAACAAAATATCATGCTACCATAGACTGTCTAACAAAACAAGTTATTTTTTGTCCACCTAGACAGCCTGAATTTGTGTTTAACGGAGTTGGAGTAGTACCTCCCTCGTATCTGATTTCATGCATGAAAGCTTTTAAGTTGATTAAAAAGGGGTGTAAAGGGTATCTGTGTTGTGTATTGACTGTACCTACTAATGCTAAAACTGATGTGAATAGTATTCCTATAGTCAGAGAATTCCCAGATGTTTTTCCAGATGATTTTCCAGGGGATTTGATTGATAGAGAGATTAAGTTCACCATTGATGTGATTCCGGGTACACAGCCAGTATCTAAAGCTCCTTACAGAATGACACCTACCAAACTGAAAGAATTGAAAATTCAGCTGCAGGAACTGTTAGATAAGAAATTCATCAGGCCCAGTACTTCACCGTGGGGCGCTCCAGTTTTGTTTGTGAAAAAGAAAGACGGCTCATTGAGACTCTGCATTGACTACCATGAACTAAACAAGGTAACAGTGAAAAACAAATAGCCATTGTCTCGAATTGATGATTTGTTTGACGATTCCATAGGTGCCTGTGTTTTCTAAAATTGACCTTAGATCCGATACCACCAGTTGAAAGTCAAACCAGAGGACATTGAAAAGACTGCCTTTCGAACGAGATATGGACATTACGAATTCCTTATTATGCCTTTCGGAGTTACTAATGCACCTGCTGCATTTATGGACCTTATGAACAGAATTTTCAACCCATACCTCGATGAATTTGTAGTTGTTTTCATAGATGACATTTTAATTTATTCCAAAAGCACGGAAGAACATGAACATCATTTGAGAATTGCCTTGCAGACCTTAAGAGAACAGAAACTGCATGCTAAACTGACAAAATGTGAATTTTGGCTTGATAATGTAATGTTTTTGGGGCATGTGATCAGTAAAGATGGTATTACTGTTGACCCGCAGAAAATTGAAGCAGTAGTGAATTGGCCCAGACCGTCTAATGTTATAGAAGTTCGAAGTTTCTTAGGCTTAGCCAGTATTACAGGAGATTTGTGAAAGACTTCTCCAAGAATGCCTTACCATTGACTTAGTTGACTCAAAAGGGGATATCATTTGACTGGACCGATCAGAGAGAATCAGCTTTTCAAGAGTGTAAGACTCGACTTGTGACTGCACTGATTCTTACCCTACCCTCAGGTACGGATGGTTTTACCATATTTAGTGATGCTTCTTATAAGGGTTTGGGATGTGTTCTAATGCAGAATGGTAAAGTGATTGCGTATGCTTCCCAAAAACTGAGACTGCATGAAAACAACTACCCGACCCATGACTTGGAACTTGTCATAGAGTGTTTGCCTTGAAAATCAAGGCCACTACCTTTATGGGGCGACATGTGAGGTGTATACAGACCACAAGAGTTTGAAATACTTCTTCACACAGAAAGAACTGAACATGAGACAACAGAGATGGTTAGAACAGATAAAAGATTATGACTTACAAATTTTGTAACATCCAGGAAAAGCTAACACCGTTACCGATGCACTGAGTCGGAAATCAGTTGGAAATTTAGCCTGTTCACTCACCGGGCAAAAAGAATTGCTATGTGACCTTGAAAAATTTGAGGTTGAAATTGTTTTGCGTGAACAAGGTGGAACCTTAGCCACTATTTCTGCTCAACCGGCACTGATTGAGGAAATTAAAGAGAAACAGCAACAGGATGACTTTTTGAAAAAGATCATTGATGAACGAGAATCTAAACCGAGGCCGGATTTCAAATTTGAGAACAATGTGTTGAAATTCTAGGGAAGGTTGTGTGTACCGAGTGATTCTGAACTGAAAAGAAGAATTCTGCAAGAGGGCCACAATTCAAAATTGTCTATCCATCCAGGAAATACGAAAATGTACCAAGACTTGAAACTGAATTTATGGTGGCCGGGAATGAAGAAAGAGATTGCTGACTTTGTGTCGAAATGTCTTCATTGCCAACAAGTTAAAGCCGAACATCAACGACCCACAGGCTTATTGCAACCCTTACCGATACCGGAGTGGAAATGGGAACATATCACTATGGATTTTATTGTTGGTTTACCTCGCTCCAGTAAAGGTATGGACTCAATTTGAATTATTGTTGATAGACTGACTAAATCTGCTCACTTCTTACCTGTCAAAACAATTTATAATGCGGACAAATTGGCTATACTCTATATCGATGAGATTGTTAGATTGCATGGAGTGCCTGTGTACATTGTTTCTGATAGGGACTCAAAGTTTACATCGAGATTCTGGCAAAGCCTACAGACAACATTGGGTACTGAACTGAGACTGAGTAGTGCATACCATCCTCAGACAGATGGCCAGTCAGAAAGAACCATCCAGACTCTGGCGGATTTACTGAGAATGTGTGTTCTTGATTTCCAGGAAAATTGGGAAAGTCATCTACCTTTAGCTGAATTTGCCTACAACAATAGCTTTCACTCGAGTATTGGTATGACGCCTTTCGAGGCTTTATATGGCAGGAAATATCGATCTCCTATCTGCTGGGCAGAAGTTGGAGATGGGCCTTTGCTTTGGCTCGAGATTATACATGAAACTACTGAAAAAGTGAAACTGATTCAACAGAGATTGAAAACCGCACAAAGCCGACAGAAAAGTTATGCGGATGTCCGAAGGCGAGACAGAGAATACGAAGTAGGTGATCATGTTTTTGTTAGAGTGACACCGATCAAAGGCCAGACTTGTTTTGGAGTTAAAGGCAAGTTAGCGCTGAGATATGTCGGACCGTACGAGATTATTGAAAAGATTAATCCGGTGGCGTATCAAGTAGCGCTTCCTCCTGAAATGGAGCATATGCATAATGTCTTCCATATTTCAATGTTGAGGGATTATCTTCGGGATCCCTTTCATATTATTGAGCCTACCCGTGTAGTACTAAATGATGACTACATTTATGAAGAACGGCTTATTCAGATTGCAAACAGACGGATCAAGAAGTTGAGGAACAAAGAGATTCCGTTAGTGAAAGTTGATTGGCAAAACCATGGTGGCGTATATGCCACTTGGGAAAGGGAAGACGATATGATCAAGAGATATCCTAAACTGTTCCCTCTGGATCCAGTGTTCTTCCAAAATGAAGGTAATTCGACTTTGGAGGACCAAACTCTTTGTAAGGAGGGGAGACTGTGACAACCCTCACTATTGTTTACTAATAATACCTCTGATTACTGCTAAACTGTGACTGAACATGATTAAGTAACTGATTTGACTGACATTCTGAACTGATTAATTGAGTGTATTAGTTTCAACGCATTTCTATCTGTTTGACTGTTAATTGATCTGTTCATATTTTAAGTTTGAACTGTAAATTGAAGGCCTTATCAGTGGCCAAATCTGAAATCGATTAATGTTTTATGCTAATTAGAATTTATGTGATTTTATGGTATGTTTAATTGGAATTTGATTTGGTATGATTAAATTGGATTAAATAAGCTAAATTACATTAGTTGGACTTATTTACCATTTTGCCGCTTAGTGGGCCACTACCTAAGACAATGTTGAAGCTTTATTACACTTGATCACACATCACTCTTCAGCCATATTGAGGCCATTTCGAGAGAGAGAGAGTGAGAATAGGGAGAATTGGTTTCAACTAGGAGATTATTTGGAGAATTGGAAGATTTGAAGGAACTTGCAAAATTTGAGCTTCTATACCTTGAATTGAAGACTTGAGGTAGGAGACTCACCCTTTTAATTGTGAGTTTGAGTTGTTCTTGCATGATTCATGGTAAGGTTAGTGATTTAAGGCATGAATTAGCTTAATATGTTGAATTAAGTAGGAATTCATGCATGCATGTATACATTGTTGAGTTTTGAGGTTGATTTCATGGAAATCCTCACATGCATGTCCATATTCTAGCTTTGGTCCATGAATTCGACATGTTTTTGGAAGGATTGGCTCATTTGTTCTTGTATTAGAAGCTTTGAAGTTGATTAAATTCATGCATGTTGCATGTACATCATGTTCTTGAAGTTTTATTTGGAAATGGGTTCAATTGAACTACCTTTGGGCTTTGATTTTGCAAATTTATCTTTGAAACATGTCATATTATGAGTTTTAAAGTGTTTTCCAGAAAATTAGTCCAAAAGGGTCGAGTTTGATGCTTTAAATGTTGAGTTTCATGCTTGGAGACAAATCTGGAGATTCCAGATTTTGGATCCACGCTCGAGCGTACACTCTGAGTTCATGCAATTCGCTCGAGCGGGGAAAGTAACGCTCGAGCATGAAATGCATGTATCTAATACTTTGCATGTGTTTACAGTTCGCTCGAGCGAGGGAATGCACGCTCGAGCGAGGACTTGTGTCTCACGCTCGAGCGGGGGTCGAGCGCCCGTCGAGCGTGAATTTCATGCATCCAGTACTTTTGCAGTCTGCTCGATCGAGGAAAGTCACGCTCGAGCGTGGCTCTTTTGTCTGCTTGTCCGCTCGAGTGGAGAAAGCCACACTCGAGTGGGACCCGTGTTTCAGCAAAAATTTGAAAAGTATTTTAAAGTGCATCTTTGCATCCTCATTCCATCGTAGGCATTCCTAGGCCTAGTTTAAGGCATCTTAATGAGGATAATGCTATAGAACCACACCTAGTCAAGATAGGGACTAAGTTATTGTTTCCCAAACGTGCAACTTAGTGTGTGTTCATCCTGTAACTGTGTAGGGTTGGCATCCGAGGACGCTCACTAGCCTATCTATAGCCTAGAACTCTGTGAGTAACAATGTTGTAAAAATATATTCAATCATGAATATTTTCTGAATGACCACCTGTACTGCTTTCTAAAATGATATTTCTTACTGAATGAATGTTTGTCCTATTTGCGAACTATATTCGTGGCATCCATAGCAATTTACTGTTACTGTACTGTTACTGCTACTGTTATAGAGATCTCTGTCGGTTCCCATGTTGGAACCACTACTGTTTACTGATATGATGGCCATCAACTGACTGTTCGGTCTGTTAAGACCTACTGTACTGTTTTGCTATGGGATGTACCACATATGACTGCTATGACTGAATGACTGATATACTGTTATAACTGACTGTTTTAAATACTGAAAGGACATTCATTCTTAACCTCTTTATGCATATGTTATTCATTGGGCTTTAGCTCACTGTTTATATATATATATATATATGTAGGTGTCCTGGCATCAGATCGGAGCTAGGAGCGTTGGGTTTAACTCCCTTTTTGTCAAGCCAACCACTGTGCCTCACTGAGAGGTTCCAACTCCTTCTAGCTAGAGCTTTTTGGGGTGTTTTAGATTCTTCATTTCTGTCTCTGTTTTTGTATAGACTAACTGTACCTGTACTATACTGTTCTAATAGGGATTAGGTCCCTGTCCTGGATGATTATATATGCATGTATATACTGTTTTGGTTCTGAATGTGAATATGTTTGAAAAGTTTTTTTTTTTTGTGCATACAGACTGTCACAACTCATTGGACATCTTTTATTACTGTTTTGGCTTCCGCCAAATCAGATACATCATATTATTATTGTTAAGGCCTTGAATCACAATTCATCGGTCACGATGCTATAAACCCATAGGGGCGGGTTCGGGTCGTGACACTTGGCCAGATTAGGGATCCACCTCTGATCTAGCAGAACAGCCATCAACCTCAATTCCACAGCTGATTCCACCTTCTCAACGACAGCGCCGACGTCAAGCTCCACTGCAAGCAGCAGCAAGCAAGACTCAAAGCCGAAGACGCCGAAGTGCTGAGGCGTCATCTTTCGATCCAGCAAATCCACCAATAGCTCTACCAGAAATTCACTTTGGTACAAGGGTCACAATCGCCGCCATTGCCGACGAGATGGGCCGAAAACTTGCAGTTGTCGAAGACTTGCTCGCCAACCTTCCCGGCATTGTCAATGTCCAGTCTTCTTCCTCCCCTTAGCCAACCCCTAAGCGAAAACGCATGAAGAAGGCCAAGGCGAAGGCTACAGTGACTCGGATTGATTATGAGGAGACTATTCCTATCTCCAAATTAGCCAAGGCTGAAAAGACCGCCCCCTCTACCGAAAAGTGCCCGCCCAAGGACCTAGAATCCAAGGTCCCACCTGCTAAGAAGCTGAGGTCAGACCCTCAAGAGGGCAGTAGCTATCCCCGAGGTATGGTTTGGGCGCCCGAGATTATGCTCGACGACAGACCTCTTACCTCGGGTGATAGTGCTGCTAATCTTGAGGCCGGCGCCGCCCTGTCCATGGCAATTCTTCTACCCGAGGACATGAACAGAATGGTCGAGCTTCATGAATATGAAGACTTTGCCTTCATGATGCAACATTCAGTTCTGGTAAGTATTTTGCCTTCCATTTTGACAGTCTTTCAACGCTTAGTAAAATTTTGCTAACTTTATGTTACTTCCTTGCAGGCCATCCAGCACACTCACTCCTACGCCACAAAGATCGAGATGATGAGGAAGGACTTGGTGAAGAAAACAACAGAAGCAGCTAAGCTCTTGTCATCCCTAAATAAAGCCGAGGCCAACAACCACACCCTCATGGACAAGGCCAAGGACGCCAAGACTGCTCAAAGTTTAGCTGAAAAAAGGGCCAAGGCTGCAGACGACAAAGCCGAGGCAGCAAAGGCCGAGCTCGAAGTTGCTAAGGCCAAAGTAGCCGATCTGGAGGCCAAGCTGCAAGAGGCCATTGCAAACAAAGAGGCCGAGCTTAAGGCGGCCGATGAAAAGGCCTTCAAAGAGGGACAGGTAGGCGTTCGCGAGCAATACAGAGAGCAAGTCAACCTGGGTTGCAACCGAGGTTACTACCTCAGCTGGATGGCGGCCCTTAATAAGTTGGATGTTGTTATGGATTCCGACCTTCGCGACATCAGCAAGCTCCAAGTGCCATTCCCCACAGAAAATAAAGAGGCCAATGTTGATGATGAAGACGTCGAGGCTGTATTCTGAACAAGTAATCCTCTGTAAGCCGAAGTTCCTTATTTCCTTTTGAATGCAAGTCTTCCTTTTTTTACTAAGTGTTTGAATGCTTGTCCTTCCTTTACTGTCTTGTATGACTCCATACTTAGAATATTTTGCATGTCTTCAAAGTACATCTTAACTGTGTAATCTCTTCGGGGAAAAATACCTCGGATATACTTACTCAATGTTTATCTCAGCCTCATCTTGACACTTGAAAAACATTGTAAGAAAGTTTTCACAAGTGTTTAACTAAAACATGCCACTTCACTTTCAGTTTATCAAGACTTCTGTCTTCCATTATTTTCCAAATCTTGGTAATACGGTAATCTCGGCTAGTACGTAGGTACTTTTTTCACCATAACGTCGGCTTAACCTCAACTTGTAAATTTTCTTTAAAATTTCAACAAGTGTTAAACCAACTTTAGCATGTAAATTCCAACTTCCAAGTATTATTCTCCAACTCTCTGCCCCCTAATGTGAACTTAAGTTTCACTTATGTTCACATTAAGTATGTACCTATGATCTTGTCACCGAGATCAGATTCAAACAGAGACTGGCCAACGTTATCAACCTCGGTCTCTGTTAATCTAACTGATATGTATTTAGTGTTGTTCAAAGATTTCATTCTGTCAACACAGCAAATCTAGGTTAATTCACTTAGTTCAACTCTATTATATGCAAGTATAATTCAACTCTGCCATATAATAAGTCTAAGTTATTCATCATGTTTCAATCAAAAATATCGCAAACTTAGTTTAACTCTATTATATGCAAGTATAATTCAACTCTGCTATATAATAAGTTTAACTCATTCGTCATTCATCATGTTTCAATCAGAAACATTGCCGACTTAGTTCAACTCTATTATATGCAAGTATAATTCAACTCTGCCATATAATAAGTCTAAGTCATTCGTCATGTTTCAATTAGAAACATCGCTAAGTGACTAGTCAATTGTTTTACACAACTTTGAGATAAAAAATCGAGCTAAGATTTTATTAATTACTTCGGCTAAGAACAGAAAAACTTAAAAACAAAAGGAAATCTTAATGATAGAAAAACTTCAGGTTGCAAGTATTCCAAGGTCTTGGCAATTCTTCACCTTCATTGTCTTTAAGCTGATATGCCCCATTGCCCAGGGCCGAGATGATTCTATAAGGTCCTTCCCAATTTGGGCCAAGTTTGCCCTCTCTGTGATCCTTCTTGTTGCCGACAACTTTTCTCAAGACAAGGTCCCCAACTTGAAACTCTTGTGGGTTGACTTTTTTGTTGTAAGCCTTGGTAAGCTGTTGCTAGTATGCCCCTAGCTGAATTGCTGCTTTCTCCCTTCTTTCTTCCAATAAGTCCAGATCTCGGGCTAAAAATGCATCATTAGTCCTATTCTCTACTCCCTGGGTTCTGATCCTTGGGATGCCAACCTCCAGTGGAATTACTGCCTCTGTGCCGTAAGCCATGGCAAATGGGGATTCTCCAGTTGACCCAGAGTATACTGGGCAACTCATCCACCCACTTTCCCTTTGCTACTTCCAGCCTCTTCTTGATCTCATCCAAGATAACTTTGTTGGATGCTTCTGCTTGTCCATTGCTTTGAGGAAAACTTGGGGTTGAATAGTAATTCTTGATCTTGTATTTTGCACAGAAGCTTTTGATTGGCTTACTGTCAAACTGCGTTCCATTGTCTGCTATTATTGCTCTTAGGATCCCAAACCTGGTGATAATGTTCTTCCATATGAAGTTCTTTACATCAATGTACTGAATTTTTACAAGAGGTTCAGCTTTAACCCACTTGGTGAAGTAATTTGTTACCACTAGCAGGAACTTCCTTTGTCCAGTTGCTTGAGGCAGTTGTCCAATAAGTTCTATGCCCCATTGGGAAAATGGTCAAGGGCTAGACACTGGGTTCAAGTCTGCTGTTGGTTGGTGTATCAAAGGTGCAAACTTCTGATACTTCTCACACTTTTTGACATAGGCTTCAACATCTTTCTGCATATAGAGCCACCACTACCCCAGAGTAATGGTCCTATGAGCAGGTGACCTGCCCCCAATGTGGCTTCCACATACTCTTTCATGTATCTCATACAAGAAGTCTTCAACTTGTGAAGGATGCATACATCTCAGAAGGGGACCAGTAAAAGATCTTCTGTAGAGATGCCCCTCTACTGTCAGACTGAATCTTGCCGACTTCAGTCTGATCTTATGTGCTTCTTTATGATTATCTGACAGTTTTTCCTCTTTAAGGAATACTATTATTGCATCCATCCAGCTTGGTCCTATCTCCACACACATTGCTTCATGCTCTGTGTTCAGTGGTTCTACACTTGGTCCTGGAAAGTAGTCAACCATTATTGTTCTTGCCTCTCTTGATTTCATTGCACTAGCCAGGTTGGCCAAGGCATCGGCGTGGCTGTTGTTATCTCGGCTGACTTGCTGTAGTCGGCAATTTTGGAACAATGCCATCAGTCTGCCGACCTCCTTTATATATGCCACTATTCTTTCATCTCGGGCAGCGTATTCACCTGTTGCCTGGTTGACGATAAGCTAGGAGTCACAGAAGACTATTACCTCATTGGCTTCCATTGCTGCTGCCAACTTTAATTCTGCTATCAATACTTCATACTCTACTTCGTTGTTTAAGGCCTTAAACCCCAAATGAATGGATCGTTCTAGCACCTATCGATCTGGTGATACCAGCACTACTCATGCCCCCGCTTCTTATCGGTTTGAACTTCCATCAACAAACAGGTGGAAGGAGTCGCCGATGTAAATAGTGCAGGGCCTGAGTGTCTATCCTTTTCTCTGTTTGGCTATCCCCAACTAGTTTTCTCCTTGTTCGCTTGGGCATCGTATACCTCGGCTCAACGGAGCCCAATGTATGATGGCGCCCGGTGTGAACTCAGCCACGAAGTCGGCTAACACTTGGCCTTTGATTGCTGTTCTGGGTCTGAATTTCAGGTCATATTGGCCTAACACCACTACCCATTTGGCTATCCTGCCTGTTAGATCCCCTTGCTGCAATAAGGACTTCAGAGGGTGCTCAGTTATCACCACAATCTTGTGGGCTTGAAAGTAATGATTCAACTTCTTGGAGGCCATTACCAGAGCTAGTGTTAGCTTTTCCAAAGGTAGATACTTGGTCTCTGCATCTGCTAGGGTTTTATTTACATAGTAAATTGCCCTCTATTCTCCCTTATCTTCCCTGATTATTATTGCACTTACTGCATGCTCTGAGATCGCCAAGTATAAGAACAGCTCCTCTCCAGGTACTGGATTTGAAAGAACTGGAGCTGTGGTCAAGTATTTCTTCAAGTCGGCCAAGACGACTTCGCATTCCTCTGTCCATAAGAAGTCTGTGGCTTTCTTTACTAAAGTGAAGAAAGGTTTGCATTTATCAGAACTTCTACTTATGAATCTGTTTAGGGCTATAACCCTTTCAGTCAGCATCTGCACTTGTTTTGCCGACGTTGGGCTCTCTAACTCCAGAATAGCCTTGATCTAATCCAGGCTTGCCTCAATGCCTTTTCTGGTGACCAAATATCCCAGGAATTTCCCTGAACCAACTCCAAATGCACACTTCGATGTATTGAGTCGGAGCCGAAATGTCCTTAGGATGTTAAAGACTGTCTTTAGGTCGGCCAGATGATCTTCAGGTTCCTTAGTCTTCACGACCATGTCATTAATGTATACCTCCACTGTTTGCCTATTAGATGCCTGAACATCTGAGTAACCAGTCTTTGGTAAGTTGCTCTTGCATTTTTCAACCCAAAAGGCATCACTCTGTAGTAATATAGCCCCTTTGGGGTGATAAATGCGGTCTTTTCCTCATCTAAGGGGTACATAGCTATCTGGTAGTACCCCTTGTAAGTGTCCAGGAAGCTCATCCTTCCATGCCCTAAAGTGACATCCACCAATTGGTCAATCTTGGGTAGTGGGAAACTGTCTTTGGAATAAGCCTTGTTCAGGCTGGTGAAGTCCATGCAGACCCTCCACTTCCCATTCTTTTTCTTCACAACCACCGTGTTTAATAATCATGTTGGGTAATTTACCTCTCAAATGACTCTGGCCTCCATAAACTTATCCACTTTCTCTTCTACTGCCTCGACATGCATCAACGTCGGCCTTCTTGTTCGTTGGATGACAAGTTTAGCCGATTTGTCCATATTCAGTTTATGGCAAGTGACCTCGGGGTCGATGCTAGGCATTTCGTACAGTGTCCAAGAAAACACCTCAAGGTTTACTCTCAAGAATGATTCTAATTCCCTTTCCTCTTCCTCAGCCAAGCCTGAGCCGAGGAGGAAGAAGCGCTCCTCATCCCCTTACTAGACAAAGATTTTCTTCAGGGCTTCCTCACTTTTCTCAGCTGGTTCTTTGTCGATGTCCTCAAGGACCTCCATGTCCTCATCTTCAATCTCTGCTGCTTCTGCTTCTCTTATGTTGCAGGTGGATCTCATTGCTGCCATGGAGCAATTCTTTGCCTGCACTTGATTCCCTCTGATCTCCTCAATTCCATGCTCTGTTGGGAATCGCAACAGTTGGTGTAATGTTAAGGGAACAGTCCCTATTTCATGCAGCCATGGCCTTCCCATGATAGCATTGTAAGAGGAGGGAGTGTCAATTATTGTGAACTCAGTTTTTACCTTCTTGGTGCCAGGCTGCACCTCCAAACTCACTGCTCCCAGGGGCCACGTCGGTGTTTCATTGAACCCAACCATTGGACCATTGAATTGTTCCAGATCGTTTTGGTGAAGGCCAAGCTCCTTGTAACACCTGATATACATGATGTAACAAGAGCTGCCCTGATCGATCAGAATTCGCTTTACCTGGTACTCTCCAATTTGAAGAGATATTACCAAGGCATCGTTGTATAGATGTTGCACCATCTCTAGGTCATCTTCAGTAAAGGACACCACTGGTCCCTAGCACCCGTCTGCCCTAGGTCTCTTCTGCCGGACCTGGTACACATGTTGCAAGTGTTTTACCTTTTGAGTTTCCCTACATATCTCGTTTTCGTTTATCTTCGAGTGAATTACATTGATCACTCAAGGTCTGCCTGTTTGCGGTTACTATGCTGGTGAGGGTGGTGTTACCGGTGCCTGAGGCAGTCTCGTTTGTTCTTCCCTTGTCCTGGTCTCATCTATTAGGTCTCTTAGATGACCCTATCTTACCAGGTCTTCTAGATGTGCCTTTAAGGATCTGCACCCTTGAGTTAGATGCCCATCCTCATTGTGGTAGGCACAATGTTTCCCCAAACTTCTTTCCATAAATTCGCCAGCTAGCTTTTCTGGTGCTCTGTAATAGGGCTGATGCCGAATTCTTTCCAAGACTTTGTAGACCGAAATTCGGAATACGGTTGTGACTGCCTGTGCAGCCCTTAGTCCTGTCTCTGGTTTATTGTATCCACCATTACTTCGGCCTCGCTTCGGCGAGCCGTTTTTTTTCTCTTGTTTCGACCCCTTTGTCCCCGGCGTGTCCTCTTCGGCCTTGGCATACTTTTCTATCCTGGCCATAAGTTCCTCCATACTTTTTGGCAATGTCTTTACCAGTGATTTTCGAAGCAGGCAATCATCTTTCAGGCCGTTCTTAAAGGACACGACCGCCACCTTTTGGCATAGGCCCTAAGGCTTTCATTCTCGCCAATTCTCAGAGCCATCAGGGCGTCCACCTTCAATAGCTGTAGTTTGTTTGTTACAAACCTGGCCACGAACATCTCGGCTAGGCCTTCCCATCTTTTCACTGTTCCTTTCGGCAACTTATGAAACCAGTCTGATGCGATCTCTCTAAAAGATGAAGGGAACACCTTGCAGAGCAACGGTTCGTTCCCGGTGTATAATGCCATTGAGTTCAGGTACAAGCCGACGTGAAAGTTAAGGTCAGACTTACCATCGTATATTTGGAATCTCGGCATGTAGAACCTTTTCGGGGCCTCAAATTTGTCCAACTTGGTTTGACCGGAGA
This sequence comes from Camellia lanceoleosa, assembly GCA_025200525.1. Classification (NCBI taxonomy): domain Eukaryota; kingdom Viridiplantae; phylum Streptophyta; class Magnoliopsida; order Ericales; family Theaceae; genus Camellia; species Camellia lanceoleosa. The sequence continues at coordinate 97,032,828 of CM045772.1, read as the reverse complement.
GGTTACCTCGGCATCTTGTCGCTTCCACTGGAGGTAATCCCTCAGATCCTCCTTGGTCCGTCCAAGAGCTCAACTATTAACGGATTTCAGCCTTTTCGATGCGCTACTCCCAGTATCATTATGAGTCCTCTTGGACCTTTCTCCATTAGTTGCATCGAAACACAGTACCTTCCCTTGAACATGCCGATGTTCTTTGGAGTCAGCTTCCTTGGTACGATACATCCTCTGAGAATCTCCCCTTCTTGACTCTCCTCGCTCGACTTCCCTTGAAGGTCGGTGAGAGTGTTCCTCCGTCCTTGTGTGCTGGGGGACTGTAGGGACTGTTTTCTGTCCTCCCTTCTGGGCATTGTTCTTGGCCGCTGGAATCGGCGTGTCATGCAACGGGAATGGTGGCTGCATGACGTTGCTCTGCATCATGAAATTGACGACCGATTGTAGGTTCGCCAATTTGTTTGCCAGTCCCTTCATCTCGTCGTCCCTCCGCAGGCATCTATCTTTCCATACTTGGAGGTCGTCCTCGTTATAATACCCACCTCGGTCTGACTTCTTTGGTACGTCGCCCTCCTAGCCGATGTCTTTCTCTCCGGGATTCTGATCTCGAGTTTCTTCATTACAGTTATCCTCCTCTACATTAGGATCAAAGTGTTTACCACTTCCAGTAGGGATGTCTTCCCTGATCTTCTCTTTCTGTCTGTCGTTGGCCATCTATTCTCCTTTCTTTCCCACAGACGGCGCCAAATTGTATGTGCTATTTTCTGATCACACTGACAAACAGGTACCCAGCTGGCGAACACTGGCATAATAGATTGTGCCCGAATGACCTGTCACAGAAAGAAAAAGACTCCGGCGGTGGTTCGTCCACCCGGGGGCACTCTGATGATCAAGTTAGTTATCTCTCAAAGATAGCAAAGTGCTTAACTCACTATTCAGAATATAAAAAGCGTACTTTAGACCTACAAAGGTGCCTTACTTTTGTAACCAGCACTGACCTGATCCCTGTAGAAGCCTAGATTCATGGACTCTGGCTCAATACCTACCCAGGACTCTCAAATAGATAAAGATAAACTCCCTAAGAGCTTTATCCTTACCGAGGCTGAAGTCCTCCCTCATTCTAGGACTCTTGTAACTTATCCGCTCATCTCGAATTCCGGTTTCTCCGCAGATTACCTCGGCCTAGCTGAGATTACCTCGGCGTCAAGTCAAGGACACGTAGCACCTCGGCTGGCACTTTAGTGCTACCTTGGCCACGTATTGCTATCCAAAAAATATGTCGCCACACTGAACATAAAAATATTATCAAAAAATAATAAAAGAAACAAATATCAAAGTTTTAAAATTAAAGTGATAAAAACTAACAGTGAACATAAAAATACTATCAAAAACTAAAAATAAACAAATATAAAAATGATACCTTATTACCAAATTATTGAACTTGCCATGGCATCTAATGATATAAAACTAAAACAAAAGAGAAGGGTTGGAGGTTGACTGGATTTGTATGCTTGCATGTATTTTCATGTATAACTTGGGATTAAGTTGAAGCTATCTACAGTATTAGCTACATGTGTCTTTTATATCTCGAGCTCTATTATCATAATCTTACAATTCGTAATTTGATTTGTGATTCGATTCGTAAATTTTACAAAATCGATACGAATCTATGAGTGAATCTATTTTGGAAGTGAATCTCTAGTGAATCGTATGGTTCACAATCGATTCATGATTCGATTCACTTTTTACGATTTATGCAATTTTTGAAATTACTGTGTTTGACATATTTTCGACTCTTTTTTTCCCATTTTTTTAGTAAAAATGACATAGTATAACTTCTAATAGCGTTTAATACCAAAATAACCAACATATATACATCATTTGTTGTTATTTTAGTGATCATTAAATTTTTAATAGGATCTAATCAGATTCAGTCAGACCTAACATATTTTTAACCTTTCTTCTCATTTTTTTTTCCCTTCAAAACATCGTAATATATCTTCTAAAGATATTTAAGATTAAAGTTACACTATAAATTATCTATTGCTATTTTATTAAATTGAATATTATATGTGTGAGGTCAGTTATACCTTTTAAAATGTTTTAGGCTTTAAAATAAAATATTCTAAATAATTCTTTCTTGTTATTTGCTCACTATTACTTAGAAAAGTATTGTCCAAATATTAATACCGTTGTTAATTATTGTTACTTTAGAAATTGATAGTTTGTCTATTTGGTTATTATCTTTATTAAGAATGGTTGATAAAAAAATATCTAAAAAAGAAAAAAAGTTAAGATGGTAATCTTACATAGGAATCTTTGTTAACTTCTTACCTATTAAATTACGTGATTATCATTCAAAATAATATTTTTATTGATTTAAGTTTAAATATTTTTTATTCATAATATATATTTAACATCTAAATGTGTAAATATATGTTTTTAAGTAATTTATAAAAAGTGACCGAATCTTTACGATTCACGATTCGATTCGATTCGCAATTCGATATGAGACTATTTCGATTCACGATAGGAATCTCAATTTAACAACAATGATCTCGAGTCAGAAGCAATCAACAAAAAGATTGAGATAAGACAAAGTATTAAGCTGGATCCAAAAAAAAATGAAGAAAAATGGAGAGACAAGTATCCAAAAAAAAAAAAACTGTATCAAAAAAAAAAAAATGAAGAAAAATGGAGAGACAAGTATCCAAAAAAAAAAAAAAACTGTATCAAAAAAAAAATGAAGAAAAATGGAAAGACATAATTTTAGATTATCATATTCTATATTTGAGTGATACTCTCCCTTTACAACCCAAGATTTAAAATTTAAAAATTTATTTTTTGTTAGGTTAACCAGTTGCAAATATAAGGGAAAAGTTAGATTTTTTTTTTTAAAAAAAAAAAGAAGAAAAAAAAAAGAAGAAGAAGAAGAAGAAGAAAAGGTCCGGCTAGGGTTAGGAAAAAATGAAAAAATAGAAAGGCATAATTTTTATTTTTCGTATTCTATATCTTTTGTGATACTCTCCTTTTAAAAACCTTGCAAATACAAGGGCAAGGTTAGATTTAAAAAGAAAAAAAAGAAAGAAAAGATACTACTATGGTTAGGAAAAAATAAAAATAAAAAAGGGAAAGACATAATTTTAGTTTTTTATTGGGTAAATTATAAATACATGCTCTGAGGTTTGATTAAAATATAAATTATTTATTATGGTTTTAAAATTTACATTCTACCCCTAAGATTTCTAATTTAATAACAAATTGCTCATTTATTAATAAATCATCAACTCAATTAATAATTTTAATGATATTAGAAATATGTTTTAATTAATAATTTAAGTAATTTTATTATTGTATAGGAGAGTAATTATGAATTTTATTTTCTTAATTAATTTTGTTAAATAAAAAATTGTGACAGTAAGGTATTTGTAATTTTTCAAACTATAGGGGGTAATTTATACTTTAAACAAACTTTAAAGGTGTATTTATAATTTACCTTTTTTTTATATATTCTATTTTGGGTGATACTCTCATTTTAAAATCCAAAATTTATTTCTTGATAGGTCAACCAATTAAATTTTTATTTTCAATTTTTTAAATAAAAAAATTAAAAAATTTAGTGTGAGAGATTAGAACTCTCACAATTGAAAACTCCTTGTTGCTTAGGTAGCGTTTGGTAATGTTTACGTTTTTAGTTTATGTTTACAAAAATTTTATAAACTGATTTTTGTTTATTTTTAGAAAAACATAAATTAGAAACGCGTTTGGTTTGAACAAAATGTTTAAAAACATAAACTGAAAAATATGTTTGTTCAGACCTAAAATATTTATATATATATATATATATATTTTTATTTATGACAATGGGATCACACAAATTATAATTGAAAAAAAAATATTTGAAAAAAAAAATTAATTGGGAAGAAAAATATTTGAAAAAAAAATTAATTGAAAAAAAATTATTTGAAAAACAAATTGAAAATAAATTATTTGAAAAGAAAATTAATTTAAAAAAATTGAAAACTGAAAACGTAAACTCATTTTTTGAGTTTACGTTTTTTTCTTAAATTTATAAATTGAGACAATCATTTATAAATCAAAAAATTTATTAAATAAGTTTTTATAATAATTTTTAAAATTTTTATAAATATAAATTAAAAATTAAAAACAGAATAATTAGCAAATAGGGCCTTAACATAAATATGTGTACTGATGGAATGGTTAGGGACAGTTCAACACAAACATTTTTCTCCAGCTTTTACTTTTTTTTAACAGAGAGAGACAAAACTTGTGAAATGGAAGATAGCTGGAAGCGGCTACAGAAGTGCGGCACTGAGGCGATGGACTGGGAAATGATGAGCCTTTGGATGAATTCAAAAGATTGATGAGAAGTAAGGCTCTCTCTGTGCGTGAATTACAAGTTTCCGTTGGTCCTCCAAACTAGGAGCGTAAGTATGACCTGCCCCGGTCTATTAGGCCTGGCTTGGGGTCAGCCCATGACAGGCCGTGCGGGTTCTTGGTTTTTTTTTTTTTGAGCCAGGCCGCGTCACGAGTTGAAAGTGGGGCCCAGATCTAAGTCTACCCAGATTAGGGCCGTGGACTGGGTTTGGCGGGCCTTTTTTTCTGAAAAATAAACGATATATTTATGAGGAATAAAAAATAAAAATAAAAAATATACTGTTTGGTTATGTTTCATATGTGGTGGTATTTAAATTTAATTATGTATGACTTATATTTTTTTAATTATGAACTTATGAGTAAAAAAATATGAAATTATGTAATTTTTGTTATTTTGAAATAAATAATTTTATATATATCAAAACAAAACTTTCAATATTACAATAATTCAATTAAATAAATAACATTTATTGAATGAATAATTTTTATTTCAAAAATAAAATATTACAAAAATTTATATCATTAAATAAAATAGATGTGGATTATTGATAATGGTAGAGCAATTGCATCACTATAGGTAAAATACATTACAATTGGGTTGGCACCTACTAGCCTACCAATCATTTGTATTATACTTCATTTCAATAACCTAATACAAAAAAAAATAACAAAATGAAATAGTGAAAAATAAATTATTGATCAATCATCGGAGGAGACAAACAATTCACTTGCATTGCCCAATGATATATCATCTAAATTGCTTTGAATTATCTCATTTTTATTATAATTTTGGCTTCTCGTAAACACATGCATATGATCTCTAGATATTATCAGTGCTGCAATCATTTGGAGTGAAAGCCTGCGGCGGTAATCGTTAAGCACCCGTTCACTTGCACTAAAAGGTGTTTTCAAAGCCACTGTAGAAACAAGAACGATTAGTATATCACGGGCTATTTGTGAAAGCACAAGCCACATAGTTTCATTTTGTTTTCACCCATCCAAAATGTCAAAATTTTCGAAATCATCCACTGCTGAGCTTTTAATGTTGTAGTTCAAAACTACTTACACTTGTATGTTGAGATATTCTTCTACTTTTTATTACTGAAAAAATACTTAATCTTCCACCTCGAGATAAGGTTGTTGGTGTGGTGTATGTAGGTGTATTTTGCAGATGCAGCTGCCTTGTATTCTTCAAATAATATTTTGCATGTTTGAATTATAGGGGCAAATTGTTTGTGATCAGTGAAAATACATTCTAAAAATTCTTGTTAACCAATTTCTTGACATCTAAGATCAATTATTATGGTTAAACCTAAACGATGATGCAATGGATTAAAATATTTATCAAATTTTTTTTTATTAAAATAATAATGGTTGCATAATATTTATTACCCCATATATTTTATGAAAACTTTCATTATTTCTGCTAACATATATAAAATAAATGGTAAAGTAAAAATATATATATATATATATATATAAGAAAATAATTTTGTTGTAGTATGAAAACTTTTAGAAAATCTTCATATAAGGTTACTTAGTGCCAATTAAGTTCTGTGGGAGTCAGTACTCCTCCTATTGATACTGTTGTAAAAAATTAATCGATTACTTTTCTTTGTTTACAGGCTCTTTTTAAAATATTATACGCTGAATTTCACCTACTATCTATATCTAAAATTAATTTTTTTTTAAATGGCATACCTTCTCATTGACAAATTTTTATGTATTCTGAAATTCGATTAATAAAAGATATAATAGTAACAACCTATTTTTTATTACCTATACAAAAATCTCATATACATGTATAACTTTTTTAACACTCAAATTTAAAATATAGGTACAACAACGAATATGAAATAAATCACCACTAACAAGCAATTATAAAGTTGATTTTAAATGAATTACAGTTTGATTGTAATATGTTGCATTATCTAAATAATGATAAATATTTTATTTTGCAAAACCCACTCATATAATACATTTCTTATTTCTACACTAAGCGAATGACCAATGTATGAAAGTTCAACTAATCTAAATGAAATAATTTTTTTATTTAATTTTCAATCATTATCAACAAAATGTGCAATTATACGTTGATGTTCTAAACTATTATTTGACCACAGATCAGATGTTAAACAAACTTTTCCATTCAAATTTTTTAAGATGCCAAATAATTCACTTTTAATATTCTCAAATTTCTTTAAAATCTTGTTTCTAATAGTATTTCTTGAAAAACTTTGATATTACGATGCAAAACTTTTGTGAATCATTTGTACAAAATCAAGACATTCTACTAGTAAAAGGTTAGTCTTTTTTAATAATATAATAAATTATAGAATTTTGTGTATAGGATCATATGAAAATGTTTGCAAATGACTAGTTGATGAAGTCTTTAATTGCATTTAACTTCTAATATTAGATTGTTGACTTTGTAAATGTTCGTTAGTATGCTTTTTTAGATGACTAGTACCCCCTACAGATGTAGCACCAAGTAAATGTGTACAATATTTTTTTTTTAAATGTAATTGTACCATCAAGATTATTTACAGATATTTTTTCGAAATAATTCCAAATACTACTAGTCGTGCCCCTAGATAAGGATTCAGCTGTTGGAAAAGGGATATTAAGTACATTAGAAGGAGAATCAACATATTTATATTGTGTAGTATATGCATCACGACACAGCCCAAACCTTCCCGTAACGCATCACAATACACTGAATAGCCCAAGCCCTTCTCTAGAATAATCAACACTGGATCAGTGGTAAGTCTAACCTTAAGTTCTTGGAACGACCTTTCACAAGTCTCACTCTATACAAACTTGATTCTCTTCCTCGTCAATCTAGTCAAAGGCGAGGCTAGTCTAGAAAAATCCTTCACAAACCAATGATAATACCTGGCCAACCCCAAGAAGTTACGAATCTCAAAGGTATTCTTAGGTTGCTCCTAGTCTTGCATTGCTTTTATCTTAGAGGAGTCTACCATCACCCATTCCCCGGATACTACATGGCCTAAGAACTTAACTATTTTCAACTAGAATTTACATTTCCCAAACTTATTGTATAACTTGTGGGCTATAAGTAACTTTAGCACAGCTCGCAAGTGTTCCTCATGTTTCTCCTCAAAGGGTGAGTAAATCAAGATGCCATCTACGAAGACGACCACAAAGCGGTCTAAGAACTTGCAGAAGATTCTATTAATCAAATCCATAAACACAGCCAGTGCATTAGTTAACCTTACGAAATGTTATTTTTTGGATGTCCTCCCCCCTTACCCTCAATTGGTGATAACCCGATCTCAAGTCTATTTTAGAAAAGCAACAAGATCCCTTTAACTGGTCAAACAGGTCATCTATACGAGGCAATGGGTACTTGTTCTTGACAGTTACTTGGTTCTTCTTCCAGTAATCAATACAAAGTCGTAAGGTGCCATCCTTCTTCTTAGCAAAGAGAGTTAGTGCTCCCCAAGGAAATGTACTAGGGCGAATAAAACCCTTGTCTAACAATTCTTGGAGTTGAATCTTCAACACACTCAACTCGGCAGGTGTCAACCTATATGGTGCCATAGAAATCGGTGTCGTGCCAGGTACTAAGTCAATAGAGAACTCTATCTCCCAATGAGGTGGTAAACTAGTGAGATCCTCAGAAAAACCATCCGGGTTCTCACAAACTATCCTCAGCAATTCAACTCAAACTTCATCATACTCACTACCCATGAAGTTTACAAGAAGGCAACTAAGCTCACTTTGTTCACGCGGATCATACACCGGCAACAAAATTCTATCAGTCTGGTCCCCCAAGAAATAAAAACAATCGCCACTCAAGGTACATACAATAACCCTTTGACGATAACAATCTATGACAGCCCGATACGATGACAACTAGTCCATTCCCAATGTAACATCAAAACTTGACATATCAATCAATACAAATGCAAAAAAAAAAAGTCGACAACTGACGATTTCTATCTCACAACCCTGACATACATGTTCTAACACAATCTCACCCCCAATAGGTGACTCTACACTGAGTGGAGATGCTAATCGAGCCAACTCTAATCCCAATGCTGATGCAAATGCGAACGAACTAAAAGAATGGGATGCACCCGTATCAATCAACACATTGGCAATAGGATTACACAACAAGAAATTACCTCTCACTACCGAAGGTACTGGCATTAGATCTGGTGTGGTAATAGCATACACAAGCCTGTACGTCTCTGTTCCACCTATTCACCCCTCGAAGCATAAGTCTGATGCACTGACTAAGCCGAAGAGGCTCCCTGATTGGCCTTCGAGGACTGTGCTGATTGTGTAGGTTGATGGCTCTATGTCTGTCTCGAACCAGATGCACTGGATATGCCACCTGATTGAGGGCAAAACCCCCTTACTTGCCATAACTACCCATACTGATAACAGGTAGGCGGCTGCTCTCTCCCTTGATTCTGAGAACGAGCTGTCGACGGTGTAGACTATTCCCCTCATTTTTTCTGTGGGCAAACAATGAACTTGTGACCCAACTGGCCACACTTATAACAAGTGATCCCTCACTGACCACCTCTTTCTGACCCAAAACTCGGTACAGGAAAAGTGAATCTAGACTGTGTTCCCTGGGACTGTTGTGGGGTGGAACCCCTCTACTTCTTGTGGTCCCAAGTCTCCCCCTAAACCTTCTGACTCCTTCTAAAGCCCTTCATCTGCTCCTCTTCCGCATGAACCACGGTCTCCAGATGAGTCACCGCCTCCACAAGGCGCTCATAGTCCCTAATCATTAATCCAACTACCTTGAACAAAAGCCAATCCTTAACCTCTTCTCGAACTTTATACAACAGCGTTCCTCAGTCACCACGAGTTCAGAAGCAAACCTTGGCAAGCTAGTAAAGGTAGCCTTAAACTCAGCTACCGATGTGTTAAGCTGCTTGAGCTTTAAGAATTGGTCCTATAACTTCTCCCTAGCAGTGGGAGGTAAAAACTTATCCTGAAAGGCGTTGACGAAAACCTCCCAAGTCGCTCCAATGCATCCACGCGCATACTTCCACCATTGACCCGTATCTCCCTTCAATTGGAAGGATGATAAGGTCACTCAAACCATCATCTTTGATGCCAAGCATCTCGAATGTCTTCACCATCTGTTTGAGCCATTCATCCTCTTTCAATGGCTCATTCGGATCCCCTAAAAACTAATCTGGATTAAACTGGAAGAATTCCCTCCTCAAGAAAGACAGCCATGCCTCAGCGACCTGGGCCTGGACTTGATTCTCAGCCCTGAGAATGTCCATGGATTCCCATAAAACTCCATCCATTTCACAGGCTAAAGTACCCGTGGCCTAATGACCCACTGGTTCAGCCATATTGGCTTGACCAACCCCTTCTTCCTGCGCCGAAATTTCATCCGATAACGGCATTTCATGCCTTCTAGGCCTGCCACGCCTACCACCACCATATCCTCATCCTGACATCCTAATGAAGGTAACACCAGAGATTAGCACATTTACAAATGTGTCAAAGCTAACTCACTCGTCTCCTAATGTGATGGACAACATTTAATTCATCCCACATAAGCACATAAACACATATGAACTTCCTTTCCATATAAGGATTGTCCTGCGACGTTGCTAGAGTTCTAGTTAGAAACAGTAGTGATCAAGTGCTCTTCTAACAAGACTTCTAGAAACCCGTAGACTTAATCAATATCGTAGAAATTAAATTCCATACCCATATAGTCGCATAAGCATATTCTCACATAAGCATACTATATATATACACAAATATTTTTATCAAGCAAGATAAACCCATTGTAGTAAAAACCACTTCCCACGTACCCAAAGTATTCAGACCCGATACACTTTGATACCAAGTTGTAACACCCCGAAATAAATACAATAACCCATCTACAATATTAATTAAATGACAACATAAGTTGAAATGATTAACTTTCATTAATTTTAATTTCTTGTACAAAATAGCAACACATGCAGATATACATTCATAAGTCTAACTCTAAATCTATAGCATATGTTACATGGTAAAGAAACAAAATGAAAGATAAACAATTAAGAGGATGCCTTAAAGGCTTACAACTTTTCAAATTAGTACTTGGTTACAAAAAAAATAGATTTAAATCCCAATACATATAAAAGCCATTGGTTTGTACAAAACAATTACACAATTAAACAAAATGAAGCTCTTGCTCCAAGTCCTCCCAAGCTATTGCCTTGGCGGAGGCATATCATCGGCACCTGAAATGTTTTTCCCACATAGGGTGAGCCAAAACCCAGTAGAAATAATCTAACACAGCATATGAATCTTAACAAAATTATAAGGGTAAAATGCACATGCAACGCTCATGACAAAACATTTTATATCTCTTTCAAATCATGTCATGCCAGGTTTATAACACCATTCATGAAACATTTTCCTTTTTTTTTTTTTATAGAAAATCGGATTGTGAATACAACTCTGTGAATCTCTAAGTACATGTCTGCTAGCAGGCTACACAAACACTACTCTTTTGTCATTTTTACCGATATTAACCAGAAGGCTTGACACCTATCCGTGAGGGTTTTTGGTCTTTTACCAAGGACACACAAGCCAACTTATCATAGTAACCACACCCCCTACCCAGATTTACCAAGTATTCATCATTTCTCAAGACAATATACATGTTTCAAATGTGTAAAGATATGACCATGCTCGATGCGGATGAATGAGAAATAGTTTTTATTCCCCTAGTTCTCATGTCATTTCTATAACAATCATAGTTATCTTTACCGATATCCCAAAATAGATATCTCTAAACAGATAAAATAAAATAATTTTCATAAAGGTAAACCTTCCAAATTTCAAAGATGTAAGTGGTAATACATACCCAACTCCACCCTTTTCATCAATAACAATTAGATTATATGTTTACAATATCAATACCATTATTTATACAAAATCAACATTTAGGGCAAAACCTCCATTTTTATTCCAAAACCCATTTCTCAAATATCAAAATCAACCATTTTGTTACCTCTATACCTCAACTCCAATCCCACAATCATTTCCATGAAACCATTTGAAAACCCCTCCTTTTAATTTTGAACCAAAAACCCAAGATTGTTCAAAAGTCCATTTCTTTCACAAGGTGGTTCTATAAAACAAATAACTAAGTTAAAACCCATAAGGAGGTGCGAAGAATCCCTATCTCAAGCTTAGAAGAGTCAAAAAGAAGAATTCGGAAAAACTCAACGTCAACGAAACCACGAACCACTCGGATCAAAAGAAAGCTCTTGACACGATCTACAAGTTATCTCAAAGGACCAAGATGAGGTGGTACCTCTAGGTAACTGGATTTGAAAATCTTAAGTAAGAAAAGTGAGTTTAGAGAGAAAGAGAGAAAGTCACGAGTGAGAGAGAGAGAAAGAGAAACAACTAATGAGAGAAAGTGAGCTTTAGGTCTATTTATAGTGTAATAACCTGGCCCTCTCATATGCTTAAATCCCACATTAGATGTGTGATTATATGCGTATTTATATGTTTGATGTGACATTCTATGTTTTAATGTGTGAATTACATATTTATGGAACTATATATGTCGGTTACAAGAACATCTGTTGAAATTGCAACCTTTGGATTGAAATTAAAAGCCTTAGAGGCGCGATAACTGGAAATTGACTTTATAATTATGAAGAGCGTAATGTTTAGGACATAATATGAAATTTTGTAAAAATTTGATTCGTAATGATTTAATTGATTTTATTTGGTTAATTTTCTTAATTTAGCTCACTATAGCTAAAGAAGTGATATATACTTAAGTCTTAGTTGAGGCTTAGACCCATCAAAAACATAAAATACCTCCTAGTAGGAGCTTTAGAGAAGGAAATAAGAGAAAAGAGGAAAGGGGAAAGAGAACTTAACCTAGGGTTTAGAGATTGAAGAATTGAATAGGGGATTCAAGGAATTTAGCTCAAGGTATGTTTAAGTCATCAAGAATACTCTATATCTTTCCCCAATTGTTTAGAATCAAGACTTAAAATGAAGCCTTGGCACTCATGGAATTAGGGTTTATGAGTTATGAACTTGACTAAACAAATCTCATGAAAGTGAACTTGTGGTCTTTACATTTTGTTTTCCTTATGAGTTAATTTTTCATTTTGAGTTTGATTTGAATTGGATTAGGTGAAACTGCTATTTAATCTCCTCTCTTGCATGCCTTGAGTTCATACGTACATGTTTATATATGTATATATATGAAAAAGATGAAGTAATGAAGGAAATATGAGGAGTAAGGTTTGATATGTCAAATAAAAGGAAGTTGGTATCTATCTAAGCTTGAGATTCACATGTATTGTGTTCATATGTTATAATTTGAAGTTGTAATGCTTGATTTGTGCCATAGAAATGCCTTAATAAGCTTGAATTTGTTGGATTTTCGGACTGCACAAACAGAGCCAGAACCACACGTGCGAGGCTTATGGCCGCATATGCGGAATGCACAGCCACACGTGTGGGGCTTACAATCGTACGTGTGGAAAATAGAGGAGGTAGAGGTCGGCATTCTGAAATAAAAGCATGTGCGGGGTCGCACGTATGGCAGACCTCTCCACATGTGCAATGAGGGACCTCCACATGTGCGGGTAGTGGAAAAAATTTCTGTTGTTTTCTGATACCCTTTTTAACCTTCTAAACCTATTAATACGTATCTTTTATCCCTTCGAAATACTTAAAAATGAATAGAAAGCGAACGAAACAAAAGAATGAGGAAGACAAGAAACGAAGAAAAGAATGCATTACTTATCAATTTCTGTGTGTGATGTATAGGTCACTCGCCGGAAGAAATCATTGCACGACCGGATCACTATGAGTAATAGTAGTGTAATGATATGTTATGCATATATGTTAAGAATGCATTGTTTTATGGAAGATTACATCACACTGGATCACAATGGTATATGAATTGGGCTTAAGACCGTTCTGTTATTATTAGGTCCGAGGCCATTCTGTTATTATTGGGCCCAAGGCCGTTTCGAAATGTCTTGATAAAAAGAACATACTGTAGACACCCCATTTTTGACCGACCTTAAGACTCAGACGTCATCGATTGAGCGCTCGGTGATTGCGCATGTTGTGCTCATTCTGAGGTTTCGGAGTTTCGGCTGAGAGCTTTACCCCCGGACCTCGGGACCCTTTTGTGCTTTGTCTCGATTTGCGAACCAGGTCTTGTTTTCTCTTCCAGAAGGCAGGGAGAGGTCTCATAGACCATCTCTCAGTGGCTGTAAGCTACTTTTCGTGGTCGCAGGCCACTGTTCCCGTTTGGAGACCAATTTCTAATTTTTGGGGTCGTCGGCCGTGCGCCTCAGCTCGGGACCGCTTAACTTTCTCCGTTTGCTCCGGTTTTTAGCACACACCTTGTTTCCTCTATCTAGAGAGACACTGTGGCCCGGGAGACCACCTTCGTGGTCACACGCCGCTTTCGGTGCTTAACAGCCTGTTTTTGGGGCACCTGGCTGCGCATTTTGATCCCCGAACCCTCGTTTTGCATCCGTCTTGGTTCATTTTTGGCATGGACCTTGTTTTCATTGTTTGGGAGGTGGTACAAGGGTAGGAGACCACCTTTTCTCTTGGAGACCACCTTTTCTCCCACCAGCCGATTTTCCTGTCAGGAAGCTAGTCTCCTTGATTTTTGAGCCACATTTGCTGGTCTCCCACCACACCACTAGCTTGTATTCAGTTGAGAGACCACCAAATGGGGCTGCTGACCACCTGAACCTTTTGAACTAGTCGGCCGACCAGGAAAAGTGGCCAGTCGACCACCTGAACTGGTCGGCCTGCCTCCCCTAGTCCTGTCTCTGTGAGTTGTTGCCAGCTGTGCCAGCTGGAAGGCACAGACTGGATCCTCCATACATGTGTATGGAGGATCTTGAGCCTTGTTTAGCTTCTCCAAGAAGCTTGAACCTTCTTGTTTTTCTATAAGAGAGGGCCTCCCTCTCCTTTAGAGAGGTTCAGATTTCCTCTAAGGCAAATATACATCTCTCTCTCTCTATATCTCTACATTTTGGCTTAGAAAGTGCATGGTTCTTGACCCTTTTACACTACACCTCATAGCCACACACCTCTACCATTGATATAAGGTTCTTGGAGGGGATTTTCAAAGGTTGAAGGTTTGGTTTTGGTCCCAAAGTGTGCTGGTTTTTGCTGAGCTTCAAAGGTAATCACTTTTCCCTCTTTTGAGCTTCATTTTGATCCATCTCTTAGCCTTATTTGCATGTATATTTGAGCTTTGTTGTCAACTAAAAAAAGTCTTTTTTTGAGGTCCTTTTGATGTTTGTTTAAGGTCATTTTGTTGTTGGGGGTCATCTACCCCCTTGCATGCTTCATTTTGCCTTGTTTTGAGCCATACCATAAAGCCTTTGATTTAATCTTTGCTTGGCCTTCCTACCACTGAAATCTAGTGGATTTTCAGTGTTGAGCATGTGGTTTTGAGGGCCAAAATCAGAGAGGGGTGACTCTCTCTCTTGTTGTCATGTTTACTAACATATTGAGCCTTTCAAAGGAGCCTTCATTTGCACACCTCCAAGCCTTGTTTCAGGCCCTTTTCAGTGACTTTTAGGGCCTACCTAGGCTCTGTCCAGAGTTGGTTTTGTCACCTTGGGTGTGTCTTTTACATGTGTAGAATAACCCCTCTTATAGCCTATCAAAGGAGCATGTCATTCTTGCATGCATTGATCATATTTCAGTGGGTTTTTGGACTTTATTTGGCATTTCATATCTCTAAATTTTTCTGGTTTAGTGACCTCTTGAATGCTTCATATGCTTGTAGTGTAATCCATGCTTACTAGCCTACAATGCATGTTGTTTTGGCCCTCCATTGTAACACATTTTGGCCATGCTCCAAACTGATTTTGTTCATATTTTGGGCTGCCTTAGCTCTGTTTTGAGGTCCCATGGTCGAATGATGCTTGCCATGCATACCCATTGTGTAATAGCTTCGACTAGCTTTGAGTTTTGAGCACTCTAGCATGCCTAACTTGAAGTATTTTCATGTGTTGGCATCATTGGGAATGTTATTTCAGAGCTTATACCTGTGCCATACTCCCATATTTTCCATGCTTTAAGTGCCCTTGAGAGTTGCATCATTATGCCTCGTTTGTGAGCCATTGCATGACCTTCATTTAAATGCATTCCGAGCCACCATCCCAATACATTTTGCCACTATTTTGGGTCTGCATAGGGACTGTTTTGGGTTGGTTTGGTCATTTGGGCATCGCTTTGCATACCTCTAATGTAATGCACTTCACTAGTTTCGGTAATTGTGTCATCCAACATGCATCGGGTGAGTTGTTTGCATGATTCAGAACCATCTTATATGTCATTTCAGAGCTGGAACATGCGTCATTGTATGCCATATTTCATCTTTGTCATGCTTTGGTAGAGTTTCACTTTGTTCCTTAGGTTTGGACCCTTGCATTTGTGCATGTTTGCATGTAACTTGTTGCTTCATTTTCATCATATTGGCCATTGATTTGGGTGCGGCTGAGGTCTATCCATCTTGGTTTAAGTCCATCTTGCATTGTGTATGCCATATAGTCCATGTTATCGCATGTTTGATCATTGCATTGCGTATGCCTCGTTCATAACATTGCGTATGTTAGTGCATTGTGTATGCATGCCATATAATCCATGTGCATTGAGTATGCCATTGATTAGTTCATAGCATTGTGTATGCCATTTGCATGCTTGCATGTCATTCCGTGCATCTTCGCATCACTTAGTTGCATTACATTTAGGTCGCATGCTAGAGTTGCATTTGTCCATTCATTGTTTATTACATTGTGTTTGGAGTAGGGTTTAGTCCAAACACAGGAAACGAGGGACGTTTCATACTCCAAGTGATGAAACGTGCCTCGATTCTCGGTCGTCGACCCTCTTGACTACACATGATGGAGTTTAGGCATTTACGTGTTCATATGTGCATTCATTCCATATCAAGTTGTGCAATTCGGTTCCTCGGCCATCATGCATCGAGATGCGTGATTGGTGGCCCGAGGATCGAAACCTACACTCCCTCGAGCTTGTACAATGATGGGGAGAGTGGTCGTGCACACATTTGTTGAAAATACTTTGCCTTCTCTCTCTCTCTTGCCTTTGTTGCAGAAAATGCAGAAACTGGGAGAAGAAACTGGCCGGTCGACCAGGTTTTCTGGCAAGCCGACCACCTTTTCTGGTTTTCACCACCAAGGGTGGTTGGTAGGTGGTCTCCAATGCCTATAGCTGGTCAGTAGCCTTCCCCTAGATTTCTGAGGTGAAGTTTCATCTCCTTGGAGCTTTGTGCAAGTTTCTGAGTTCAATTGCAAACAAAGGCGAGCCCGGGCATCGCGATGGATTTCCCGACAAGGCGACTCGAGCATGCATCCATCCTTTATCATTCGGAACAGAGTTGAGGCAGTCTATTTTATGTAGCTTGCATGCTAATTTATTTGCTTCCTTAGTTTAATGTGTTAATTAGCTAGTTGTTGTGTAATAATTAGTTAATTTGATTCTGTATTATTTATTCGGACCCTCCGAGAGAGGGCAATGTTGTAATGAGTACGTGTGTGTGTGATGTATGTCTTCCAACCCCATGTCTTTCTCCCTTTTATTTACCAACTTATGATGGTTAGTTTTAGGACACGTTTCAATTAGCATCCTTATGCTCACATGTTTGCATCCATTCATCTGTCTTGTATGCACCGGGCTTGGCGCATCATGCTAACTGCATTGTATTTCAGTTCCAAGTTGAATACATGTATCGATTGTTGCATCTCATATGCCACCTTAGAATAGCCGAGCCTATCTTAGTTGCATTCTTGCATGTGTTGCATTAGGCATCTCAGCATAGTTAGGATTCATGCATGTTTTCTAATTAGCTTCTTTCTTTGGCTCGGAGTACTCGGTAAGTGTTTATGCTTTAGCATCCTTGCATGCGTGTGAGTGACTGCCATGATAGCATGCTTGCCATGAGGCTAACTGCTTATGTGACATAACTGCCTGAATGCCTGTGGGTGAAGGTTGGATTACTTGAATTGGAACAATTCATCGATTGCGAGTTTTAAGCCCACTTGAGAGTGGCAAATCATCATGTTTTCTAAGCCCACTTAAGGGTGGCAAAATCCGCATTTTAGCCTATTTGCGAGTAGCAAATCGCTTTCAAAAACAAACATGAGATGTTTTGTTCCAACTCAGGCGATCTCTAGTCTATACTTGTATGTTGTGTGCATCACATAATAATCCTAGGCTAATAAATCGGAATAAGAACGCATGTGTTTTCAAAGACTCGATATCATGTTTAGCAGTGGCCGATCTTTGATCGGGCAAGTGGGGGTGCTCATTGCATGACCTTCCCCAATCGTACCCAAGTTCCCAAGCCGAGGCAACTTTGGTGATGACGGACACATGGCCTTAGGCACAAGTCAAGGTTTTCTAAATTCCCCCAAAAATAAAATATTTAAGTGGCGACTCTATATCTGGCAAAGCAGTCCATGTTTGGCACTTCTTTCTAAAAAATTAGTTTTTCAAAACGATTTGCTAGATTTGGACTTTTTGGTGATTTATCAATCTCGTATTGCACTTTGCGAGATCAGATTAAAAACCGTGACATTTGAGTCCGAACTGTAGTAAGCCCAAATAAATAAAACGGGATTTTCCTGGGACGTTCGGGCACGTCTACACATACCTGCATTACATATATATTCTACAGGACACATGCTCATTTATATGTCTTCATACATTATTATTATTCACTGAGCCTGGCTCATTTCGTATTCATGTATGTTTTGTAGATGGTCAGCTTAGAGGCTAGCCCTAAGTGAGCTTCAAGCGTCTTTTAAGGACTTATTTTGTTAAGCCCAAAGTTGGAGTCTTTTACCTTTTAAGGAGCCCTTTTCATGCCACATTTTTGTTAAGTTCTTGGTGGCTTTTGTTAAATGTTTTCTGATCATGCAACTTTTAGGTTATTAACTCTTTGTATATACACATGATTTGGATTTGTCTTTGTTTGACCTGTACACTTAGATGTGAATCTGAATGATCCTGGCATATTTGCACTACTCAATGGACATTGTATTATTTATTTGCTTCCGTTTTGGGCCCTGTTAGTGAATAAAATATTGTTGGAAATTTTGTTTGGAGGCCTAAGTGCAGGTCAGTCATGTCCTAAACTTTTAGGGGCATGTTTGAGTCGTGACAGTTGGTGTTAGAGCATGAGTAAATATCTCACACACGAGTCCATTGAGTTATAAGGAGTGTAGAAAAGACTTAGGCTACATGCATGATATTTTTCTACGTTGTGAATTTCAAATGAAAGATGACTAATGATCATTGTTTATATTCGCTTGTGTCTGTTTTGTGTGCATTATAATCCTTTGATATATAGATCATGGTGAGGGCAAGAATGGATGATATGGAAGACTCTACCTCCACACGGCTTGATCGGTTGGAAAAAAATATTTCCGGACATGGCAGAAACTATGAGACAGCAATAGGAACAAAAACAGCAGCAACCACCCCCACCACCAGTGCCTATAACACCACCAGTGGTGCAAGACCATCAAGCTGAGGAGCGAACTATTACCCTAACAAAAGAGTTTAAGAAGATGAATTCGTCGTCGTCGTTTAAGGGGGGCATTGAACCAATGAAAGCCGAGGCATGGGTACTAGGTATAGAGAAGTTGTTTGAAGTCTTTCCTTGTACCAAGGCACAGAAAGTACAACTTGCAGCTTTTACTCTTGAAGATAAAGCACAGAGGTGGTGGATGCTCACTCAAAATGAACATCAAGGTTTAACCTGGGCTTGATTTTTGGAGCTTTTCTATGATAAGTATTTTCCCAGTGTATGCGGGATAAGCAAGTAACAAAATTCGAGACTCTAAGGCAAGGGAATAAGACGGTGGCAGAGTATGAAGCCCAATTCTCTGAGTTAGCCTGTTTCACATCGCACATGGTGGATACGGACTCCGAGAAAGCAAGAAAGTTCAAAGGAGGAGTCCATAATGCTGTTTTGGATCAAATTAATGTGTTAAAATTGCCTACCTATGTTGATGTGTTAGAAAGGGCGATAGTGGCTGAAGGTAATATAGTTGTACAAAATCGGATCTCTGAGTGGAGGGGAAAAGACAGAATGCGCAAGCACCAGGGGACCAACAGCATTATAGAATAAAAAACCGAACTTGGAAACTTCTAGCACTTCTACTTCTACTCGTGAATCAACACTAGCTTGTCTAAACTGTGGAAAGAGGCACTGCGAGACTTATTATCAGGTAACCGGAGCTTGCTTACAGTGTGGAAAGATGGGACATTTAACAAGAGATTGCCCTCAGAGAGACCGCCAAAATGGGAACAGAACTACTACAAGTTCAGCAGGCTCAACTCCAGCTTCAACTACAAGGACTATTACAAGACCCAACAATACCAGAGACAATGCTAGATAGGGAAGAGTATTTGCTTTCATTCCTGGTGATGTGTAGAATACTAAGGCTGTGGTGTCAGGTACATTCCCTATCGATGGTCACTTCGCTCATGTATTATTTGATTCAAGTTCTACTCATTTTTTTGTGTCGGGAACCTTTGCTAGTAAATTGAATAGACCTAAGGAATTGTTGCATTATGTGTTATGTGTTGCTTCACCATCGAGGGGCTCTATGTTGTGCACATCTATTTATCTTTCTTGTGAGATCATCATTGGGAATGTTCAGTTATATGCCGATTTGTTGCCGCTTGACATGGCTTACTTTGATATAATTTTTGGGATGGATTAGCTAAGTAAATATCACGTGACTATTGAGTGTACGTCTAAGCAAGTCATATTTTGACCTCTAGGACAATCTGAATTTATTGTTATAGGACATGGAGTGATTCCACCGTCGTACTTGATCTCCACCATGAAAGCGTGTAAGCTATTACAAAAGGGTTGTCGGAGGTATTTATGTAGTATTTTGACTGGGCAACCAGCGGATGTGTACATTGATAATATTCCAGTTGTTCGTGAATTTCCGGATGTTTTTCCAGAGGAGTTGCCAGGAGAGTTAGTGGACCATGAAATTGAATTAGTAATTGATATAGTACTGGGAACCTAACCCATTTCAAAAGCTCCATATAGAATGTCACTGGTAGAAATAAAAGAGTTGAAAATATAGTTGCAAGACCTGCTTGATAAAGGATTTATTTGTCTGAGTACTTCTCTTTGGAGTGCACCGGTTCTTTTTGTTAAGAAGAAAGATGGGACACTTCGGTTATGTGTTGACTACCGGGAGCTCAATAAAGTAACTGTAAAGAACAAGTATCCCTTGCGTAGGATCGATGACCTGTTTGATCAACTTCAAGGTGCACAAGTCTTTTCGAAAATAGATTTGCGATCTGAATATCATCAATTAAAGGTAAAAGCCAAAGACATTGAGAAGACTGCTTTCCACACCAGGTATGGACATTATGGATTTTTGGTTATGCCATTTGGGGTTACTAATGCACCAGCGACCTTCATGGATTTAATGAACCGCGTTTTTAAACCGTACCTGGATGACCTTGTGGTAGTGTTTATTGATGACATACTCATCTATTCCAAAAGTACTGAAGCTTATGAGAATCAATTACGGTTAATTCTCCAGACATTAAGAAAGAAGAAATTGTATGCGAGTTTTGGTTACAGGAAGTGGTGTTCTTAGGACATGTAATCAATAAGAAGGGTGTTTCTGTTGACCCACACATGATAGAAGCCATTGTGAATTGGCCAAATCTGACAAATGTGACAGAGATATGTAGTTTCTTGGGTTTAGCTGGATACTATCGAAGGTTTGTTCAAGACTTTTCTAAGATTGTAGTGCCGCTTACCCAATTGATCCAAAAGAGTGTACCATTCGAGTGGATAGAGCAAAGGGAAGTTGTCTTTTAGAAGTTGAAAACAAGGTTAACTACAGCACCAGTTCTTGCTTTACCATCTGGTACCGAGGGGTTTGTTATCTACAGTGACACCTCCTACAAGGGATTGGGTTGTGTACTCATATAGAATGGAAGGGTCATTTCCTATGCTTCTCGTTAACTCAAGCGTCATGAAAGGAATTATCCCACACACGACTTAGAGCTAGCCGCCGTGGTGTTTGCTTTAAAGATATGGCGACATTATCTGTATGGTACCACATGTGAGGTTTACATCGACCATAAGAGTTTAAAGTACTTCTTTACCTAGAAGAAGTTAAATATTGGACAAAGACGGTGGTTTGAGCTTATCAAGGATTATGACCTACAAATCCATTACCACCTTGGCAAAGCTAATATAGTTGCAGATGCTCTTAGCCGAAAAGGTATGGGAAATTTGAGAAGCTTTCTTACGGAGCGGAAAGAGTTGTTACTTGATTTGGAAAGACTGGATGTGGAAATTGTGTTACATGGTCAAGATGCGGTATTAGTAGCAATGTCAGCTCAACCGGCACTTATTGAAGAAATCAAGCAACGGCAAGTAGAAGATGAGTATCTGAAGAAAGTTTGTGATGAGATGGAAATAAGGCCAAGGCCTGGGTTTACCTTTGAAAAATCAGTGGTGAAGTTCAAGGACAGATTGTGTGTCCCAAATGTTACAAAAATCAAGAGAAGAATTATGAAGGAAGCACATATGTCTACCCGGTAGTACAAAAATGTACCAAGATTTGAAACAAAATTTTTGGTGGCCAAGTATGAAGAAAGAAATTGCCGAGTTCGTTTCAAAATGTTTGCAATGTCAACAAGTAAAAGCAGAGCACCAAAGACCAGCGGGACTACTTCAACGTCTCCCAATTCCAGAGTAGAAATGGGAACATTTGACCATGGATTTTATTGTTGGCTTACCCTGAACACCTCGAGATATGAATTCCATATGGGTTATCATTGATAGATTAACTAAATCTGCTCATTTCTTGCCCGTGAAAACTCAATATAATGTGGATAAACTTGCAACTGTGTATATGAATGAAATTGTGTGGCTATACAGTGTTCCAGTTTCAATTGTATCCGATAAAGATCCGAAATTTGTCTCTAGATTTTGGCATAATTTACAAGATGCTATGGGAACAAAATTAAAATTCAGTATGGCATTCCACCCTCGAATCGATGGCCAGTTAGAGAGAACGATTCAAACACTAGAGGATATGCTTCAGATGTGCGTCTTGGATTTCCAAGGGAGTTAGGAAACGTATCTACCATTGGCGGAGTTTGCATATAACAATAATTTCCACCCAAGTATAGAAATGGCACCATATGAAGCGTTATACGGAAGAAAATGTCACTCTCCAGTGTGTTGGACTGAAGTCAGCGATAGATCATTGCTTGGGCCGAAACTGGTACAACTAACTATGGAGAAAATTAAAACCATTCAACAAAGATTGAAAATCGCCCAAAGCAGGCAAAAAAGTTATGCAGATCACCGACGAAGAGATTTGGAATTTGAGGTTAGTAATTATGTCTTTGTTAAACTCACCCCGATGAAAGGACAGACAAAATTTGACAAGAAAGGGAAATTAACACCCCGATATGTAGGTCCGTTTCAGATTCCGAAAAGAGTGGTTCCGGTGCCTTATCGTGTTGCTCTACCACCGAGTATGGGACAAATACATAACGTTTTTCATGTATCCATGTTATAGGGTTACCTCCAAGATCCGTCCCATATTATAGATTACCATCAAATTGCTTTAGATGATAACTTGATCTATAAAGAGAAACCGATTCAGATTTTGAATTGACAAGTGAAACAATTGCAGAACAAGACAATTCCAATGATGAAAGTTGAATGGCAAGAACATTACGGAAATGAAGCCACTTGGGAAAGAGAAGAGGAAATGAGACAACGGTATCCGAAGTTATTTTTTACTTGAGGTAAACTAAGTTTGAGGGACCACACTTCTTAAAGGAAGAAAGAGTGTAATAACCCGACCCTCTTATATGCTTAAATTCCTCATTAGATGTGTGATTATATGCGTATTTATATGTTTGATGTGAAATTCCATGTTTTAATGTGTGAATTACATGTTTATGGAACTATATTGTCGATTATAAGAATATCTGTTGAAATTGCAACCTTTGGATTGAA
Organism: Camellia lanceoleosa; assembly: GCA_025200525.1. Taxonomy (NCBI): domain Eukaryota; kingdom Viridiplantae; phylum Streptophyta; class Magnoliopsida; order Ericales; family Theaceae; genus Camellia; species Camellia lanceoleosa. The sequence continues at coordinate 97,009,370 of CM045772.1, read as the reverse complement.
ATTGGAAGCCGTAGAAGCGCAATAACCAGAAATTGACTTTACAGTTATGATGAGCATTATTTTTGGGACATAATATGAAGCTTTGTAAAAATTTGATTCGTAATGATTTAATCGACATAATATTTTCTAATGCCCTTTTTAACCTTCTGAACCTCTTAATATATATCTTTTATTCCTATGAAATACTTAAAAATGAAGTGAACGAAATGAAAGAATGAGGAAGACAAGAAAAGAATGTATTACTTATCAATTTATGTGTATGATGTGTAGGTCACTCGCCGGAAAAAATCATTGCACGATCGGATCACTGTGAGTAATAGTAGTGTAACGATATGTTATGCTTTGATATGTTATGCTTATATGTTAAGAATGCATTGTTTTATGGAAGATTATATCACACTGGATCACAATGGTATATGAATTGGGCCTGAGGCCGTTCTGTTATCATAGTGCCTAAGGCCATTTCGAAATGTGTTGATAAGAAGAACATACATGCATTACATACATATTCTGCAAGACACATGGTCATTTATATGTCTTCATACATTATTATTATTCATTGAGCCTGACTCATTCCGTATTCATGTATATTTCGTAGGTGGTTAGCTTGGAGGCCAACCCTAAGTCAGCTTCAAGCGTCTTTTGAGGACTAATTTTGTTAAGCCCAAAGTTAAAGTCTTTTACCTTTTAAGGAGCCATTTTCATGCCACATTTTTGTTAAGTTCTTGGTGACTTTGGTTAAACATTTTCTGATTATGCAACTTTTGGGTTATTAACTCTTTGTATATACACATGATTTGGATTTGTCTTTGTTTGACTTGTACACTTACATGTGAATCTGAATGATCCTGGCATATCTGCACTACTCAATGGACATTGTATTATTTATTTGCTTCCGTTTTGGGCCTCGTTAGTGAATAAAATATTGTTGGAAATTTTGTTTGGAGGCCTAAGTGCAGGCTGGTCATGTCCTAAACTTTTAGAGGCTGGTTTGGGTCATGACAGTGACTAGGTATTGATAGAATAGTAGCTCCAAGGTCAAACGAAAGGAACAAGTCAAAAATCCCCAAAAAGTAAGGCCCAAGTCAAACAAAATCTGGAAAAAGAGTCACAGGGGTCGACCCTTGAGTCGGTGGTGTCGACCTTTTAGGAAGAAATGACAGAAATTGACCATACTAGCAGCAGACAAGGTGTCGATTCTCAGACCAGAGGTGTCGGCACTAAATTTGAATAGAAAAATCCCAGATTCTACAATAGACAAGGGTCGACACCTCCCAAACTGGTGTTGACCCCAAAGGCCAACAAGAAAGGCAAGTGTCGACACTACCAAGGGCTAATGTCAACACTAAATTTCAGTAGTGATCTAGGAACGTGGCAACAAGATGGTGTCGACACCTCCAAGGCTGGTATCGACCCTTAGAGCAGAAGAAGGCATAGAAAAGAAGGCAGTGTCGGCACTAACAAGGATGATGTCGACCCCTGAAGCCAAAACCAGACATAAAGAGAATGGAACGACCATCACGAATATGGTTTCTCGGATTCAAGAGTAATAAATGGGTCGGGTCTAAATCATGATCACTATAAAGTGATTCTATGATGAAATGTACAAGTGTGAATTGCACCCAGCTATGTTTGTGTAAATAAATAAATAAAAATAAAAATAAATTATCCCGCTAAAATGTAATTCCTTCATTTTTTTATGTTAGATGTAGGTCAAAATTGAACAACTAATAAAAATATATATATTTTAAAAAAATGTAGTAGTGTAAACAAAATTGTACTCAATGTTGTGCCTAGGAGTCAGAAAATAATCACACACAAACACACAAGCAAGAACACACAAAGATTTACGTGGTTCGGCAAATCGCCTACGTTCATGAGCAGCGGAATTCATTAAATTTGGAACAAGGAATTACACTCTCTTGTTCTCTTTCTCTCTCTGCTCTCTGTACTCTTTCTTCAACTCACGACACCGAGCTCCCTCCTACCTCTCCCTTTTTATACACAATAGAGGGAAAGAAAAGTCACAGACAAATGAGACAAATTTCCTTCTCTTTTGGCTCTCTTTTGGTGGAAGGTCTTGGACAGCACATGGTAGGATGTTATTTTCCTCATTTCTATACCTACTCCTTGACTTGGAGTATTTCGGTGCCTACTCCTTGACTTGAGCATCTAAGTCAATCTTTAACAAATCTCCACATTGGCGAGGATTCTCTATCTAACATAGTGACCGTTGCATTGTACCTGAAGGTACTCACTGCTAAGAGATGTTGATCAAGTCCAAGCAATGTTTGAACTTGATCCAGAATACCATCTTAGTGAGCATGTCAGCGAGATTATCTGCAGTACCAATTTTCTGAAGCAGAACATCCCATTCATTTACTATTTCTCGAGCGAAATGGAATCAGACATCGATATTGTAGCAACCTGATCTATGATTAATTGCTAAACTATGATTAACTATACCTAATAAGTACTTAAGATAAAATTCCAAATTAATTGCATGTGTGTTACATTATTTGTATTCATATCTGTCTATCGTAGAAATATCTGTTTGTGTTCTGTTTTGTTCTGCGAAATTGAAGGTCTTATCGGCATCTAATTACAAAATTGACTACGGTTATGTATTATTTGGAAATTGTAGAATTTTATGGTAGTGAATTCAAATTCAATTCGGAACGAATTAAATTAGAATAATTAAAATTTAATTAGCCAACTCTTAATCAAGCCTACATAAGGCTAGTAAGACTCAAGACACTCAAATTACATACTCTCATCCCCTCATACTTGAGCTCAAAACGTATGAGAGAGAGAAAGGAAAAAATTGAGTTCAAATTAGGAGAATTGCTAGAGAACTTGGAGGTTGGCTTGGAACTTCAAACAATTAACTATTTAGAGTATAATTGATCATCTAAGGTCAGAATTCAACCTTGTAACTTTGGAATTGAATCACTTAGCACATGAATCCAAAGAGTTAAGTTGTGTAATGATGGAATAGAGCTAAAATGAAGGAATATAGATCATACTATGCATGGATGTCCATCTCATCACAATTTGAGTTTGATTTCAAGAATTGTTTCATGCATGTGTCCATCGTACCTCTATTTTGAGAATTCATTTTGAGAATTGTTTCATGCATGTGTCCATCGTACCTCTATTTTGAGAATTCATCTTGTTTGATACCATTTTATAATAATTGATCATGTTTTGAGAGCTTTGAAGTCAAGATAATGCATGCATGTTATGTTTTCAAAGATTTGAGTTTCGTTTGCACAATTGGCATGCTTTTGGGCTTTGATTTTGCGAAATGGTTTTAAATTCTTGATGTTTGACAAGTTTCCTTAAGTTTTTAGGCCAAAAGAACTTGATTTGCAGCTTTGAGTTTGAGTTTAAAGCTTGCAAGCAAATCTAGGAATTCCAAAATTTTGCTTCTACACTCGAACAGCAGATCCTATGCTCGAGCGACCACTTTGTGTTTTGCACTTCCGCTTGAGCAACCAAAAGTTGGCTCGAGCATAAAATGCATGCTCCATAAGTTTTCATGTTTTGCAGACCACTCGAGCGACAAGAGTTGCACTCGAACGAAGACCTCAGTCTCATGCTCAAGCGACCGTCGAGCGAAAAATTCACACTAGTACTTTTGCAGAGATTGCAGACCGCTCGAGCAAAGGAAGTTACGCCCGAGCGACCACTCACATTTTTTAGCCTTCGCTCGAGCAAAGGAAGTTGCACTCGAGTGAAGACCCTGTTTTCAGCAAATTTTGTTAAGTGGTTCAAAGTACATTTTGGCATCCTCGTTGCATCTTGGGCATTCCTAGGCCATAGTTAAGACATGATAATGAGGATAAGAAGTAGAAACACACCAAGATAAGAAAGAACTAAATTAATGATTTCGGGTGTGAAATTCAGGACGTATTCGCTCGGTGTTTGTGTAGGTCCGGCACCGCAAGTTATCTAATTTGTCTGCTCTTTTCTGTTTGCTTTGGAGCCATCTATGAGTAATAACTTAGTAAAGTTATGTTCAACTTTATTTACTTTCTGTATGATGAAATAAGATTTGTTTATGAAATGTTATATTCTATACAATGAACGATTGTCTAATTTCTGACAAGTATTCATGGCATCCTTAGCACAAGACCCTTGCCCGAGGGTAATAATACCGTGGTTTCATAGCCCTCCCCCGGTGGTAACAATACCGTGGCTCAAGCATGTTATAAGTTTCCAATACCGAAGGTTTCTTTATGGAACTGGTCAAGTATGACCTTTAATGCTTTATATATGATCTGTTAGCGCTAATGGATGTGCCACTTATGATCTTCTATGAAACTAAACAAGTGCATGTTTCTGAACTCTGAATAAGAATATGAATCTATTTCTGCTTTCCGAATATGTTATGGGACATCATTCATTTAACCCTTTACTCTGTTATTATTCATTGGGCTTCCGCTCACTATTTATATTATGTATGTAGGTAAGCAGGCGCGTGACCAAGCCTAAGTTGATGCCTAGAGAGTTTTGGGTTAGCCAGCCACCGTGTCTCCCGAGGAGGTTCCCATTTGAAAAGTCAAGTTTTGTGAAACATGTCAAGGATGTTTTGTTATTTTGTTTTTGTTTATATGTACACTAGGCTAAGTCCTTTATGATACTACCTATATAGTGATGCAAGACTTAAGGAAGTTTAATGTCACTTGTGTATGTATATATTTTAGTTTTTGAATTTTCTGTTCCATGTATGTCTACACAGTTCAATGGACTATGTTTATTTCATATATTTACTTCTGTAACCCCTTATTATGTTATAATCTGTTCAAAGGCCTTTGGTAATCCAAAGATTACTGGTCGGTTACGACGTTAAACCTATAGGGGCGGGTTTGGGTCATGACAGATATGCTTGGTACAGGAATGATGGACCCGATTTTTTGCCAAACAAATGGCACTCTGACTGTCGCAATGCACCTCAACGTGCTTCTAAACAATACCCAAGTCTTCAATCAGCCCATGTAGCCAAATAGCATCCTTAAAGGCTTCCGTCACTGCCATGTACTTTGTCTCTATAGTAGACAAAGCCACGGTTGACTGAAGGATTGACCTCCAACTCACTGACCCTTTAGCAAGCGTAAAAAAATTCCCTGCTGTTGATCGACATTTGTCCAAGTCACCAGCATAATCTGAGTTCACATATCTAACCAAATTCTATCTGAGTTAGATATCTCTCAAACTTTAATATCAGAATAACCATGCCATGTATTTACCTTAGAATTTATTTCACTGCCTGCCAGTGACCTTTCACCAGATCATGCATATACCTACTCACCATATTTATAGCATATGAGATGTCAGGCCTTGTACAAACCATTGTATACATCAATGCACCAACTGCATTGGCATATGGAATATGGGTCATATGCTTGCACCCTTCTTTTGTGCACCGAGACATCAAAGCACTTAGATTGAAATAAAGGGCCAATGACGTACTCATAGCTTTTGTTTTCCTGTCAATTCCAAACCTTTCTAACACATTCTTCAAGTATTGAGTTTGTGTCAGATGAACCGTGCCCTTTTTCCTGTCTCTCTTGATCTCCATGCCAAGAATTTTCTTTGCTTCGCCAAGATCCTTCATTTCGAACTTTCCTGCCAATTGTGCTTTGAGTTTGTCAATTTCTACTTTGCTCTTAGATGCAATCAACATATCATTTACATATAAGGGCAAATGGATTAAGGAACCATCTGGAAGCTTTCGAAAATATACATAATGATCAAATTGACTTCTTGTGTATTATTTTTCTATCATGAACCAATCGAATCGCTTGTTCTACTGTCTTGGGGATTGCTTCAACTTGTACAACGATTTGTTCAGTTTACAGGCCTAATTCTATTTTTTAGTAACTTTGAAACCATCTAGCTAGGATATTTATATCTCATCTTCAAGATCTCCATGTAAGAAGGCAGTTTTAACATTGAGTTGGGCAAACTTAAGATCAAATTGTGTAACTAAAGCTAACAAGATACGAATAGACGTGTGTTTCACAACAGGTGAGAATACCTCATTGTAGTTTATTTCTTCCTTCTAGGCATAGCCTTTAGCTATTAATCTAGCTTTGAATCTGATGTTGTCTCTGCCTGGGATGCCTTCCTTTTTGGTGTAAACCCACTTACACCCAATTACTTTATTGCCTTTTGGAAGCTACACCAACTACCAAGTCTAGTTCTTTTGAAGTGACCCTATCTCTTCATCCATAGCCTCCTTTCACTTGACACTTTTTGCATTCTGCACAGCTTCTTTGAAAGTGCAAGGAACATTGTCTTCAATGATTGGAAGTGCATAGGCCACCATATCGGTCATCTAACTAGTTTGTTTAGTAACCCTTTTTCCTTTTCTAGTTGCAATGGGTTCTGATTGTTGTGGGGCCTCTTGAATTGGATTTTCATTCTCATCTGAACTCTCTTTAGGATCTTTTTCAGAGCTATCAATTGAAACTTCTTCAAGATTGTTGACTGTTTGAACAGTCTTTGATGGAGTCTCAAACTCCACCTGCACTCATTTCTTCAATGCTTCCTTATTCTTTTGAGGATTTGGCTGCTTTAACATTGTAGACTCATCAAAGGTAACATCTCATCTAGTGACAAGTTTTTTTGATTTAGGGCACCAGAGACTGTATCCCTTGACACAATCACTAAAGCCCAAGAAGACAGCTTTCTTGGCTCTAGGATCCAACTTAGATTCTGTAACATGAAAATAACCTGGACATCCGAAGATACACAACTGATCATAATCAGTAGCTGGTGCTCCTAACCATACCTCCATGTGGGTCTTGCCATCTAGTGCTGTAGTAGGTAGTCTGTTGACAAGATGACAAGCATAGTTCAAAACCTCAGCCCAAAATGCCTTGCTCAATCCTGAATGTGACAGCATACACCGAACTTTCTCCACTAAAGTGCAGTTCATGCGTTCTACAACTCCATTTTGCTGCGGCGTTTCACGAACTTCTAAATGTCTCACTATCTCTTTGCTTTGGCAAACCTCAAAGAAAGAATCTGATATGTATTTGCTACCATTGTCGGATCTGAGCTTCTTGATTTTCTTATCTGTCTGGGTTTCAATTATTTTCTTCCATATTAGGAAAATGTCTAATACCTCATCTTTGTGTTTTATTGTGTAAACCTAGAGTCTCCTTGAGAAATTATCAATGAATGACACAAAGTAGTGTTTACCTCTTAAAGAAGCATTCTTGAAAGAAACCCATACGTCGATGTGAACGTAGTCTAGAATCCCTTTGGTACGATGAATAGAAGTACTAAACTTGATTCATGTTTGCTTGCCCAGTACACAATGCTTGCAGAACTTAAGCTTCCCTATCTTAGCACCTTTCAACAGGAGTTGCTTTACCAATCCTTGTAAAGCCTTCTCACTGACATGCCCTAAGCACATGTGCCAAAGTCTGGAAATGTCTGATGCATCATTCTCTGAGCTGGTAGAGACAACCACTCTCTCTGTGATTATAGAGTCGTCTAGGAAATATAAATTTCCTTTCCTAGTACCCTTCATTGTAACAAATGCTTATCAAACAACTTTGAGGACTCCACATTCCACAGTTATTCTGTAACCTTTGGAGTCTAAAACTCCCATTAAGATGAGATTCTTCGTCTAATCCGGTACATACCAAACATCTTCGAGAATTCTGATTGTTCCATCATGCATCTTCAATCGAATTGTTCCAATCCCCTTTTGTCTAGCAAGCTTGGTCGTTGCCCATCAGCACAACTTGTCTATTAAACTCTCTAAGCTCGAGAATCACTGCTTGTTAGGACACATGTGGTAGGAACATCTAGAATCTAGAATCCATTCATCAGACTGGCCAAGTGATGAAACTGTGAAGGTTAATCCTTTACTATTATCTCGATCTCATGCAATGTTTACCTTTTCTTCTTTCTTGTCTTTGTTGGGACAATCTTTTGCCTCATGCCCTTTTTGGCGACAAGTAGCACACTCATCTTTTGCAAGATGTTTTCTGTCTAATGATCTCCCTCTGGATTTTGAGCAAGACTTTCCTCGCCCTGTATATCTTCTGTTATTTGTCCTGCCTCTGACAGTCAATGCCTCTAATGTTGAGTCCCTGTTGACAAACTTATCTTTATTTCTAAACTCATTTTTTTCCAAAGCATTTGAAACATCAACATAATTGATCTTTTCTTTACCATACAGTAAAGTAATGGTAAGGTGATCATATATGCCAGGAAAGTAGTTTAATAATAACAGTGCTTTGTCTTCATTATTGATTTGAATATCCAGATTCTTCAAATCGGTAAGCATTTTATTGAAAGTATTTAGGTGTTCATTCATTGAAGTACATTTCTTGTAGTCGAAATGAAACAACCTTTTCTTCAGATAGAGTCAGTTCTCAATGCTCTTTGTCATGAATTTTTCTTTCAACACCTTCCATAAATCCTTCGTAGTATCATATTCTGCGAAGGTGTACTTCTCCTCTTTTGCAAGAAAAAGTCGAAGGGAACTACAGGCCAGGATATTCACTTTCTCCCATTTTATCTTGTCCAAGTCATTTGGTTTGTTTCCCAGAGTGAAGTGCAGATTCATCTATACAAGCATATCTTTAACTTCGCATCTCCACATGCTGAAGTTGTTGCTACCATCAAACTTTTCTACCTCGAACATAGCATAGGACAAAAAGGTCCAATGCTCAAAATTGCTTGCAGCCGCAGGGCTACTTGTAGACTCAGTCGATTTCCTTTTTGTGGATTTTACTATTAAGACTTTTCAAAAAATCTCCACCACAAACAATAGCGGATGCTTGAAATGTCCAGAATACGACAATTTCTAAGCTCCCGAAAACTTCACTGATAATTTGAGTCTGAATCTCAAAAAATGAAATTTGCGGTTGCGTTTGGAACGATTGATTTAGCTACGAAAGCACTTTCCCTATCTCTCCAAGGACCTCAATGAAATTTTTTCAAATTCAAGGGTCAAATTGTAATTTCCAAAAACTCTAGGGACCTTACTACAATTTATAAGTTTCAAGAGCTAAATTGTAATTTTAGAAAGATAAGGGACTGAAATGTAATTTTCTAAATTTTCAAGGGCCTTCTCGTAATTTCAAAAATTTTGGCTGACTAAGATAATGACGTAGCAGATGTGTTATCGATGACGTGGCTCAACATGTGGCGATGAGTTGACAGCCACATGGTACAGACGTAGCAGTGTAGCAAAAATAATTTGCAAGATTGTTGCCCCAGTGTGTAGCAATAATTATTCACACAAATTAAGGTTGTATTTGGTTACAGTTTCAAATTAATTTTTGAAATGAAAAATCTAAAAAACTTATTTGGTTTGCAATTTTTGAAAAATTATTTTCTATTTTCTCTCTCTTTCGCTCACATCTTACACATCAATTAATCAATCATTTTTTTTTTCTCTTTCTCTTCTCTTTTTCTCTCATATTCTACGCATCAATTAATCAATTTTCCTCTTACACCCATCTATTCAACTATAAAAATTTTAAAAAAATTATAAATCATCCCAAAACTATTTTCAAAATATACAACTAAATTTACAAACTCTTTTCAAAAACTATCTTTGCATTGATGCTATTGTTCCAGATTTTGGTAGTAGATTTTTCTGTAAAACGTGTATTATAAATTTTAATGGAGGAGGACTCGCACCCGTCCAAAATCTAGACTGGGGGACTATTTCAGTCCATGGGGCCCATTATGGGTCTCGTTTTGATGATTTGAATCGCTCATTTTGTTTGATACTTCATGTATTTCATCCACAAAAAAATTAGGTCAGTCCGATAACTGTAACTTGATCAATTTATTATTTTTGTCATTAAAAAAATGTATGGTTCATTTTTAAAAATACAATTGTCTCTGAGAGGGAGATTTATAATCTGGCTTTGGACTATGGAAGAGGTCGAACAGGTCAGGGCCGAGCATGTTTGGGCCGAGATCACTTGGGCTTGATTTGGAGTGGGATTTGCTCGGTCGAGGCCCAGCCCCTGTCTAGGCCGAACTAACTAGGACTTCCCTGGAGGTGATCTTGTTCGGTCGAGGCCCAAGCCTGAGGTCTGCGACCATGTGATTGACCGAGCTCTCCTAGATTTGGACTTGCTGGGCTAAGATAAGCATCTGCTACACAGGTTTTGTGGGAGCATGGTTAGCTCGGTGGTAAAGTCTTCTGTTCACCGGCTCGGCTTATCTTAAACTCGGTTATGCCGGAATGCTACCGAGCTCGATTGTTATGGAGCTCGGCGAGTGGAGCACTCGGGCACGTTACGCAGCACGGACGTGGAAGGCCGAGGTGATTCCGCTGATCTGCCGAGATCCCATTAATGCTGTCTGGCGGTTTGGTTAGGTGGTGATTGCGGGATTTATGCTGACAGATGGGAGAGCAGCTCCACGTGTCAAGAGACTAATGGGAGCAGATATAAACGCAGAAAGTATATAAGCTTGACTGCGCCCCCCATGCAGAAAAGACATCATTTGGTGAGAACAACCTAAACACTCAACTCTCTCCTCTCTCTCTATATCCCTGAGTGTGTGCTAACTTGACCGTCGGAGGGGTTTTTCGGCCACACACCGCCGGGTAGCTTACCGCCGTTGTGTTTGCAGGTCAATCGGACAGACCAGAAGCTTGGCAGAAAGGAGTACGGGCTGTGCAGAATAATTTCTCCCCGTACAATTGGCGCCGTTTGTGGGAAATCTGATAGACAAAACCTTGTCTTCCAAGCTCATCTAATCGCCTACCATGGAGAACAACGACGCGATACCGTTGTCTGCCATCGACGGTGTTACCCCGGAGTCAGCCAGACGGAGAGACGGACTCCCCGCCGTTCCAAACATGGTGGGCCTGGAGACTTCCCCAGGAGGACATTCAAGAGACGCGCGGGATAAGCGAGGTAGAAGTTTTGGTAACTCTCAAAGCCCAAACAGGCACCGGCGGCGAAGAGAATCGCACGCTAGGCGTTTGGAGCACAAGTTAAAGGACCAAGACGCCGTCATCCGGAGAATGGCAGCGGAGATGGAAGATCTCAAACGGCATGTCAAAGGGAAGGGTGTAGCTAGAGTGGGAGACCACAGTGAGCGCCCCCAACCACGCCATTCGGGCAGTCAGAGCCAGCGGCACACTCCCTCCCTTTCTATCACCAGAAGCTACAGGGTCGGAGAATCTGACGCGCCTGTAGAGAAGTCTAGCGCGCAAGATAGTACCTATCAACCCTCACGTCCGGCGACGACGTCGAGGTATTCCTACTCTGCTCGCTCAGAGGACTTGCAGGCAGTCTTGAAGGAGCGGGCTCGCCGGCGGGAGACTCAAAGGGTGCCGACGTTCCAACAGCTATCTTACGGGGGCCGCGCCAGTGAAGAGGTCATAATGCCACCACCCCGCCCAGCCGTCTCTCTAGACACAAATTTGGTGAGGCTGAACACTACCCCCTTCTCTCTTGAGATAGAAACAACACCGCTCCCCACGGGCTTTCACTAGCCCAAGTTTACGCTCTACGACGGGAAGACCGATCCATACATGCATGTAAGCCACTTTCGACAGGTCATGGACGGACATAGGCGAAATGACGCTCTTATGTGACTAATCTTCCCGTCGAGTTTGGGCGAGCTGGACTTGAAATGGTTTGAGAGGCTACCGGAGGGAAGCATCAAAAAGTGGCAGCAGTTGGCGGAAGACTTTGTGACTCGTTTCAAGACTAACACAAAAACGCCAAAGGAGGTGGACCACATTCTCAGTGTCAAAATGGAGCCGAGCGACACACTCAAGGCATACAACTCCAGATACAGGGAAACCTTCAATGAGATTCCAGATTGCCTGATCAACCTAGAAATCACCCAATATAAGTGCGGTCTCCCGGTTGGACATAGATTGCGGGACTCGCTTACTATGAGCCAGCCGACATCCATGGGCCAACTAATGCAGCGCATCAACGAACACATCCGAGTAGAGGATGATGCGGCGGCTTCCACCGCGAAGATAACTCCGATGGTAACAGACAAGAGGTCGGCTGGCAAGGTACACGCGGTCAGACAGGAAACTAACAGATCAAATGATCGCACCGAGGAATCTGACCAAGGATCAAATCGTCGAAACTAGGGAAGGGGTCGTCGGAATGACCGAGATGAATACCCCGGCGATGACGTAGTTGATGCTAACAAAAGGTTGAAAGCTCGGACAGGCATCACCACGGTCTTTAAGATTCCAATCTATCGCATACTTAGTGAAATCCGTAACGAGGATTACGTCCGGTTTCCTGCTAAGTTAGGTGATGCACAAAAGGGTTTCAATCCGTGGTACCGCTGCACATATCATTGGGAGCGAGGACACCGGACAGAGGACTGTTTGCCTCTGAAGCAACACTTGGAGGAGTTAGTCGCAGCTGACCACTTAGATCTTTACACAGATGATGGGAGTGTTAAGGCTACATATCCTGCCCCAGCTGATCCGTATGGACCAGAGGACTTGGAGGCGCCGCCTCAAGGTCTGGTTAACGTGATCCACGGCATAGTGGAGCCGGCGCGTGTATACGAGCTCCGAGGAATCATCAAAAAGGCGGAACACATGAGGGAAGTTCTGTCAGTCCAGCCCGCAATCAAAAGGGGGAAGACCCAGGAAAAAAACGTGATTAGCTTCTCCACAAGGGACCTAGAGCGCATTCAAATGCCACACAACGACGCCCTAGTGGTCACCCTCTGCGTCAAAGAGTTGGATGTCAAACACATTTTGATTGACCAGGGAAGCTCGGTTGAAATTATGTACTATGACGCGTTCAAACAACTCAAACTCTAAGACGCAGACTTGGCTCCAGCAACTTCGCCACTGGTAGGTTTCAACTCGCAACCGGAGTGGCCTTTGGGAAAAATCATTTTGCCGGTCAAAGCCGGATCCGTGGTCAAGCAGGTGGAGTTCTGGGTATTGCAGGTGCTGTCTACATACAATCTAATCCTCGGTAAGGGCTGGTTTCACACTATGCAAGCTGTAGCATTGACCTATCACCAGGTTATGAGATTTTCGTCAGCTATGGAGGAAATTGAGGAAATTTGGGGCGATCAAGTCATGTCGTAGCAATGCTTCGTGGCAGTGAACGGGAGCCGAGCTGCCAAAGGCTTCGTGCAAATGATTGAAGGCCCAGAAGACCAGAGTGTCCTTGATGATGTGGGAACCAGGGCCGAGGACAAAGCTATTGAAGAATTGGTAGAAGTACGGCTTGACACGGAAAATCCAAACAAGTTCTTTTTGCTCGGATCAAGCCTGACCGCTCAAGAAATGATTGAGATGGTAGAGTTCTTGATGGCAAATATCAAGGTCTTCGCATGGTCGCCCTACGACATGCCTGGCATTGACCCAAGTTTTATTTTCCACCAACTCAATGTTTTCCCTGATGTACGGCCAGTCATTCAGAGAACAAGGAGATCAGCTCTTCATCACGCCGAGGTAGTCGCGGAGGAGGTAAGGAATTTGCTTGAAGCACGGGCTATTCAGGAAGTGCACTACCCTCGGTGGATTTCAAACACGGTCGTAGTATCCAAGAAGAATGGGAAGTGGCGAGTTTGCGTCGACTACAAGACCGTTAACCGAGCTTGCCCAAAAGACAGCTTTCCTCTACCCAGAATAGACCAGCTGGTGGATTTAACGGTCGGGCATGAAAGGCTCAGTTTCTTGGATGCCTACCGCGGTTATCATCAAATTGCCATGCATGGCCCCAACCGAGAGATAACCTCTTTCACCACTCCAAGGGGACTCTTCTGCTACCAAGTCATGCCTTTTGGTTTGAAGAACGCCGGGGCAACTTTTCAAAGGATGGTGAACAAAATGTTCGCCCCTCTGCTAGGCCGGACGATGGAGGCTTACATTGACGACATGGTGGTCAAAAGCAGGCATCAGGCAGACCACTTGTACGACCTAGCCGAGATGTTCGCCATTCCCAAACAACACAAATTACGCTTGAATGCGTCCAAGTGTGCCTTCGGCGTGGGATCCGGGAAATTCCTAGGCTTCCTAGTCACAAACCGAGGTATTGAGGCAGACCCCACACAAATCAAAGCTGTACAAGAATTAAAATAGCCAAACTCGGCGAAGGACGTGCAGCATCTGGCCGGAATGGCCGCCGCGCTTAATCGATTCATAAGCCGGTCATCAGATCGCTACCGCTCTTTCTTTCGAGCTCTGAAATCCAAGTTTTCGTGGGACGAGGAATGTGATAGGACTTTGACCGAGCTAAAGGCGTATCTGTCTTCTGCTCCATTATTGGTGACACCAAAGCCCGGCGAGGAACTCTACCTTTACCTGGCCGTTTCTCAGCATGCAGTAAGCGCAGTGCTTGTCCAGTCAGAAGGCATCCAGCATTTCCCCATCTTCTACGTGAGCAAAACCTTGCTACCAGCAGAGTCGAGATACTTGCCGCTGAAAAAACTTGCCTTGGCACTGATTATGGCCTCCAGGAAATTAGTGCACTATTTTCATGTTCACACAATCATCGTTTTGACCGAGTTCCCACTCAAAGCCTTGTTTGAGCGGGCGAATTTCTCCGGTCGAATCCTCAAGTGGGCGGTCGAATTGGGACAATTCGACGTCAAGTTCCAACCCCGGACTGCCATAAAAGCACAGACATTGGCCGACTTTGTTGCTGAGTTCTCACTTGGAATTCATCCAGTATACCCGGTGGATCTTGCCGCGGAGGCCGAGGAGGTGAATGCTGGCTCGCCAGAAATAGCACAGCAGGGCGATGTTGGCGACGCGGAACTTGCGCAGCCCACCATAGAACCTCCAGCTGGCATAGTACTTCAACCCGGCGATGCGACTCCGAACTTGATCATGGCAGTTTAACTTGTTGTGTCCAGTGCTGCATCGCCGAGGTGGGATGAAATGGAACCAAACAGCAGCGAACCAGAAATTGAACAACCGAGCAACTGCGATACCATCAACCTTCAAGCCTTCCAAGACCCCTCAGAGTGTTGGAAGCTCTTTGTCGGCGAAATGTGGAAACTCTTTGTAGATGGAGCCTCGAACCGTCATGGTGCTGGGCTAGGCATAGTTTTGATTTCACCAGATGGTCTAACCATCGAACACTCCATCACCCTCGGGTTCCCTGCATCAAACAATAAGGCTGAGTATGAGGCACTGTTGGCCGCGCTCAAAAGCGACCTTCAGGTGTACGCATCCGAGCTAATGGTTTACAGCGATTTCTAACTCGTTGTCAACCAAGTGTCTGGGGTTTACGAAGCTAAAGATGACAGAATGGAAAAGTACCAAGCTCTAGTGAGAGAACACAACAAGCGATTCCAGGCAATCTGGGTCCAGCAAATTGACCGGGAAGACAACGGCTGCGCGAATGAGTTAGCCGGTTTGGCTTCCATGGTCGACCAAACCTCTCCCAGTCCTCTTCTAATTGAGTATCTTCCAAGGCCTAGTATAAAGGAACCGGAGCAGACAGAAGTACTCTACACCGAGCTTGGCCCTTCTTGGATGGACTCTATTATCCTCTTTCTGAAAGAGCGGACACTACTAGCCGATAAAAATGAAGCGCATAAAGTCCGGGTGAAGTCAGAGCGGTTTTGGCTTTCTCCATCTGGTGCTTTGTACAAGAAGTCTTTCACCGGTCCTTATCTCAAGTGTGTACACCCAAACTGCGTGGAAGCTTTCCTGTACAAAATTCATGAAGGCATATGCGGCAGTCACATAAGGGATAGATCTTTGGCCTACCGCGCTATCTCGCAAGGATATTGGTGGCCGTGCATGCAAGCGGACACTTAGAAATATGTTCGCAAATGTGAGAAGTGCCAGAAGTTCACCCACAAAATTCACCAACCGGTGAGAGAACTCATTTCCCTCACAAGCCCTTGGCCTTTTGCGATGTGGGGACTAGACATAGTGGGACCACTCCCAACGGCACCAAGCAACCAGAAGTTCTTCATTGCCTCTACGGATTACTTCACCAAGTGGGTTGAAGCTGAGCCCCTAACAACTATCAAGGAGAAGGACGTCAAACGGTTTGTTTGGCAGAATGTGGTAACGCGGTTTGGAGTCCCCAAGATTCTGATCTCTGACAATGGCACCCAATTTGACGGCCACTTATTCAGAGGATTTTGTGAAGAATTGAAGATTGAATTCTACAACTCCACCCCGGCTTACCCGCAGTCCAACTGCCAAGCCGAAGCATCAAATAAGACCATTCTTAACGGGTTGAAGAAAAGGCTTGAAAAGGCCAAAGGAAAATGGGCCAAGGAACTCCCAGGTGTCTTTTGGGCATACCAGACAACCCCGAGGCGATCTACCGGAGAAACTCCGTTTGCCCTGGCATACGGCATGGAGGCGGCCATCCCATTGGAAATTGGCATGCCCACCATCCATAGTGAAAATTTTGAACCCGAGCTTAATTCTGAAGCACTCGCCCTGGAATTGGACCTTGGTGAAGAGCGCCGCGAAAAAACTTTGATTCATGTGACTGCATACTAACATGAATTGTCCAGGAAGTACAACAAAACCGTGCACCCCAGACTGTTTAAAGTTGGCAACTAGGTTTTAAGAAAGGTCATGGGCAACACCCTGGTGCCAGGCGAAGGCAAGCTAGGGGCAAACTGGGAAGGACCCTACAGAATAACCGGTCTGGCGGGCAAGGAGGCATACCACTTGGAGGATTTAGACGGCAAAGGCATACCCCGGCCATGGAATGCAGCCAACCTCAAACTGTACTATTTTTAGTTTTCATAGTTTTTATGTTATTCTTTTGAGCAAAGGCTTGTTTGCCTTACATTTCAGAATGTAATACTCTTTTTGTCAATATAATAGAAGTGACTTACCTTTGTTGAAGCATTCTGTTGTTTTCGATGCTTATTTGTGATTTTAACCGAGATGATTTCTTCCAGTCGAATGAGTTGATGATTTGCTCAACTTTGAGATTAAAACCAAGATGTTTTATTCTGGTTGATTGAGTTAATGATTTAATCAACTTCTAGGTTTCAACTGAGATGTTTTACTCTGGTTGGTTGAGTTGATGATTTACTCAACTTTTAGATTCCAACCGGGATGTTTTACTCCGGTTGATTGAGTTGATGACTTGCTCAACTTTGATATTGAAATCGAGATGTTTTACTCCGGTTGATTAAGTTGATGATTTACTCAACTTTTAGATTCTAACCGAGATGTTTTACTCCAGTTGAATAAGTTGATGTTCTACTCAACTTCGAGATTTCAACCGAGATGTTTTACTTCGATTGAATAAGTTGATGTTTTACTCAACTTTGTGATTGCAACTGAGATGTTGTACTCCGGTGTAATAAGTTGATAATTTGGTCAAGGGCGAGTTGATGGTTTGTTTAGCCGAGGTGGTTTGCCCGGCTAAAGTTGCTTAGCTTAAACACAGTGCAAACACTTGACGAAAATAGAACTTTTCATTGATGAGGAATAGCATTACAAAAGGTGGGGCAGGTAGCCCGGTTTCATTCTCAAACAAAAAAGAAAGGAAGACAGAAAACTACACTAAGGGAGAAAGGTCTGTGAACTCATCCCCGGTAGTAGTTGCCTCCAGGTCGACCGTAGCAGTGGTTTCTTGGACGCCGGCCTCGCCCTCGTCGGTCTGCTTTGCGCGGTTATTTCCCTCGGCATTTTCCTCGTCATCCTCTGCGTCTTCCTCCTCTACCTCGGCCTGTAATGCGCTGAAGACATCGTTGGCATATGGCACCAAGTACGTCGGCAGGAAGGCAGCTAAGGGAGAGGCAAACACGTTGGTTCCAGATCCTTGGCCGAGCTGTTCACAAGTAGCCTTCTAGCCAGCGTTGAAGAAAATGTCTTGGGTGGCATGGACTTGCTTCGTGTAGTTTTCCTCGGCCTCCTTGAAACCGGCGTTGTTGGCGTCCTCTAGCTCCTTCTTCCTTGACTAGTTCAACGCCTCCAACTCAGCCTGGAGAGCGTCCCTTTCTTGCTCGGCGGCTCCAAGCTGGCCAAGCAATCTGGAGTTATCGGAGTTTGCGATCTCCAAAGAAGCCTTTGATCGCCCCAGCTTGGTCTGAAGATGCTCAACCTGGCTGGCAGCGTCGGTTGCCTTCTGCTGGAGTCTGTGAATGCGCTCCATGACCAAGTGTTGTTTCTAGATGGCTTGCAAGAAGAAAGTTTGATTAGAAAGGAACCGAGCAAACACTTGGGAAAATTTGATTAAAAAGTTGGAGATTCTTACCTGAGTCATAGACTTGACTGAGGATTTCACTAACCGGGTGTCCGGCACGTGGTCGTTGCCGTCCACGTCGCTCGGCAGAAGCAAGGTTTTGGTTAGGTCAAAGTCGAGTAGATGCTCCTTGTCACCTTTAACCGAGGCAGTCGCCGGGATCTCCTTACCCTGGTGCTTGAGTTGCGGCTTCCATGGAGGTGTTGGGTCTGTTGTCACCGCTGGTTGCTCGGTGTTCAACTCCGCAACTAGCTCGGCAGAGGAGTCGGCGGTACGTGGCCTTTTCCCAGCCCGGCAGCTTTCTTTGCTTGCCTGCCCAGCGGCAAGAGATGCTAGTGCAACCACGGTCCCGCTTGATTGACCGACAGCGGCTGTGCGGGATGGGATGCTCGGTAGCTCGGTGGAGGTAGCGGTGATGAGGTTCTTGATACGGCTTCTTTTGGCCATCTCTTCTGCCTCGGTCAACCGGATAAGTGGCACGTCCGGCAATGTGGGATTGGGAGGTGGAGATGGTGCACGGAGGAAGTCTGTAACCTTACTTCGGCATGGAGCTGAGTACCTGTAGGTTGGCACGTAACCGAGGAGTTCGTGGCAATCCCGGTTGCGGTAGCAAAGCACGGTTCTGATGGTTGCTTCGTTGGGATAATGGTAATTGGCTTGCAAAGCTTCGATTGCTGCAAAGAGAAGAAAAAATATCAAGTACAGAATATAGAAGGAAAGTAATTTGACCGAGCAGTTAGCACGGCTTACATGTTGAACCGAAATTCTTGCTGATATACCAGCCCGGCACGTCGGCAGTTTCATAATTGCCGGACACCAAAAAAAAAGTCGTCGTCATGTAAGTCCTTGTCTGGGTTACCGGTCACTATTTTCTTCTTGCTCGGTCTGATCTTTAAGTAATAGGCAAGGCCATCGCCTGTATGCCGGAGGGTATACTGGCGAAGTATCTCGGCCAGTCCTAAGTTGGTGCCTAGCCGGTTGTTTAGCTCGGCAATTCCGTTTATTATGCGGTAGGTGTTGGTTGAGACCTGGGTTGGAGCTATTCGCACATCAGCTGGTTAACCGGAAAGCGGAGGCCACCTTCTATGATGGAAAGCACGGTGAAGGGGCACTGGTCTAATCTGTCCTAAGGGGTTGTGTCCTCGGCACCGAGCTCTAGGTGAACGTCGTCCGGGATACCATATTCTTCCCAGAACGCGGCTAAAGCGAGCAGCGTGTCGACCAGGAAGCGGTAGCACCCCATGTGTAGCCGGCTGGTTTTAGCGAGGCTGAGGTGGTTTGGCACAAACTCTGGTTTGGTGGCTACTCGGTCTTTGAGAGCCTCGGTGTTGGTGCATTATCCCCTTGGACTCTGCAAGAAAAGGAGGGTAAGTGTAAGTGGGAGCACGGTCGCGCAAAACGAGCTTGACTTTAGCTCGGTCAAATGGAGTGCCAGACCACCTCGGTCACAAAGGTAAATCCAGAAGCTCGGCCGTTCAAGCGGACCAGATGTTAGCCCGGTCGAGCGATCAAGCCCTCTGCCTAACTCGGTTCCTACATAAGTTTTTGCAAACTCGCAATTTGCTCGGTTTGGATGTTTTTTGGGATCAAAAGAAGACCTGGAGCCCGGTCCGCTCCAGATCTTCATGTGTTCATCATTGAGGCTGAAGAACAGTAAAAGGAACAGGGGTAGAGGTGGGTTTTGGGGAGCTATACCCTAAAATCTATGATTTTGGTGCCTTAAAACGTGAAATACGAAAGGGAAAAGCTATAAAGAGATTCAAAGAGCTTACCAGTATAGAGGCAAGAGCTGGTTCCTCGAACACAAACGCAGAAGAGGGAAAGAATGGAGCTTGATGAGGGCACTATAGCTTCAGGTCGTCTGGAACGGAAGAGAGCCAGTAATGAGGAAATAAAATGGGAAGAGGCGTATACAAGGTTCTGAAAAGCGGTTATGTCGCCAGAATTTGGCGGTGGAGCGGTTCTTGGTTATGCGGCTATAAAGGCCGAGTGTAACTTGATATGTAACCTAATCGTGAATTTTTATTTTTCACACAATTTGAAAAAAATTTACCGATACGCATATTTTTTTTCCATGATCATATTTATTAGGTTAAAAATAAATATTGATCAATTTTTGTAAATTTTTAAGTATAATCTAATATATTTTATATTTTTAAATCACTATAAACTGAGTTTTTTACATTTTATTTTAATAATTAATGACTTTATATTATACAAAAAATCAATCACTAATTATTATATATAAGATAAATAATAACAAAAGTAAGAGAATAAATAAGAGTCTAAATATATATATATATACATATTTTAACCAAGCTAAATAGCTAATGACCACACTTAATATTATTATTATTATTTTCAAACAATATATAGATAGACACACACAAACAAAATGGTTGAGTGATAGCAGTTGAATAGAATAACATAAGTCTTACAATTTCAACAAATCAATAACATGTTCTTCATCTTCCCTCTTCTGTCTCTATCTCTTGTCCTCCATTTTCTCTCTTTATCTTCCCTCCTCTCTCTATCCCTCTTCCCCCATTTTCAGCTTTTTTTTGTGTGTTTTTTCGAAAGAAACAGTTTGGAACCGTTACGTAACGGTGCATAATAGGCATACCGTTACATTCTGGCACCGTTACCGCTATGGCGTATTGCCGACACACCTGTGAATCTCAATCACACTGCAAAAGCGGCCGTAAAGGGTGGCGGATCGCTAAAACCGCAGATTCACGTACGTTACGTGAATTCTTGACTTTAAAACCTTGGGCGTATATGTAAGAGAAAAAGGGCGCCAAAATTTGAATATGAAAAGACATCTGGGTTGGCTGCTCGAGGCCAATAAATGCACGACATGTGTTCATAATGGTGGCGGCGTCAGTACTGAAGAAACAAGATGGCAAGTCGAGGCGTCAACCGAGCAAGCCCAGAAACCGGGTATGGAGATTAGCGCGGTTACTGTCTTGCAAACTGAGGACCGAGGAAGAGTCTACCCCGGACGGATCATGTAATCCCAGTCACGCTTGCGTGGACGGAATTAAGGGGCAATTGAGAGGGAGATTTATAATCTGACTTTGGACCGTGGAAGAGGTCGAACAGGTCAAGGCCGAGCATGTTTGGGCCGAGATCACTTGGGCCTGATTTGGAGTGGGATTTGCTCGGTCGAGGCCCAGCCCCTGTCTAGGCCGAGCTAACTGGGACTTCCCTGGAGGTGGATCTTGCTCGATCGAGGCCCAGGCTTGAGGTCCGCGGCCATGTGATTGACCGAGCTCCCCCAGATTTGGACTTGCTGGGCCGAGATGATCATCTGCTACACAGGTTTTGTGGGAGCATGGTTAGCTCGGTGGTAAAGTCTTCTGTTCACCGGCTTGGCTTATCTTAAACTCGATTATGCCGGAATGCTACCAAGCTCGGCTGTTATGGAGCTCGGCGAGTGGAGCACTCGGGCACGTTACGCAGCACGAACGTAGAAGGCCGAGGTGATTCTGCCGATCTGCCAAGATCCCTTTAATGCTGTCTGGCGGTTTGGTTAGGTGGTGATTGCGGGATTTATGCTGACAGATGGTAGAGCAGCTCCACATGTCAAGAGACTAATGTGAGCAGATATAAGCGCAGAAAGTATATAAGCTTGACTGCGCCCCCCATGTAGAAAAGACATCATTTGGTGAGAACAACCTAAACACTCAACTCTCTCCTCTCTCTCTCTATATATATATATATATCCCTGAGTGTGTGCTAACTTGACCGTCGGAGGGGTTTTTCGGCCACACACCGCCGGGTAGCTTACCGCCGTTGTGTTCGCAAGTCGATCGGACAGACCAGAAGCTTGGTAGAAAGGAGTACGGGCTATGCGGAATATTTGCTCCCCGTACAGTCTCCTATTTTTTTAGTGAAAAATACAATAAATTGAACAAATTACATTTATTAGATTAACCTAATTTTTTTTTGTGAATGAAATACACAAAATGCCCAACAAAATGAATGGTTCGAATCACTGAAACGGGACCTATAGTGGACCGAAATAGTCATTTTTAATCTAAATTTTGGACTAGAGGGAAAATGCGTGAGACTCTTACTAACTTTTACATCATGTGAGATAAAATGGACTGATTTGTAAAGTGGCTATTTCAATTAATTTTTTAATTTTTTAATAATTTGATCTTAACTAAAAAAGGTTATATTTGAAAATATAGTTAGTTTTTTTTTTTAATAGTTGATTTGATGATTGTAAGAAAAAAATATATATATAAAATGATTATGGTTTAAATATAATATTTTATTTTATTAATTATTTTAATTTATTTTATATTTATTAAATATTATAAAATAAAATAAAAAAGCCACTAAACCTACCTCCCAAATACTCCTGTGGGGACCACACATCTTTGCAACAGGGTTATGTGCTTGCATCATTCAAAAATCAAAATATAATAATAATCAACAAATCAAAAAAATGTATAAAACTTATTTAGTAATTAATAAAATGGGATGATTCTTTACGGTTGCATTTTTTATTTTGTGCATGTATTTTAGATTAAAAAAAATTAGATTTGAACATGATATTCTTTCGTCATATTCAAATCAAGAAAAAAAAAGGCAAAATGATGTGAGGTTCAATTAAGGCCGTGACTTCCTTTCATTATCATTTTACTAGCTTAAGAAAAACTTTAAGCTTGGCTGAGAACATGAAACTAAATATCCACCGTGACTTGAATCAATCACACTTTCGAGTTTAATTCAAAAGCCTTACGCATAAAAGAACTTATTTAAGAATATATTATGATAAATTTAGAACTAATATGTTAATGTTTGTAAGATTTTTTAAATTCTAAAATTTTATCCATACATATATTAATTGATGAAATTTATAATTTCTATAACTTGTTTTAAAAAAAATTACATTGACTTTTTTGAAATTTGGGGGAAAAAAAATACAATAAAATCAAAATTTGGATATAATTACGTTGGACTCCCTTAATGCGTTAATTCATATATGGTATGTTCGTTTGCCTCCATGACTAGGATGATTGGACTATGAATGAGGTGAACCCCACTAATAACATGTTTGGTTAGAAAAGTTGTAATATGTTTGTTTGCAAGGATTTGAAGGGAGGATTGGACACTATGTCTATTGGATCATGGAATACATTATTTGGTTGCAAATTCATAGGCCGGATTAGGAGTGTGGTTGGACTATCAATCCCACATATGTGGAACTATTGTATCTTAGAGGGATTTGGACTCCCTTATGCTATGTTTGTTTGGGTGGACATGTGCTTGGAATTGGACTAATAGTCCAAGAAAATTATTAATTTGATATTTTGTTAAAAAATTGAAGTACGGACTAATAATCTATCCGGATATGATATCCCACATATGATGGACTATTCAATCTCACAGATGGGGGTGAGATATAAATTTGGGTATTATAATAATTATTACAGGGGTATTATAGTCAATATATAAGATGTCTCATGTCCTGTCATGTCCTATCCATTGCAATCCCCTTAAACAAATATCGGATTGGATAATATTTTATTAATCTCTTCTTATAATTCTAACTCAATACAAACATAGGAAAGGATACACAATCCAAAGGAATTCGTAATCCTAGGACTATTTGTCATATGAATGCTAATCCAAACTAATACAGTCTGCGCAAACAAATATGGCCATAATGTGTTATCATATAGGGCATGTTTGTTTGCCTCATGACTAGGAGGATTGGACTATGAGCAAGGTGAATCTCATTCATAACATGTTTGGTTAGAAAAGTTGCAAGGGTATGTTTGTTTAGAGGGATTGGACACAATGTCCATTAGATCATGGAATCTATTGTTTAGTTGTAAATTTGTAAACCGGATTAAGAGTCCAATTGGACTATCAATCCCATATATGTGGGACCATTGTATCCTGGGGGTGTGGGATAGAATTGGTAGGATAACTATCCCATGGGATTAAATGATAAAATGACATATTTACCCTCAAAGTATTTGATTTAATTATGTATCATATTTAATAACATTTAAATGTCTCAATTTAAAAATAAAATTTTTTTATTGATATTTTATTCATTTAATTGTTTAAAATAAATTTTTATAGATGTTTTATTTTTAAATTTTATTGATTTTTATTTAATTTCATTATTTAAAATTTGATTGATGTTAAATTATTATTTTTTAAAATAAATTTATTTAAAATTTCATTTTAAAAAATAACACAAATTTTTATTGATATTTTAATTATTTAATTTTTAAAAAATAAATTTTTTAAATTTTTTTATAAAAAAAATAATTTTATTTAATCTAGCCCAAAAACTTAAAATATTAAAGACATGTTTGATATTGATATTATTTAGTAAACAATTTAAAAGGGTAAATTTATCTTTTGAACATTTATTCCCCTTCATAATATCTCAAACAAACATAAGATTCAATAGAATAGTCATTTCCTTACTTTTAATCCCATGACTAAACAAATAATTTGTCATTTTGGTCTAAAAAAATAATTTCTATATTTAAAAAATATCAAAAGCAAATATAATTTATCTTTATTTTTTCCATATAACAAGTAGCGATTGGCAATTGCAATATATATACTGTTCCAGTCAACCTGCTGGACATCCTGTCCATGCCGGACCAAAAATTCAAAAATTTTCTGCTTTACCAAACATGTTTTCAAAATGTGTCTTGAAATTGATTTGGAATTGTGATTTAAAAACTCTTACCAAGCATAACATTAGAATGTAAAGGTAGAATTAGTTTTAGAAAATCTTACCAAACACAGCCTTCATTTTTCTAATTGAAATGGACTACCCTATGCAAGTATAGATTCATCTCAATTTGTTCCTCAGCTATGTTTATATAGAATATAGAAAGTATTATTACATACATAATAATGAAATTTATAATTTCACTACTTAGAAAGGGGCAAAGTAAATTAACCTATATATTGTTGTTCTGAAGGCTCATATGCTCTGCCGTAGATGTTGGGACCTATTAGTTATCGATGTACAAAAAAATGAGTATGACAAAAGCAATAGTTATACTATGTTGAGAGAGAAACAACATCAACTTGAGACGATGGCAACCAGTGGGCGTCCATGGAGATTGGGCAAAGAGTACGAGGGGCAGTCTAGTAAGCTTGGACTTGGAGGATGGAAACCAATGGTTCGCAGACATAGAGGTCGAGGAGGTGGGGCTAAGAGGGAGAATAACATATACTCTGTGTTTGTAGACAACATACCAGTATCTATGGGGGCACAAGGGCTATTTAAGATCTTCTCAAACTATGGAGTTATGCTGGATTCGTATATTCCAAACAAGAAAAGAAGATCTACAGGATCTCGATTCGGGCTTATCAAGTATGATTTTCCGGTAGTAGCAGATATGGCTCTGCAAAAAGCCAATGGACTTTGTTGTAATGACAAAGCACTAAAAGTTAAAATGGCTGAGTACCGGAAGGAATGTGATAAAAAGGAAAGAAAGGTACCGCTAGTGCAACAGTGGAGAAAAAATGAAGGTAATCAATCTACAAATGTCGCCTATCAAAGGAATAAGTCCTACGCTGATGTGGTCAGAGGCAGGGTTCTCCAACCCAGTTTAGTTCGCATTGTGAAGGTTCAAAGAGGAGGGAATGGATGGCTGGCTGAAAGTGCAGTAGCAAGGGTAAAAATTTATCTCTCGGCTGCTAATCTGAAGGATGAAATACACAGACGTGGGTATGGTGACATCAAAGTTCGAATAGGAGGTAGTAGGCAAATAATCCTATCCTTTCAACCAGTGGAAACGATGAGGGATAATTTATTGCTAATAAAGGAATGACTTAACGATTGGTGTGATTCGGTAGAGGAGTGGGAAGAAGGCATGGTTTTGAACAGGTGAGGCAGGTGTAGATCAGTTGTTATGGGGTGCCTTTGATCCTGTGGAATAATAACACTTTTTGTAACATTGGAAGAGAATGGGGTGAAGTTCTTGAAATGGATAAGGACACAATTAATCTGTCAACTTTCCATTGCGAGAAAGTAAAGATAGAGACACGATGTATGGACACCATTAACCACACAATCAACCTGGAGTGCAATGGTGTTTTTTATCCAGTAAGGATTTGTGAGGAACAAATCATAGTTTCAAAAGTTGTGAAAGAACACTGCATCTGTCAATCCTTTATGAGGAACAATGAAGTTAGTTCTAGCTTTGCGGAAGATGAAAACACTGTTGTAGATAGAGGTAGCAAACAGGAGGAAGAAGATGATGATGTAGTAGTACATGTGGTGATGAGGTAGCTAAGGGTTGTGTAGTGGCAGAAGGGGATAGGCAGATACCCCAAGTTTGCAGTAATGACATGGATGAGGAAGCTAGATTGAGGGAGCTCTCGGTGGTGGAGGAGATAGATTTGATGATGGGTGGGTCAGAGGAAGGCACTGTTCGTGAGGATGGTTTTGTCAGGAGGCTCTGTCTAGGGGAGCCAGAGGGAGGTAGCGCACGCAATGAGGATAGCTGTAAAGGTGATGATGAAGTTTTCAAATCTGGTTTTATAAAAAGTTTTAAGTGGGTCTATTGGGCTACAGTAGGGGATAAATTTAGAAGTGGATTTAAATAGGGTCCACTTGGAGTCAAGCAAGGAGAGGTCGGCCCAATGGGCTGAAAACTCAAGTAATGGGGCTAACCGAGCTTCTATTCTATTACTAAGCAGTTCAACAGGGTGAAGCAGCCTAAAGCATTGCAAAATGAGGCGAACTCAGTCCCTATCCGAAGGAATAAGCTAAAGGAGATAGGCGAGGCAAGCAGAGGTCAGAAAACTCTGACATTGTGTTTGGATTGAGTGATTTGGAGAGAAAAGAAAAGAAATAGAGAGAAATGTATTTCTCTTCCTTGTTTGGTTATTTTAAGTGGAGAGAAATGGAGAGAAATAGAGAGAAACTCATTTCTCTCATAACCCTTATTTTCAATCTTCCCAAAAGTGGAGAGATTGGGAGAGAAAAGAAACCCACAAATGTTTATATTTTCATAATATCAATTTTACCCCTATAAAAATAAAAGAAATAAAATGATTGAAAATATAAAAAGGTTATTTTGGTAATATAACATAAAAAAATTTCTTTTCTTTTCTCTTAATGAAATCTAACCAAACAAAAAGGAGAGAAATCACAATCATTTCTTTTCTTTTATTTCTTACTTATCCAAACAAAAAGAAGAGAAATTACAATTATTTCTTTTCTTTTCTTTTCTTTTCTTTTATTACTTAAGTAATCATTTCTTTTCTTTTCTCTCCTACGTTACCAAACATTTGGTGAAGCAGTTGAAGCACAAAGAGGGAAAGAGATTTCTAAAGTTTACTATGAATTTACGGAAAGGGGCAGTTTTCAGAGCTGCAGCAGCTGCTATTTCACTATCCATGGCCAGCAAGTCTAGTAGAGGATGTCTACGGATATCAGAGGCAGAAGCATCAATTCAAATTGGAAAATTTTTGGGGGTAGACTGTGATGGAAAGGAGGGGGAGGTGATGAGTAAACTAGAGGAATTGGAGGCCTCAGATAAAAGAAAAGAGGTGAGTAGGGGAGGTGAAGAAAATTGAGCAGTGAGGCTCTAAGAGTATGAGGGGTAAACAACTTTGTTATGAAGATACAATCATGGAATGTTAGAGGCCTTGGAAGACCAGAGAAAAGGAGAAAAATCAAAAGTAGTTTGGCAAAGAGGCAATTAGTTTAGTGATGATACAAGAAACTAAGAGATCAAACATCACAACCGTAGTAAAATCCATCTGGTATAAAGATCAATTCGAGTATATGGCAGTAGATGCGGAAGGCAAAGCAGGTGGGTTGCTTTGTGTATGGAATCCAACGGTGTTTCAAATTCATGAGTGTTGTGGCCACCGAAATTTCATCCTAATGTCAGGTACTTTGTTTTCCTCGTTTAATTGTGTGATAGTCAATGTCTATGGCCCAACAGATATGGCCAAAAGGCAAGTAGTTTGGGCAAATTTTGCTCGGTTGAAGGCTTCTTTCTTGGGGCCATGGTGTATAGGGGGCGATTTCAATGAAATAGGGAATATTGATAAACGAATTGGGTGCTCTAGAAGAGACCGAGGAATGAGGGACTTTAACTCTATAGTAGAACAGCTAGAATTGATTGACCTACCAATGCTTGAGAGGAAATTCACCAGGTGCAATCCACAAACATATGAGAAATAGAGTAGAATTGACAAATTTCTTCTGAATGTTGAGTGGCTCCAAATTTTCAATTTTAAGTTATGGGGCCTCCCTAGATTGGTTTCTGATCACTGTCCTATAATATTGATGGAGGATGATAGGGATTGGAGTCCTAGACTGTTTAGATTTCTGAATGCTTGGGCTAACCATCCTAATTTTGTAGCTTTAGTGAAGAAAACATGGTCAGAATCTCAAGTGAAATGGTGGGCTGGTTACAGATGTCTCATAAAGCTCAAAGCCTCGAAACAAAAATTGAAAGTGTGGAACTCTGCTGTGTTTGGTAAGGCTGAATCTCAACTTAAGATAGTTGAGGAGGAAGCACATGCCATTGAATTAATTGCAGAAGAAAGAGCTCTTCTAGGCAATGAACAAGCTAGAAGGCAGGAATTAATGGGTGAAATCTAGAGGTTAAACAAACTGCTAGAACAGATCTGGTTGCAAAAGTCTAGAATCAATTGGGCCACACAAGGGGACAGGAATACAAGGTATTTTCATATAATGGCATGTAGTAGAAACAGCAGAAACTCTTTGTGCTCTATTCAGGTAAATGGCTCAATGGTGGAGAAGCCTCTAGTAGTTACGCATAAGGTGAAGAAGCACTTCAGGAACAATTTTTTTGAACATTGGGCTGTTAGGCCTAAACTGACTGGCTAGTTTAAAAACATAGGAGGCAGTCAAGCAGTGGATTTATTGGAAGCAGAGTTTACTGAGGAGGAAGTGAGGGATGTTATTAAGAGTTGTGTAGGCAACAAAGCACCTGGACCTGATGGTTTTAATTTGAATTTCTGTTAGGGAATAGTCAAACATGAGGTAATGCATTT
This sequence comes from Camellia lanceoleosa, assembly GCA_025200525.1. Classification (NCBI taxonomy): domain Eukaryota; kingdom Viridiplantae; phylum Streptophyta; class Magnoliopsida; order Ericales; family Theaceae; genus Camellia; species Camellia lanceoleosa. The sequence continues at coordinate 96,980,160 of CM045772.1, read as the reverse complement.
CTTTGGTGAGTTCCATTAGAATGCCAATCTGGTTAGCGGTTTAAATAGTTCGTTCATTGCGCTAATACCCAAAGTGGAGAGCCCAGCAAGCTTGAATGAGTATAGGCCCATTAGTCTTGTTGGCTCCCTGTACAAAATTTTGGCTAAAGTCTTGGCAAATAGGATGAAGCAAGTAATGCCAAGAATTATTTCTGAGACTCAATCAGTATTTGTGGGATGAAGGAACATTCTGGATGGGGTCCTTATTGCTAATGAGTTAGTAGATGGGTGGAGAAAATCGAGTAAGAGAGGTTTGGTGTTGAAACTAGACTTTGAGAAGGCTTATGATTCCGTTAACTGGATTTCATGTTCAATATGTGTTCTAATTTCGGTTTTGGGGAAAGATGGGTGAAATGGATGAAAACCTGTGTAACCTCCACAAGAGTGTTAGTTCTAGTGAATGGCTCACCTACTGAGGAGTTTTACCCACAGCGAGGGCTCCGTCAAGGTGATCCATTGTCCCCTTTTCTTTTTAATATAGTTGCCGAGGGTTTGAATAGCTTGTTTGACAGAGCCAAGGATATTGGTCTAATTAAAGGTGTTGTCATTGGTAATCATGGGGATAAAGTAACGCATCTGCAATTTGCTGATGATACAATAGTGTTTTGTGAAGCCGAGTAGGTGGAAGTGGTGACTATTAAAAGAATACTCCGGTGTTTTGAATTAATATCATAGCTAAAAATTAATTATAATAAGAGTGTGATCGCTGGTATTGGCGTGGATGAAGAGTTAATGCAAGCTTTTACATCTCGATTAAATTGCACACACCAAAATCTGCCTCTAAAGTACCTTGGTCTACCTCTTGGAGCTAATCCTGGCAGGAAGAGTACTTGGAAGCCAGTCTTGGATAGGTTCAAAAAGAAATTACCTACATGGAAGAGAAGTTTGCTTTCGTTTGCGGGGAGTCAGTCCTGAGTAATTTACCTCTTTACTATTTGTCATTGTTCAAAATACCAGTGGGAGTGGCAAAAGAAATAGATAGCATCCAAGCAAATTTCTTATGGAGAGGATCTGATCTCAAAAGGAAAGTGCATATGGTTAGTTGGGAAGTCATTACCAGGAGCAAGAATTTGGGTGGATTGGGTATTAGAAGATCCACAGATATGAATATTTGCCTTCTGCTGAAATGGTAGTGGAGGTTTGGGGTAGAACACCAGACTCTGTGGAAGGATGTTATCTATTCAAAATATGGTATAGGGGGTGGTAGCTGGCTGCCGTACATGGCAGGAAATTTTAGAGCTTCAAAAATTTGGTCTGATATAATTTGTGCAGTTAGAACTCAACCTGAGGTGTACAATTACTATCTTGAAAACACTGTCATCTAGTTAGGGAATGGTAGAAGAGCTCAATTCTAGTTAGATAAATGGATGGGCGAGGTGTGTCTGAAGTCTGAATTTCCCAGATTATTTTCTCTGTCCACTAATAAGTATGGAACAATTTCTGATTTTAAGAACAGAGTTAGAGGGTCTCAGGAGTGGAGTTTGGAATTTAGGAGGCCTTTGCTAGCTTGGGAGGAGGAGGAGGTAGGTGGGTTATATACCTTCATAAGGTCTGCACCAGCCATTACCACCTGCCTAGATGTTTGGCTGTGGAAGGCTGACCCATCTGGGGTGTTCTCGCTGTTTCAACAGATAAGAGATGGCATACACTTGGGACCTGTTAGGACAATGGCTATGGAAGTCTAGCACAATTGTGCTCCACCCAAAGTAAAATTCTTTGGGTGGTTGTCTTGGAGAGGCAGGGTGAAAACAGCAAGTTTCTTGCATAGTATAGGGATATTAGAAGTGAATGCAAATGTGGGATGTGTCTTTTGTCAAGGGGAGGTTCAAACAACTCAACATATCTTGCTATGTTGTCCTTTTGTTTGGCGATTGTGGTCTCATATTATGAAATGGTGGGGTGTGCAGTGGGTTATACCCAGCTCTGTGGAAGGGTTGCTGCAGTGGCGGTCTTTTTGTAAGATGAAAAAGAAGGAGAAGCTGATATGGAAAGTCATACCTTTGGCTGTTTGTTAGTCTACGTGGAAGCATCGAAATGAATGCGTCTTTAATGGTTCTCGGCCAAATCTGGAAGCTTTATGTGAGATTGTCAAAGCTAGAATAGCTTTGTGGGTTAAGGCATCCCCAGCCAAAGTGGAATTTTCAATCAATGATGTAGTCTTTAACTCGGCGGTCGATTACGTCAGATTAGGAATGGGAGTTGAGGCAAAAATTATTTGTGCCGGTCTGGCCGTGTAGTTTATTGGTCGCAGTTATCTCATCCTCGGTGTTCCTGCTGGTGGTGTTTCTGGGTGTTCCTGTTGATTGGGCTGCTTTGTTTGTCTGCCAGATTGTGTTCTGCTGATCTGATAGGGTGATTGCCAAGGTGACTGTTTGTCACGACCCAAACCCGGCCCTATGGGTTTAGCATCAGAATCGCCAAGAATCCGAGATTACAAGGCCCGCAGTAAAGAAACACCAACAGAGTATGTGGCGGAAGCCAATACAAGAAATAACTAGTGTCCATTGAGCTGTAAATCAGATGCCAAAAAACATTTTATGCATTCAGATACCAAAACAAGACAATCCATATACGATCTATACAATCATTTACAAGCGATCAAGACGGATCAAATCCTTAGACAACAAGATGCAGTTTAACAAGAAATGCCTATACAACGGTACAAGACAAGAAAGAGACCGATAGGGACACAAAACACCCCAAGCCATAGCATGGCAACTCTAACCTCGCAAAGGAGGCACGAGGTCGGCTTGACAAAATCGGGGACCGACCCACGCCCTAGCTCCGATGCGGTTCGAGAACCTACATATATATATAAACAAAGGAGCTAAAGCCCGTGAATAACATAACGTAAAGAGGTTATGAATGAATGTCCCTTACAAGAATGAAATCAATTCATTATACAAGATTTCAATCTTTCAAGATTTCACCAATCGGTGTTTCAATCAATCACCATATGTGGTACATCCATTAGCCTATAAACAAGAGGGTCCAAAAGGACCGCCATAACTGAACCAACAAGAATGATGGCCAATCATTCAAGAACAAGATGGTTCCACAAGGGAACCGACAGAGCTCAGAATATCGATAACAAAGTGGTGCTAAGGATGCCACAATACGCTCAAATGCAGACATACATTCATTCAATAAACAATATCAGTCAATAAACAGTTCATTCAAGATTCAAAATATAACCATTTGAACATATCTTTACACAACTGCTACTCACAGAGATTGGGCTATAGCAACTAGAGCGCGCCCCTGAGCCAACCCTAAACACTTAACAAATAGAACACACACTAAGTTCACAGTCGGAAGGATGATAATTAAATCCCTAAATTTCCTCGGTGTGGTTCTATGTCTAAATCCTCATTAAGATGTCTTAAACTAGGCCTAAGAATGCCTAGGATGGGATGAGGATGCAAAATACAGCTTGGAAGGTATTTTTCAAAAGTTCACGAAAAGGCCTGGCCTCGCTCGAGCGAGCCTTCCTTCGCTCGAGCGAGGTTGCAAAAACAATCCTTCGCCGAACAAGCGCTTATCCGATTAAACAAAGAAAAGTCGATGCTCATTTTACGCCGAGCCACCAATCTCTTCGCTGAAGCAAAGAAGCCAAATCTGGAATTTCCAGATTTGCCTTCCTAGCTCAAACCAAGCATTCTCAACTCAATTCTCGACCTCTTGGGCTCAAATTCTGGAGAATACATCCCAAAACAATATATAACAAGTTTCAAAAGCCAATTTATGAATTCAAGCCCCAAAGGTGAGTCAATTAAAACCCTTTTTCAAACCCAATTTCAAGAACAATTTCAAACATGCAATGCATGAGTTTTAATCCAAAATCAACCTTCAACTCTTGCTCTAATGAGCTCAATAGTTGGAAAATGAAGTGAAAACATGGACTATAATATAAACATAGACATGCATGTAGCATTCTCAAGAATTCAACTTCAAAAGTCCACAAATTCAACATGCATGCATGAATTCTAGCATGAATCAACCTATATGGACTCAAACATGGTTTAATTCTACAATTGAGCAAGAATCATGCAAGAATGAAGTTCAAAGACAACAAGAAGAAGATGAATTCACTCACCTAAGTCTCAATTACAAGTCTAGAAGCTCAATCTAGCAATCTATGCCTCAAATCTTCAAGTTCTTCTAGCAAATCACCAAAATGAACTCAATTCTCTCCCTCTCTCAACTATTTGGTCGGTTAGAGGCAAAATAGGAGCTGATGAAATGTTGTGATCAAAATGTATTAAGGCTCTAGTACATCATTCTAAGTGGCCCACTAGGAGTGGCAATAACGTAATTAAATCAAACTCTTTAATTGACTTAATTTAATCTACTTTAATCATTTCTAATCAATTTTCACATAAATATACCATAAAATCAGGAATATTCTACTGAGTCCAAAACACTAAATGGTTCCTAATTCGGCTGCCGATAAGGCCTTCAATTAACAGTTTAAACACATGAATTCAAACAGATAATTAATCAATTAAACAGATAGAAATGCAATATAACAGATAACTTTTCCAATTTCAGTTCCAGTTTCAATCAGTCTATCCAATACTTCAGTTAATCCAATTATCAGTCATTAGCGGTCCAGTTTAGCAATAATCAGTATTTAATTCAGTGGTTATTCAGTAATCGGTACGAGGGTTGTTACACTGTTAGACTAAAACTGGTCTACATCAGAGGAGTGGTTAGGTGATTTGTTTTATCTTCACCTAGTGGTTTTGCTTGTTGGTTCTATTCTATTTGATTGGTTGTGGTTTGTTAAATGCAGTCCAGGCCATCAGAGGTTTAATGCTTGTTGTTATGTGTGTTTGTGTATTGGAAAATATGACATTCAATCTGCTGGTGCTTTGCAACTGTGCTCAGGTCTGCCTAGTTGAAGTTTGATGCTGAGCTCAGGGCTGCAGTACTCTGTTTTAGTTTTAGAGTCCAATTCAAATGAAGTTGTGTTGTGTTCTTATATTTCCTTTTACGCCTGGAATTGCTATGTTCTTAGGTGCTAGCATCAGTGATGCTTAAGTTGAGTGGCTATTTTGAATGGGGTATGGTCTTGTTCACTCTGCATTGTTGCACTAATGTTAGGGGTTGAATCTACTCTACTGGTGTCCTGGTGTTGTTGTGTTTTTCCTCTGGTTATGCAGCATTGTGAATTGGCTATGCAGCAGCAGTTTGATTTGTTGTAATGGGTGTTAGCTCTAGACATGGGCATTTGAACTGAAGCCTTGTTGAGTCTGCACTATTGGGACATTAGAATGTTTGGTTCTACTCTACTGCTGCACTCTGCTGGTGTTCTGGCTTTGGCTGCACAATTATGTGCTGCTAGTTGACTATACAATTATGTGTTTCACTGATGTTAGTTGTCTGCTAATGGAGTACTCAACTTTTTGCTGGAAGGTGAAGCTAGGCTAGGCTTGAGCACAAGGAATTATTAGCTCAAGGTGAAGATTATGCCAGCATATCTTGGGAGATCCTATCTGTTGATGTTATGCTGTGGAGATTATGCCAGCAGATTGAGCATAAGGACTTCAAAGTGAGGTTGATACTGGGCTGAACTGAGCTGGTGCTATGGTTAGATTGCTATGTTCAAATACAGTCTTGAAGCTGCTATGCTGTTATACTGTTATGCGTTCTGAATTTTGAACTAAGCTGGTGCTTGTTGAACAGATCTACTATGCTGATTGAACAGATCTGCTATGCTGCTTGCTGCTATATTCAAATACAATCTTGGTTTCTGCTGTGTTGCAATAATTGGATCCAGAGGGGTGGCTGAATGTTACCTGCTCAGATATTTTCAGGCTCTTCTTCGTTTGTTCTGTTGGTCTATGATGTGTTCTGTTATGTTTTTTGAACTGAACTGGTGCTTTCTGGTGTGCCCTGCATCAGATGCTGCTGTCTGTGTTTATGAACTGTCTACTGCTATTCAAGGCATCAGAGGTTCAATGCTTGCATTGGCAATGCTTGGTCTATGCTTAGGACTGCTTTTATCGTATGTTGGTCAGTGATGAAACGATTGATGGTCGATTCGTCTGTTGGCAGTTTACACTACTTGAGCTAGATCTGGTCTGCTGATTAGCTGTGATTTGGGTATATGGGGTCTACTGTGTATGCTACTTTCTTTGTATGTTGGCTGCTGATGGAATCATCTGATGGTCTGATTTGTATGTTGGTTGCATGCTCTGTTTAAATGGTCTGGTGATCTGTTTGGTTTGGGTAGATGTATGGCTTAGATGTCTAGCTGTTTGGTGTTTGTTTTGTGTTGTCTCTTCGTTGGTCTCTCACCAACTCTGGGGGTGCTAGCAAATGATAGGATGAGCTTTTTGGTGCCAACCTAGTTGGGATGAATTAGCTCATTGTGATGCGGTGCACTTCTATTCCTTTATTGATGTAATGTGCTTGTTACCTTGTACTTGTTTATTCCATCAATAAAGTTTCTTTTTGTTGATCCAAAAAAAAAAAAAAAAGTGGAAAATTTGGTAAGTATTGAGATTTTGTGTTTTTTTTTAAATATATATAGGCTACAGATGCTGTGTAGGCAGCACACCAATCAAGCATCAACAACTCTTGTAGGCAGCACACCAATCCTAAAACTGAAATTATAAAAAGTACGTCACATATACAAGAAATTTAAGCAGTTCACTTGAAGTGGAAGCATTAATTCTAATGTATAACGCAAGTGTTATAAATAAAATCATTAATAGAAATTGAAGAGAGCGGTTATAGATGAAATCATTAACATGACATACCTTCTATGTTAATAACTAATATCAAGGTAGAATAAAATGATGGACCAAATTGATAAAAGAAACTAACTTAGAACCGAAAACATGAACATTAAAAAAGCTTTTTAAAAAAAATTGATCTCTTTGCTTTCTAAAATGAATCGACCTAATTATCTCACCAAGATTTGATACAGAGCAATATCTGTACTTTCTAAATTGAATTCATATATTTTTCAATGGTTTTATTGAAATAGGACTTCTTATCAACAGGGCGATATACTAGGTTGGTTCAGTATCCAGAACTGAGGCGTAGACACGCCGCCTCAACCTATGGGGCTTCCATACAGATTTCAAGCCGAGGGTACACCCTTTGGGTATTTAAACCAGACTTTAGTCTCGGAAATCCCGAACCTTTGCGTTCTAGGCATAAGCCATTCGAACTCTAGTTTTCACCATCCCAGTTGGTCTGCTAGGAACTCACCGCAAACACAGACATGTGGCTTTACCAGACCACCGGAAGTCGTTCGGGCACGACAAACACCAAAGGAATTGCACCTTCAGAGGATTTAAGGTCTCCTAGACCAGGATGCAAAATGTATGCATGACAATGCATGTTTTCTTTTGTTTTTTGAAATGCACATGATGCATGATGTTTTTTGAAATGCACGCCAACACGCGACTTTTGGATGCATGACAATGCATGAATTTGAAATGCGCGGCAACGTGCGGCTTTGCAAATGCATGACAATGCATAAATTGGGTGTGCCGAAGCAACGAAGGTCTTGCACCTTCCGAGGATTTAAGGTCTCCTAGACCGTGCGTGCATGGTTTCAAAATGCGCGACAATGCGCGGATTTTGAGATGATGATAGAAGACAATGCATGCACCAAAGGTTTTGCACCTTCGAAGGATTTAAGGTCTCCTAGACCGTACGTGTTTAAGGTCTCGCCAGACCCGTCTTGGGCACAAGACAGTGAGGTGCGCGAAATAGCGCGATGCGATGCATGCCAAATGCAATGAGGTGTGCACCTTAATGCACCGAAGGTCTTGCACCTCCCGAGGATTTAAGGTCTCCTAAACCGTGATGCACAGAACAATGCCATGTGCAAGAAAAAGCGCAATTGAATGCATGTAAAATGCAATGAGATGCGCAGAATAGCGCGATGGAATGCATGCAAAATGCAATGAGATGCGATAAACCGTGCGAATGAGACGCAATGCACAAGCTAATGTGATGCGCTAAATAGCGTGATGCGGTCAGACAATGCGAATGAAGGTCTTGCACCTCCCAAGGATTTAAGGTCTCCTAGACCGTGCGTGCGAAACGATGCGCAACGCAAGTGAGACACGCATGCCAATGCAAATGTAAGACGATGCAAATGAGACACGTATGCCTCGATATGTATCGAGGTGCATGACAATGCAAAGGGAGTGCGTGTTACAACACGTGTTAAAGGTGCATAACAATGCCACTGTGAGGCGCATAACGGCGCGATGTAATGCACCAAAGTAGTGCGATGAAGGCGTGCAACGCACATGGGACAACTTTTGAATCTAATGAAAGACAAAAGGATACAACATTGCTTGAATTTGAGTGCCACACACAGAAGACACAGTCCGAGGTCAAAACGGAGGCCGGTTGACTGTCGGAGATACACTTTTTTGCACTTTCTTGAGCTATGAAGACCAGAAACCACTCATATGGCCTAAACAAGGTTGCGGGAACATCATCGGCTGGGCTAGGAGGCCACCGGCTGTCCATCGGCTAAAAATAAATTCCATCGGCACAATATTCTGCCGGCCGGCACAAAATGTTGCCGACCGGCAAAAAGTTGCTGAGTCGGGGCAGTTTTGACATTTCACCTCGGGTCTTTTAAAATAGGGTTTTAAACCCTATTCTTTCACTTCCCTTGCGCCGAAAAACATCTCCCTCTCTCTCTAGAGCCTCTTTTCCTCCTCATTCGCTCATTTTTTTGTGTTTTCGCGCCATTTTCGTCATTTGATTCGCGAAGTTCGTCGCGTTTCGGACATTTTCGACCGATCGAAATTTCATTTCGGCACATCCTTCGCCATTTTCACCTTTTTGGGACTTGTTCCCCTCGATCTCTTCTCGATACCCGTGCCTTTTCACATTTCGACCTTCCCGGCCTTTCCCGACCCTCTCGGGGTTGACTTTTTGGTTGACCCTTCACATTCCGAGCCTATTTTCATTCCTCGACCATTTTTCCCATCATTCTTGACATGGCCGACGACGTTCCACGCGGCGGGACTCCCTCGGATCACGAGATGGATCCCGAGGTCGAGCTCCTCCGCTGAGCGACGACCTACCGGTAACGATTCACGTCCTACCACCTAACGAATTACGCCAGTTCAGGAGCTTCGACATGGCGTTGGATCCGAGCTTTACATGCGAGCCTACCTCTCACCTTTCCTTCGCGCTCGAGGTAACATCATTCTCGCTTTAATTTCCTACATCAGAGAACCTTTTAATCCAATCGCCACAATGGATTAGATTCTTTAATTGCTTTAGCTCTGATACTCTGATGCATTGTGTATTGTAGTTGATCACAAACAAACTTGCAACTGATATCTGTTTAAGAACAACACGCGCACACACTGCACTAGCCTTGAACCACTCAAACCACGGCACACACCGTATTTCACTGCAAACACTGACACTCGATATCTGTCTGGATCTGAAAATCTTGCACACATGCCACATTTGCACCGAGCCACTCAAACACACTGACGCATCAAATGTTGTAGTTCACTGTAAGCACACCGGCACCCGGTATCTGTTTAAGTTTGAAAAACTTGCACGCATGCCAAATTTGCACTGATTTACTGTTTCTTAAAAAAAAAAACTGTACATTTTATACTGCTTTGCAACTATTTGTTTGAAAACAGGGAGATTCCCATACCATCCGCGGGTATGGGAACACTGTTGCTCGCGAGTGGTATACCGAGCTACCCGACGCAGTCCGCCGCATCGTAGACCAGGCGGGTTTTGGCTCCTTCTGCAGAGGACTCTCCCAGCTCACGACGTGCAAACCTCTTCTGGCCGCTCTGGCAAAGAGATGATGGGACACCACCGATTCGTTTCATTTCTCGGCGGCAGGGGACATGACGATGACCCCTTACGATTTCTCGATGCTCACTGGCATCGGGGTAGGGGGTGATCCGATCCCCTTCAATACTGACATGGATGAGTGGACTGCGGCTCAGGTCTACTTACTTGGCGCGACACCGCCTCTCGCGCGTCCTAGCTTCGTCCGGTACTCCTGGTTCGAGGTGCAGTTTCGGGTCCAGCCCCTCCTTGTTGACGCAGCTCCGATGACTCAGGAGGCCGCGGAGAGGTATGCACGCAGCTTTCTGATGTTCCTGTTTGGGACGACGATATTCGCCGACCGGGCGAACACAGTGCCCCTCTGCCTTCTCAACGCATTGGTGGATGTGCGGGACATCTTGCATTTTGACTGGAGTGGCGCCGTTCTGGCCACTCTCTACGGATATATGAGCTCAGCCTCCCGCGGCAGCGGACAGTTGCTCAGGGGTTACTGGCGTGCTTGGGAGGTACATTTTCTTTTTCGCTTTTCATTTCTGTTCTGTACTTTCTGTACTCTGCACACTGCGCACACTGTAGTTTGCTTTACACTTACTGTATACTGTACACACGGTACACTCTGCTCAATACACTGCACAACACTGCTCTGTTATTTCTGCTTTATTCTGTATTCTGCTTTATCTGATAAATATTCTGGTATTCGCCTTGCAGTTGTGGGTTTATGCCTACTTCCCTAGGCTCGCTCCCGTGCCGGAGGCGGAGACCCCATTGGTTGTCCCTTTCTCACGCCGCTTTGACGGGAGATGCGCCCGGAGGCCGCGGGAGACTTTCAGCTTCTTCCGCCGCTACTTCGACACCATCACCCCTGCCGAGGTATGTTTTACTTGCAGTTCATTTAAGCTTCGCTTTTCCACTGTGTATTTGCAACATCAGTAGGTAACAAACTGGATTTCAATTCAGATCACCTGGCAGCCTTGGGCTCCTTTGCCAGCGATGATGCGAGATCGGTTTGCCGGTGCCGTCGAGACCTCGCATTACCGGATTCTGCTGGAGGGCCCAGTCTGTCGGGCTTGGTACTGGCAGCGCTTCTGCGTCGGACCCTAGGCGACTGGCGAGCGATCTGGTGCACCCTCCTGAGCATATGAGGGACACCGAGAGGTTCACCGCCGATCCGATGGCGGACTACACCCTTGGCTGGGTGGCAGAGGACTTCAGAGGCGAGGGCGATTACTCAGAGTACGTCCGGACCTTCATCATGCGACCTCTGAGCGGCGGCCGCCGAGTGGAGAGGGAGAGACCAGCGGCGCCAGCGGCTGGAGTGGAAGCTGGAGCTGGAGGGGGAGTGCCGAGGAGGGCTCGAGTCCGCGGCAGGGGCGGAGTCCAGAGGGGTCGGGAGGCCAGTTGGCCCGCTTTGCCTACTTCACTGACTTTCCGGGGGTCGGATGGGGCGACCTATCAGATCCCTTTCGCCTCTCCGCCGGCTGATCACAAGTTTGTCGGTGTCCCCGACTTACCTCCGGTATGTGTTACTGCATTTCTGTACAGTTATTTCATTTCAGTTTATTTGATATTCCACAGAATATTGATGCATCTAATTCCCTTGCAAGCGTCTTCTGGATACACCCGGCAGTTACTGGAGATGAATGCCTCCATGACGGGGATGTTGCAGCGGACCTTCGACTTCCTAGCCTTCTACGGCCTTCCGGTACGTTCTCTCTGACATAGCTTCAAACCATACACAAACTGCTTCGCATAATCTGATGCACGATACAACATTGGATACCCAGCCCTCACGGCACTTGATACACTGTACTCACACACTGCATCCTGTACTGATTCAACTGCTCACGGCATTCATACTCAGACTCAAACCGCATTGCGTGACTATTTCAACCGCCACGGCATTCATGTATCTTGTACTCATACACCTGATTATGCATGTTTCAGCGCCACGGCATTCATGTCTATTACACTGCATTCTACATCGACAAACTGTTTCATACATACTGATGCATTTGCCTTTCATGTTTTTTTCAGCCTCCCTTCCCACTTCCTCCAGCGGGTGGCATTCCAGCTAGGCCTCCCGTTTCTACCCGAGATAGCAGGATATATCCCGTGCGAGAGGGGCGACTTACGTCGGGAAGCGGCTCGCGGGCTCAGTTCGAACGACGAGTCGAGGAGGAGCGAGCAGGCGGGGCGTCGGAGGAGAGGCAGGGATAGCTTCGGGTTCGAACGGCGAAGCTCCTAGTGATGCTCTGGGCTCTTGCCGGGAAGAAGCGAGAGCGGATCCTTAGGCGAGATCATCGATCTTTCTCTGAGACTTTTATTTTTTTTTTTATTTCCTTTGTATTTTTTCTCTTTTGGTAGTTAGATTACCTTGTACTGCCGCGAGTAGGTTTTTGTCTTCTTCAAAACTATGTACTTGAAAAAGATTATGAAATGAAACAAAAAATTTTGTCTGAAAAAGTGTTATATTTATACATATCTACGTATTTCATACTTTGCACTGCATTGCATCATATTACACCTCAAATTTAAATGATAACGATCTGTTGTCTGAAAATTGAGCAACTGTACTGTAGTAATCAGATAACCAACCAAATAATCAGCAAAATAACTCATACAAACCACTGCTCAAACTAGATATACAGCCCATACTCTACTGGGGATTGACCTGCATATAGCCCATAACATAGCATTTGGTTCATTCTGCACATAGCAAACCCTGAACAAATAGCCCCAATCTGACAAGACGGATCACAAAACTGATACGGTTGCAGTTGGAACACACTTGGATGTCCCAAATTTTCTCTTCCCTTTCTCTTGCTTCGCACGAATGTAGAGAATGGCACAGCATTCTGAACACAAACGACGATTTTTGAAATAAGGAAGGGTTTTCAGCCAGGGTATCGAGCCTACCACAGAACACAGCGAGACAGACTCAAACAAAGAAACAAAAAGGCACACAACCTAAAAGAACGAGACATGTTCGGAAAAGACTCAAAGCCAAAATCAAGACCAACAAATCAAAAGGCACGACACACGGACGTGTTCACAAAAAGACCTCAAATCTCGAGGAGCCAATTCCTCCGGGTATTATTCCACCCTTTCTGATTTGTGATACTCACATCACTCGGCCCTCAGGCTCATTTTTCTCTCAAAACTCTTTTCTCACTTTTCGCTCAACTTGCTCCTCTCTATTCTTTAATCTCTCATTTTTCAATCCCTCCCCAGGGTGATTAATGGATGAATAGGAAATCGCAGATTCATGCCCAACACTGTTAGCTCACGGCTATTCCTTCTGGCGGATGGAGTGCCTTTCGGGCGAGTATGTTGATGGGGGAAAGACAGAAGACTTGACTCAATTGTGCCCCTAGTTCGTCACTTTGACCATTTTTTGTTTTCTAAAACAGTTTTGATAAAAAATGAGAGTTGGATTAACACACTTATTCGATTTTTGATTTGAAAATCATGCGAGTTAGGCTGTGAGCACTGAAAATTCTTCTTTTTGGGGTCCAAACATGGTCCAATTTTGGAAAAATGCAATAGTTTTCGAGAAAATAGGTCAACCTTGGTAAAAATTTTCAAAAATTATTTTTGCAAACAATCGATGCTCGACGAGCAGGGAACTTACCCTCGAGATGTGCAACCTCGGATCGGAGGCAATGGAAAATTGCCCCTGGCTTAAAGGGGGATAAGGCAACGGAAAGTTGCCCCTGGTTTGGACGGTAACTTAGGGCAACTTATGGCAATGGATGGCAACGGAAAGTTGCCCCTTGTTTGGATGATGCCACGGCATGTCGTAAGCCAGTCCTTATTGATGACGATCGGACCCTCGGACGCGGAGGAGACGAAGACGGTTTGAATCAATATATGGACACAGTCACCTGGAAGGTGTTGGTGGTTTGACTTCAAGAGGAAGTTGGTCACGTAATTCCAGGTCGCTACAATCGAGACATTGGATTCGGAGGAGGCAAAAGTGATCCAAACCTTGACATGGACTGAGACGCTATGGAAGCGTTGGGGGCTGGACTTCAGGATGAAGTTGCCTACGTATCCCAAACATGGGAATCAAGTCTTACGTAGTTCCGGTTAAGGTACACTCGGGTATTTAGGCTCTAACTTTTGCCAAGGCGCCTGTTGCAGGTTTTCGACCTTGCGATCTTTGTTTTTCTTCTTTTTTTCATTCTTTATTTTTCATTTGTTCTCTTCTTTTTTGATTTTGTTTGCATTTTTTCCTTTCTCTTTTTTGTGTTTTCTTTGTCTTTTTTTGTATTTTTGATTGTATTTTTCTTTGCTCTAACTTTTGCCTGGGTCGCCCTTCCGGGTTTTTGGCCCAGCGAGCCTCTCAAAGGGTAAAAGTGTAGCAAGCCCATGCCAAATGGTTTTGAGATTGAAGCCTCTCTGTGTCCAAGAGAGTGACTATCGGGTTGATTTGCAGAAGAGTCCATCACGGTTGCTTCACAAGCCTTGCCTGGTGGGATCTGATCTCCTTGATCTGACTTTGCTGCCTCTTGCACGAGGGCTGCCTCGAAATGGGCCACACAGGCGTTTCATGGTACTGAACGTTTTGAACGGATCCAATTTGCAACAGATGAATTGAAACTTGAGACCGAGAGCGATCCTGGGCTGCACAATCTCAAGAGCGGTTCCACACCGGTCTTCGCAAGACTACGCAAAACATTTTGATTTTGAAAGTTTTTAAGAAAGCGACAAATCGCTCGCGCCGAAGATAGTGTGGAACCAGTCTAGATCAGGCCAGGGTCCTTCTCAGTACTCATGCCGACAAGCATGATTTCATTCATTAAAAGCTTAGCATGCCTTTCTTTCTCTCAAAATGATCAAAGTTTTGCAAAACCCGAGGAATTGCTCCCTCTTCGTTTTTATCACCGCAGTGTTCGAAAAAGGTTTTTATGAAAAGCTTAGGTCAAAGCAGTAATTTTCGGGGTACAGAAGAGCAGGTGGAATGTGCTACCACCCCATTCGAATTCTCTGGCGCAACTAGCCCAAAACAAACAACAAGCATAGAAACATGATAGCCGCAGCTGTTTTATTCAGGTTCTCTGATTGCGATTGGCTTCTCAACAGAGACAGACTCAAGAAGAAAACAAAAGGGTAATTACAAAGCAAAACGGTGTTTGAGGCAACAACCCCGGAATCGCCTGGTATTTTATACAAGAGAGACTGACTCATTACAAAAAGACAGACCCATAAGCAAAAAGACTGACTCAATACAGAGAGGCAGACTCAAAACAAAACAAAAGACTGACTCGACATCCAAGTCAGGATTTACAAAACTAGCATTCACAGATGCTCAAAAATGCGTGCCAGACGCCACATCAAAAACACTAGGCGCCGCTCACAAGTGGCCCTACCTTGATCACATACTCACGGTATCTGCATCCTCAAAATCCAATAGCTGGGTAGTAACGGACTTGGCTGAGGTGGACGGGAGGATAACCTCGTTGTCGATCAAATCCTGCACCTCATGACGGAGGCGGAAGCAATTATCAGTAGCATGGCTGTTTCTTTGGTGAACGCCTTGATCTTGGCAGGTCATGAGTATCAGGGAGATTCTTCGGGAGAGGCCGAGGCTCCAGGGGTTTAAGGTGTCCCCTCTCGGCAAGGATTTGAAGTGCCTTGGAAAATGGCATGTAGAGAGCATGGAAGACCCTGCGCCCTCGGGGCAGGTATTTTGGAGCCTGAGCACTCTTGCTAGATGCACTAGCGAATGGATCGGCGGGTGCGGCCTTGGATTTCTGATCCTTTCCGGATGCAAGGCTGGGAGGGGGGAACTGTTCTGGCATGACGGGGCCTATCCCGATTCTCTGATTGACTGGAATTGCCTTCAGGCGGAGTGGGGAAAGCATCCTCCACAGCTTTTGACATAACTGCGGATATCTATTGCTTGCTCATTCCCCCGGCTTTCAAAGCCTCTATTGCCCACAGCAGTTGTTCGATGGGATCGGCATCTGCCTTCATCTTGCCTTTGTCTCTGGCCTCAGCCGGGTCTAGGGTTTGAGTTGGTACGTCGTTGCCATAATTGGAGGCCATCTCCGGTTGGCTGAGTTCAATTACAATTCGTCCCAGTAGTGGGGGCTCCTGGGGTATAAAGCCTCCGGCATATGGTGCAGCTGGTGGTGAAACAGACATCCCATAGGCGAGATCCGCCACGGATCTTTGAAGATCACCTATCATTCCCATTAGTTCAAATGTAGTAGGCTCGCGAGCCTGATACAGTTGAGGGGTCCAAATTGGATGTGCGGCAGGCGACCTAGGTGGATGCGGCATGTCAACAGTAGTCTCACCCTGTGGGGCGATTCCTTGACTCAACGCGGCCGTCATGACCATGATCTCTTCTGAGTTCTACGTCATGTTCAGTCCTGCCTCAGCAAGGAGAAGACACTAGCTGTTCTGGATCAACCCTCTGAATCTCTGAACTGAAACGGAAAACAAGCAGTATTTCAGCCCCAAACAGATCAAACACGGGTGTAGCCGAACAAGCATGCTCTACTATCGATCCTTGTTCCTCAGAATCACTGTTCAAAAGCGAATCGATACGCATGAACATAAGCGATTCTCAACAATACTATCTTTGGTGTGCTCGGGCGGATACCCAAACTAAAAGCGATATATCGTTCCTCGAGATACACTCTAAAAGCACATAACGAGGTAAAAAGAGCCAATACACCCCTATGTTGGGGTAGGGTTTCCTGTCCTATTTTGTTAGGAGCTAGGGTTTCACTCGCACCTGACGGTTTCAAACAACCTATATCGGGTAAGCAACTTTGTCCTAGTTTGGAATGGTCACTATGGATTCGAATATGCACTAGGTCGAATGGTCGAAAAGGGTGCCCGGTAAAAACGGGTTTGTGTTCCCATCTTGGCGAGAGCCATAACGGTCGACCTTATGGTCATGCCTTGACAAGACAAGCCTCCAAAGAAACCGCTCGAGAATAGCGGATGGCCAACACGGTGTCCTAGGCGCACCAATGCACATGCAATGCAAAAGACACATAAATGTAGTCAAAGCAGGATATCACAAGTTAGTCAAGCTCTCTAAAACTCCCAATGATGCGAAGCGTAACCGTCCCCGTGGGACCTCGATGCTCTGATTCGGACTCCCTTTTGTGTGTTGCGGTTCTTAATCTGAACCAAAGAGTCCAACTCTGGCAAATCGTTTTGAAGAAAAACAGATTTTTGAAAAGAAGTGCCAAACATGGACTGCTTTGCCAGATACAGAGTCGCCACCTAAATATTTTTTAAAATGAGAAATTTAGGAAACCCTGACTCGGTGCCGAAGGCCACGTGTCCGTCATCACCAAAGTTGTCTTGGCTCGGGAGCTTGGGTACGATCGGGGAAGGTCAGCTATGAGCACCCCCTTTCGCCCGGTCCGAAGACCGGCCTCTACTAACCATGATATCCGATTTTGAAAACGTTATGTGTTCTTATTCCGGTTATTAGCCTAGAATTACTATGTTATGCGCACAGCAAACAAGTATAGACTAGATTGCCTAATTTGGAAATAAGCATTGCATATCCGTTTGTTTTGAAAATGTTTTGGAATTTGCTACTCGTAAGTAGGCTAAAACACGGATTTCAACGAGTTTTTCCAACTCAAACAATCCAACCTTCACCCACAGGCAATCAAGCAGTTTATCTCACATAAGCAGCTAGCCTCATGGTAATCATGCTATTATGGCAACACTCACACGCATGCGATATGCTAAAGCATAAAAGCTTACCTAGTATTCCAAGCCAAAACAAAAACCAGTTAGTAATCATATGCATGATCCTAGTTCATGTTAAGTGGCTAATGCAACACAAGCAATGGTGTAATCTAAACAGGCTCGGCTGTCCTAAACATGGCATATGGAATGCTACAAATAGCACGTATTCAATTTGGAAATTGGAATACAATGCAGTTAGCGTGATGTACCGAGCCTGATGCATGTTAGACAAATGCATGGATGCACGTATGCATAGCATAAGGTATGCTAAAATAAACGTGCCCTAATACTAACCATTAAAAGCAGGTAAGTAAAAGGGAGAAAGAAGTGGGGGTTGGAAGACATACACCCACTCACACACACTTATTACAGATTCACCCTCGTTCGGAGGGACCAAAAGAATAATACAAATAATTAACTACGCAAGCTAATTAAATATTACAAATAGCCTAATTAGTTGACAAACTAACTAAACTAAGAAAAACAGTAAACCGCCTCGGGAGGAGAGTTGAATGCAGCACGTGCTCGGGTCTTGCTTGGAATTGCACTGCCATGCCTAGACTGCCTCTGTTTTCCCTGCTCTGCCTTTCTGAAAACTGTTAAAGTCTCAGAACTACTGCTCAAGGCACTGGGGGATACCACCGGCTGAGGCGAAACACCACCGGCTGAAGTATGTGGACATCAGCACAGAATTCATCCACCGACTGATAATTGATTGCCGGTCGGCACTAAACATTGCCTAGGCAATGAATTCTCTGAACACGCAACTCACAAAGCAGAGGGCAAAATCTTGCATGGAAATGTTATTCAAGCAATGTATGCACCAAACACATTCCTTATCATATTTGTGACTCAAAGGAAGATGTGCCTCGATTCTCGGGCCACCAATCACGCATTCCCATGCATGATGGCCCAAAGGATCAAATGTGCACTTTTCATGTCAAATGAAATGCAATGCAAACAACAAAACCAAAGGGTCCTAGCCTCTATCACACTCACTTCAAGAGGCCAAGTATGCACAATGCAATGCAATCCCTGAACATGTTGGCTAGCATGTGGTATGGACAATGCAAGGCGCTTATACAAACATACAAGCAAGCATGCAAGGCAAGCACGCAAACCAAGTAAAAGAGGGACTTAAACATGACTTAGGCAACTCCAAAATAGGCCTAAAATCAGTAGCCAAAATGCTAAGATATGAAGACTAAACACATATACATACATGCACATGTTAAGGCGCCAACCTAAGCATAAACAAGCAATTCTCGAGCGCACTCAAAAGAGGCTAAGTGTGGACAACTAACATGCATTGTAAAACTCTGAAATCATGCTAAACATGGTGCCCAAACCAAGCAACAAAGCAAGCTAAACATGCAATTAAGGTCCAAGCACTTAAGGCAAGCCAAGGGGCTTAAACCAAGGTCAAACCCACCAAGCCTCACAAGGCCAAGGGGACTCAAAATAGGTCAAAGATAGACCTAAACAACACCCAAGGAACACCTAGATGGCATCTAAATGGTCCAAGCATAAAGGCACATACAAAGGCCAAAACATGAGGCATACAACATGCGCTTTTAAAGCAATAAAGAGGTGACTTAGGCAAGCATATGAGCATGCCAAAGGGACTGAAATAACATGGCAAATGGTCTCAAACCATTGAAATGATGCAAACAAGGCATGCTACACATTCATGCTCAAGGCTAGCAAGCCTAAAATGCAAAGAGGCTATATAATGCATGCCAAGATCAACCCAAACACTTGTGGACAGATCTAAAACATGTCAAGATAAGCACAAAATCTTCATGAATCTAAGCCTAAAGCATGCTCAAATTAGGGCTAACAACCTAAGGCATGTTAAGGCAATATCAAGGCATTACAAGGCAACTATGCTAAGCATGCATGGAGTACCAAAACCAACTTAAAACCAAGTTAAATCATGGCATAATAAGCATGGAAAATAGCC
Source organism: Camellia lanceoleosa (assembly GCA_025200525.1). Lineage (NCBI taxonomy): Eukaryota > Viridiplantae > Streptophyta > Magnoliopsida > Ericales > Theaceae > Camellia > Camellia lanceoleosa. Next base: position 96,960,620 of record CM045772.1, on the reverse strand, counting down.
TAGACATGATCAACAAGCATTCAAACATAGGCTCCCTTAAGAGGCCAAAACTTGTCCTTTTCAAGGACAATAAGGAGAGGGGGTAGCCCTCTCCTTTTTGGGACTTCAAGGCATCATCTTCACCACTGAAATCCCTTAAGATTTCAGTGGTGAAGAGACCCAAACACCAAAATCCCGGATCTCACACAAAATGGCCTAAAACAAGGGCCTTTCAAGGCCTAAGAGGGGCCAAACTTTCCCAAAGCACAAAGCACCCTTAATAAACTATCAAGAGGACTAAAAAACAGAACTTTTTTGTATTAAACACCAAGCACAAAAACAGTTCAAAGATAGGTAAAAATGGAGTGCAAGAATGGGGTATATAAAGCAAGTTTCTCACCCTTGTTGACCTTCTTCACAAATGTTGATTTTGTTGCTTCCTTGAGCTACAAACCAGTCAAGAACAGCAAGAACAACCTCTTGGGACCTCAGTAGCCAAGGGAAGGTGGAATACTATGTGCTTGTGTGCAATAATGAGACACAAACACACACAAGGGCAAGAGAAGAAGAGATATAGATATAGGTTAGATACACCAAAGCAAACCCTAAAAACCAGAGCTCTTCCTTCTCCTCTCCAATTTTTCTAACCCTAAAGCAAAGGAGACAAGGCCTCCTCTTATAGAGGAGACAATCTTGTAAGCTTAGCAACTAAGCAAATAAGAGGCTCATCCCTCCATACACGAGAAGCCAATGCCATACAGTTGCCTCAAAATATCTGAAAAAGCAACTGAACAGTAGTCGGTTGGGCAAAAATGTCATTTTGCCAAAAAAGAGTGCCGACCGACAACAAATAGTGCCGACCGGCAATATATATTGCCGATGGAAAGAAAAACCAGCCGGTGGCCTCTAGCTAGTGCCGGTGGTGTGTGGGGATGCCTCAAAAGGCATTCCTTGCCCCTCCAAGGCAAAACACAAGTGTTTGGTGCAAAACCAGACACGAAACAGTCGAGTTCGGAAATCTTAAGGCAAGGCGCGTAGCCGAGAACTCCGGGAACTCCAAACAAACACAAACATGGATAATCGCCAAGTGTTCAAATGGTGACGTCCAAGTCTTGAGGACGGTCAAAAATGGGGTGTCTACACGCTGCTAGCGCTGAGCGCCAATGATGTAGAGACCCAAATAAAATAAGATAAAATTGTGGTGGAAATAAAATAAATTAAAGGAAGGGAATATACATTTTGATGATGGTTTTTGTGGTGAGATACGAATGTATGGGAACATGCATGGTCGGAGGTTTTCCTTTACAAAAAGAGAGAAGTGGTGTACATGAGGAGAGGGAACAAGGCATGGGCTACCTTCTATCACTCTTTCGGTGGCAAATAAATAAAAGAAAGAGATGGAATGATTAGAGTGGGGTTAGGGAATATTTTTAAGAAGATAGGAGGTGCTCAAGTGGTTGGTATTTTTTTTATTTGAGAGAAAGAGAGAGAGATATAGAAGAAAGAAGATAGATGTGGGAATGGCTGGGTATGAAGCAAGGTCAGGTTGTGGCTACGTCCATGAACTCCTTAGACCAGAGCTGCACTTGCAAACTCAACCCTCAGATTCACCGAACAAAGACCACCAGAAGACCAACAACCCTGATGCGGATGCGGTCGCCACCTCCAGCTGCCGTTCCAGAGGCCGTCCTCCGGGATCCAAAAACAAGCCAAAGCCACCAATAATCATAACACGAGACAACCCATACGCCCTCCGATCCCACCTACTTGAAGTCTCAGCAGGTTCTGATGTTGTTGAGAGCGTGTCTGTTTACGCCATGTGAAGAGGAAGAGGAGTGTGTGTTCTCAGTGGATGTGGCACCGTCGTAAATGTGACTCTCCGTCAGGCAGCGGCAGCGGCAGCTCCTGGAGGAAGTGTGGTGACACTGCATGGGAGGTTCCAGTTACTTTCTATTTCGGGTACGGTGCTTCCGCCGTCTAATACTGGTGGATTGTGTATATTTTTGTCATGTGGAGAAGGACAGATAGTGGGAGGGAGTGTGGTGGTTCCGTTGGTGGCTTCAGGTGGTCCGGTGGTTTTGATAGCAGCTTCGATGCTCAGATTCAAGAGCATGCCGAGAGTGTAGAAAAAGGTATGTCTGTGGTGGTGCTCACTATTTCTCTCAGCTCGAAACCATGGTCGATGGTCACCTATTCAATATCTCTCTAGGTGGCCACGGTGGCACTAATCAAGGGCAAATTAGGATTCACTCGGGGGGTATATTGTGGAAAAAAATCACGGGGTGGGAAAGTTGTGGAATTTGATAAGGATGATATTGTGGGACTTTCCTGGATGAAGGTACCCCGGACTAATCAACTTGGTGTTAGAAGTAAGGATGGTTTGTACTACAAATTCACTGGTTTCCATGACCAGTGCACTTGGCTGGATTTTCTTTTTATGTGGAATGCATGACTACCTCTGTTTAAACAAGGATGTGGCTACTCTTACCAGTTTTTTTTTTTTTTACAAAGCACTTGTGGAATAACACCTGAAGAGAAGCAGCTTTCTATTAGTGCAAGAAACTGGGGTGAAGTTGAGTTGAATGGTTCAAGTGGGCTCGCATGTCTATTGGCTTGTTGTGTATTGCAAGATGGACCACGGTTTCTTTGGAATTTTGGGTCATTTGGTTTGTTTAGCTGGGCTCACCAACATATTGCATATATTTATATGATTGGTGAGGAACAAATTGAAATTTCGTCGCCGGAATTTTTATTTTCTTGGAAGCTCTTGGATCGAGGTAGGGATTTTCTTTGAGTTATATATATATTTTTGCAAGGTCTAGTTGACTTTCGAAATTATCCTTTGATTAGTTTTGAAAATAAATTGTGATTCAAGAAAAAGAGTGATTTCGAAAATGGGTTCATTATTTGATCATTTGAGATAGAATTTGGGAGCTTTGAACTATGTTGATGAAAGAAAGATGTTTTGGTGAGATCTTCTCAAATATTTGAAAATAAAGGGTTTTGGTAAGAAAACCTAGAAATTGGAAATTTTAAGAAAGATGTTGAAAATCTTTGGAATATGTTGTTATATTTATTTTGTGTGCCAAAATAAATTATGTTTGAAAATTGTTTATTCATTTTCATATAAATGATGTTTTCATGGAATATGAGAATTGTTGAAGTTTTTGGGAATTGTTGTTTAAAAGTATTAATATAGTCTTGAGATGACTAAATTGTTAAGATTATTTGAAATGTGGGAATTATGTTATTCCTTTGATGAATTGAAATAAAAGTATTTATTTATCTTGTGAAATTGCATTAAAATGAGTATTTTGATCACAATGGGAATATTGTGTGGGAGTATTGAAAGTGGAAGAAACATTGCATTGCATGTTTAATCATGGCATTGGCATATCAATTCATTTGATAATGAAGAGTTTATGAAAATTGATTTGAAAATTTTGCATTGAGAAGAGAATGTTGAGAAATGAGTTTTCATGAAATGGTTTTTGGGTAAATACGGTGGTAAGTCTTGACAGGTAGTGTGGATTATGGGTGTCGAGCCTTCGACTTGTGGTAGTAAAAATGACAAAGAATCGGTGTCGAGCCCTCCAGATGATACTGGTAAAAATGACAAATTGGTAGTACTTGTATAGTCTACTTGCAGACACTGACCTAGGGATTACCAGAGTTGTATTTACCGCACTTGAACAAAAATTGATAAATGTGGAACAGTTGAAATTGCATGGCATCATTGAGCATGATGGTTTTTTAATAAATGAAGATGTGTTCTTATTTTTAAAAGAGCATGGCATGGCATATGCATCCACTTTTTGAGACTTGTATAAAATGTATATACTTTGTGAAGGATTTTCCTACTGGGCTTTATGCTCACCCTATGGGATTTTTGTGCAGGAAATGATGTAGTGATCCCGCCTAACTGAGGGTGTGGAAGTATGTGAAGAGAGCATGGTGTGCTCGTTTGCTGTGATTCTGATTGCAAGCCAAGGGCTTTATATGTGTATGGGTTTGAATAACCATTTTGTGAAACCAGGCTAAGGCCTTGGAACTTGTAAACCCATGAGGGTATTTATTTATTTTATGTTATTTTGATTTGAAGTAAATGTATTATCATTTAGGCATGAAAATTGGGGCGTTACAAATGAAATAGCTCAAAAAGGAATCACTTAGGTGTTGGAAAGTAGAGACAGAGTCCGGTGACAGCTGACTAAACCATAGTCAAGCCGACCCCTTAAGCGTAACGGGGAAAGCTCGACACATGATCTCATCAGGAAAAGCATAGAGGATCATAAGGGTCATGTAAGTCTCCAAATGGTCAACCAGGTCCGTTGTGCCCTCAAATGAGTCGATCGAGGGCATTTTAAACATGGGGGTAGGGGTTTGTCCCTGATGGAGGCGATAAACGGGGAGTTGGCTGTTGTGGAGGATTTATTCTGTATGTTTTGCATGACTCCATGGAGCTAGAGTTTCATGGCTCAAAGTTCCGCATCCCAAATAGGAACATTGTCACCTCCAGAGTGCAGTGAGGGTTGAACACTACCAGCCTCTCCTTCAGGAATAGGTGCTTGAACTGAAGGATAAAAACCCCGAGGTGGCGGGTTTATGTCTTGAGGTAGAGGCTGTAGACTCTCTAAGTTTGAGAGGTGGGCTTGTTGGAAAGGATGGCTCGAGGTTCGTTCTGGATTGGGGGGGATATCTTGTGGTGGTAGAGGAGATATAGGGAGGTTTCGCTGGAGCAAGGCATTGATCAAGACCTAGTTTTGCTCAACCAAGCGATTGATGCTGTTGGTGAATTCTGTGAAGTACTGGGGTGGGTTGTTCAGGTTGGGAGGGTCGGCTTGGGGGCCGACGACGTTGTGTTGAGAAGCCATTGATCTCATTGTGACCATCTACCTTAATGGCCGACGAGGAAGAGTTATCGGGAACGAGTCTCCAGCAAGAATGAGCACAACTGTTACCCAGAGTGGCGTTCCCACAGATAGCGCCAACTGATGATACTGCTAATTCCTAGAGGGTGAGTCGGGTTGACCCACGCTTCCTACACCATTCACCAGTCACTGAGCTCATTAGAGTACCTGCAAAAGTATCCAACGGGAAACGGGAGTCCCCCAGCAGACCCTCCGACGATCAAGTTAGAAGTGAATGAAGATGTGTAGAGAGAGAGAGATAAAGTAAGAATCGAGAGCTTAACCTTTTGTGTATCTTGGAAGCTTCTTTATATCCTTTGTTTATCATTTCTTTGTCCACTCCAAACCTGTTATGTTGGCCGAAAGTCTATACTCTAGCTTGCCTTGTTCATGGTGAGGCTGCCCGTTCCGACGTGAAGGGGTTATCGCATTTATTGCTGTAGGGGCTTTATTAATGGCTGATGTGTGGTGCAATAACTCTGCAGGATCTTTGTCTGCTTATGTGGCTGGTTCCTTGCTTGACACGTGTTTGGATGCCATTGGTTCCTAATTCAGCTCTGGGTTCTCGAAGGTGTTGGGTTTTAGTACTTAAACCGTGAATTGGGCTCTAAGTGGTGGGTCAAGAGCCTCTATGGGCCCACCGATATCAAAGAACATCTTTAATGGTGTATCTTTTTTTTTTATTATTAAATTTGAATAAATATTTGAGTAAAAATTCTATTTGATATCAAGTATTCCAACGAAGGTTTTTAAAGCTTCATCAAATCACCGGTTGACCGGACGGATGACTGGGCGGATATTCGGTCAGTGAACCGGTCAGTTTAATTTTTTCGCAAATTTTTGTCTTGAGGTGGTCATCCGAAGGGACATCTGGTATTGAAAATCTAACGGTTATGAACAATGATTTGATGAAAGGCATATCCATCCTCAATTTGATGAAAGATTTGAGAAATTATGGATTTGATGAAAGATTTGGTGCTGAGTTGGGGCAGCAAAAAGTGAGTTTTTTTTTTTTTTTTTTTATCAAATTTAAATTTGATGAAACATTTGGAATTAGGTTAGATATGGTCTAATAAATTTGATCTAACACATATTAAATAATAATTTTTTTTTTTCAATTTTTTTTTTCAGTGTGTAGCAAGAATTATTCACAAAAAAATTAGGTTGTATTTTGTTACATTTCAAATTAATTTTTGAAATGAAAAATCTTACATATCAATCATTCAATTTTCTCTCTCCTCTCTTCTTTTCTCATATTTTACACATCAATTAATCAATTTCTCTCTTCCACCCATATATTCAACTACAAAAATAATTACAAATCATACTAGAACTATTTTCAAAATATACAATTAAACAAATTTTTTAATTTTGTAAACTTCTTTCAAAAATGATCTTTGCATTAATCACTTTGCTTGGTTTTATTTTTCCAAAAATACTTTTCAGGAAATTTTACTTTCTTATTTTTTGTGTTTTTTTTTTTTGTTTTTACTGAATTTTTTTAATATTTTAAGTAATTTTTTTTTTACTTTTTAGACACACCTAACATAAATATACCTAAAAAGTAAAAAAATTGTGAAAAAATCTTTTAAAAATTCACTAAATACCAAAAATACAAAAAAAAAAAAAAAAAAAAAAAAACGAGAATTCAATATATTTTTTGTATTTTTATGTATTTATTAATTTTTTAAAATATTTTTTCACAAATTTTTTACTGTTTAGATATATCTAAGTAAGGTGCATCTAAAAAACTAAAAAAATGTTTAAAATTTTAAAAAATTTCACTAAAAACAAAAAAATATAAAAATCAAAAAAATTAATTTTCAAAAAATTAATTCAAAAAACTCAAACTAAACGCACTGAATGCTATTGGTAGTAGATTTTTCTGCAAAAGGTGTACTATAAATTTTATTTTATTTTTTTTTTTTTGGAGAATTTTTGTTGGGTGGTCTAAGAGACATTTCTAGCAATATTTTTAAAATTTTGTGGCTCAAATTCCTGTTTTTCATGATGACACCCATTTATTCTCAAATAATTTTTTACATCAAAATCCCTTTGTTGAGAAAAAAATAATTTTATATTAAAATTTTCACTTTTGTTTAGTCCTAAAATTCTTATAGGCTATAGTGTGCCCTAATGAAACACTTTTTTTTTTTTTTTGATCAGTAAAAGAGAACTTTATTTATGACGAAAACATACAAATACGTATGAGAAGAACATCAATAAAGAGGAAAAAGAGCAGAAGCGCATCATAGCTAACAAACCCAATCCCAACTAGGTTGGCATCGAGAAGAAAGCCCAATCATCTGCTAGCTCAACCACAAAGGGATGGTGAGAGACCATGCCCATAAAGAAAATGAAAAACCCCAAAAACTCAACCCCCAAATCAAACCCACAGCTCATTCCATACAATACATACCCACACAATTCAGACCACACAATTCACCTGCAGAATCACCTATAAGCAAAACACCAGACCAGAAGAACACCGCCAATGCTCTACAGCCCTGAGACATCCAATATCCCACTTCACAGTAGCAATCACCATGCAACACCCAAATAGTTCCAGCAACAGGGCAGCTCCTAATAAGCCCACAGACCTCAATGCAGACCACACTCCAAAGAACTCCAGACCAATTCAATAGGATCATCTATAATCACCACCTAGCTAGCAGCAACAGTGGCAAAACCAGTGATGACTATATTCTTCACCCAGCTAACGGTAGCAGTGGCATCATCTATAATCACCACCCAACAACACTAACTGAGCTAGCAACTTCACCACCAGCATCCAAGCCTCACAACAACTGAGCAGATCAGACTAGCATCAATTAGAAAGATTTGCACACTCTGCGTAACTCAGCATCCAAGACGTCCACACAACAGATTCAGCAGCAGCACAGCACCTTGAAATCATCACAGTAGCAGCACTCAACAAAACTGAATAACAGATCAAACCAGCAACATTAGCAGCAACTCCAAATCTGCATCCAATATTGCAAACTACATCAGTTCCCCTGCAGTCAAAAACTACCAACGGCTAGACACCCAGCAGCTACACAGGATTCTGTAGACTTGAGCACCATACAGCAGACCTCATAGACAACCAGCAGCAACTCAACCATACAGCACCCCAGATCAGAGCCCAAGACAGTAGAAGCATACACCTACACAGCAAACCAACTGCAACATCATATGACACCACAACCTCAGAGGCATCTACAGATCAACCCCAAATTGGAGATGAAATCATGAAATGAATACACACTGCCAAAATGATGATTCTTAACCCAATATGCCACTCTGACTTTGATTAATTCAGATATAGCCTCCAAATTTGGTTGAGCTCCCCTAAATAAACACTCATTCCTAAGCCTCTATAAAGACCACACCACAGCAATAGGAATGGAATTCTAGATCCTAAGTTCCTTTTTCCTGAGCTTGAACCCAAACCACCAATAAAGCAACTCAACAACAGAACCAGGGGAAACCCATTGAGTTCCCCACCAAGCAATAACATCAGACCAAACCTTCCAAGCAAAAGGGCAGAGCAACAAGATATGATTAATATTTTCAGGGGCTAAATTACAAAATAGACACAAGGAAATAGAATTACCTCTCAGCACACCAATTCTATGGAGGAAATCAGCAGTCTTAAGTCTACCTTTCCACACCAGCCAAAATAGAAATTTGGCTTTTGGAGGAGCAATATTATTCCAAATAAACTTTGATAACTCCACAACATGACCCTCATCAACTTGAAGCCACCCATACAGAGAGCTGACTTGAAACATCCTAGAAGGGGAAGCCAACCATCTAATCTGATCCTCACTGTTAGCCCTCAGTTCAGGACCCTCACCTAGAATCTGTGTCATTTTAGACAATTCCACCTCTTCTCAAGCACGAAGGGGTCTTCTGAAATTTAAAATCCACTTGCCATTAGCAACCTTTTCATCAACATGCCACTTTAAAGATCCAAGAGGCTCAACGGATAAACCAAAAAGCCTAGGAACTTGATTCTCCAAGCTTGATTGACCAATCCACTTATCACACCAAAATAAGATCTTACTGTCATCTCCAATAACAAGATTGATATTATCCAAGAAATAAGTAACTACATTTGGCATTAGAGCAGCCACAGACATTACATTTATTCAAATCCTGGACTCATATGTCAAAGCATCAGAAAAAGAAAAAAAGGATCTAATCAAGTGACTATAATTATTACTAATCAATTGTCTCCACAGAGCCATCTTTTCAACCCAAACCTCCACCACTACTTAACTAACAAGTAGATATTCACCTTTCGAATATTTTTGATCCCTAAACCTCCATGATGTAAAGCCTTTGTCACCTCTCCCCACCGCACCAAATGAACCTTCCTGTGATTATCTGACCCTCCCCATAAAAAAGAGGCTTGCAATCTGTCCACCATCTTAGCCACACACTCTGGCATCTTAAACAAAGATAGGTAGTAGATTGGAAGACTTGACAAGACTGACTTGATCATGGTAACTCTACCAGCAAAAGACATCAATCTCCTATTCCAACCTGCAAGCCTAGCTTTGATCTTATCCAAGATAGGCTTCCAAGTTGATTTCTTTCGAGGATTTGCACCCAAAGGTAGACCAAGGTAAATCAAAGGAAGGGACTGATAAGAGCAATTCAGCCTATCAGCAAAATCCTTGACAAGCTGAGAAGGAGTTCCAACTCCACAAACAACACTTTTTTGAAAGTTAATCTTCAACCCTGAAATGATTTCAAAACATCTGAGGATCCTCTTAAGAGTAATAAGTTCACTCCAATCAGCTTCACAAAACAAGATAGTATCATTTGCAAATTGCATATGGGAAACAACCAAACCCCTGGGGCCAATGGTAGCACCTCTAATTAGGCCCAGTTCCTTAGCTCTAGAGAGCAAAACATTCAAACCCTCTGCTATGACATTAAATAAAAAAGGTGAAAGTGCTTGCCTTAATCCTCTCTGAGAATGAAACTCAACTGTAGGAGAGCCATTTACTAACACTGAGATACTATGAGAAGTTACACAAGCTTTAATCCACCCTATCCATCGAGCACCAAATCCAAATTTTTGAAGCATATCTAACAAATATTCCCAATTCCCGGTATCATAGGCCTTCTCAAAATCCAACTTGAGAAGAACACCCTTGGTTTTTGTTTTCTTCCACCAATCCACAACCTTATTTGCAATGAGGACCCCATCCATTATATTTCTACCCCCTAAAAATGCAGATTGATTCTCACTAATCACCTCAAGTAACACCTTCTTCATTCTAAATGATAATACCTTAGCCAAAATTTTGTAAAGTACACCAATAAGATAGATAGGACGATAATCCGAAAGACTTAATGGATTGAGCTTCTTTGGGACAAGAGTAAAGAAGGAACTTTTTAAACCTCTGACCAACCTACCATTCTCATGAAACTCCTTCATGAAATTCATAAAATCATGCTTCATTATACTCCAACATTTTTGTACGCAAGATAAATTAAATCCATCAGGACTTGGAGCCTTGTTCCCGTCACAACTTTTAATAGCCGCCCACACTTCAGATTCAGCGAATTCCACCTCCAAATTAGCAGCTGACTCAGTGTTAATAGATTTTAACAGACCAACCAATTTGGGCCTATGTACCCAACTCTCAGAAAACAGACACTTAAAATGCCTTACTACCTCATGTTTCAGCTCATTGGGCAGCGAAATATTTCTTCCATTGGCTTGAAGACAATCCAACATATTCTTACATTGTCTAGATTTTGCCATTACGTGAAAGAATCTGGTGTTCTTATCACCCTCAGTTTCCAAGTCTAGAGAATGAAGCTTTGCTTCAACAACTTTTAATTTGGAATCGACATTACCAAAAACCTCACTATTCCACTCCTTTAGCTTTGATTTGGGGATGAGAAATTTGCCCTTAACAACAAACCCTGCCCACCCAAATACCTGTGACTCCTCCCAAGTTTTTTTTACCAAAGGTAAGAAGCCAGGGTGCAAAAACCAAGAGTTAAAAAATTTAAAGGGCATTGGACCCCAATCTCTTTGGTCCTCCACAAATAACAATGGACAATGATCGGATAAGATTCTGGGCAGACCCCAGACTTTAAGATCAAAAAGCTCAAGCCACTCAGGATTAAGAAGAAACCTATCAATTCTACTCCACCTATCACCATCAATGGAATTACTCCACGTATACTTTCTACCCAACATCGGGATATCAGTAACTTCCATTTTTTCAATAAATTCCCCAAAATCTCGCATCCCCCTATCTCTCTGTAAACACCATTTTCTCTCACCAATGGATCTAATCTCATTGAAATCCCCCCCCCCTCAAACACCATGGGTAATGGAAAGAGTCCCTAAGGTTGCTTAGCACATCCCACAGATACCTTCTCTTGGCTACGTTATTCGGCCCATATACATTAACAACCACGCAATTAAAAGAGCTATAGAAAATACTTGATAGCAAAATGAAACTTCTGTTGCTACAACAATCAACCATAGCAAGCACCTCAGGCTTCCAAATACAAATAAGACCCCCAGCACTCCCTTCTGCATCCACAGACAAGAATTCAAACTGATCTCATGGCCACATAGATTTAACAAAATGATCAGACATCTCTGTTCTCGTAGTTTCTTGTAACATTACCATATCCACACCCCTTTCTCTGACTAATTCTTTTATCTTCTATCTCTTACAAGACCTACCCAAGCCCCTAACATTCCAAGTTAAAATCTTCATTACAAACCAAACCAAAACACCAAAAAACCCCTAATAACGCTTCTTAGGGCTGCTTAGCCGCCCCCTTCATAGCCTCTGCTCTCTCCAAATCCTTATCTTCAAGTTCCACTAGTTTATCAATGACCTCATTTTCTTTATCTTTGAAGTTAATTCCCAATAATTTCCCAATTTGCATGATTGCCTGGGCTTCATTCAGAAGATACCCAGCTCTACTCGAGCTATTCCCTTGCGATTTAGAGTAGGAAACAGCAGCCATTGCTGCTTGAAGAATCGCACTTTTATCAATCTTACTTCCAGAAACTATACATTTCCTACCGATTTTCTTTGTGAACTTAGCTTTACACTGTGCTGTATGATGAGCCACCACTACTTTCCTTTTCCCTTTGTTCTGAACTTCATTCCTTCGTGAAGAATTCACCTCCAGCTCTGACCCAACCATCCGAGAATGTCCAGATTGAATGAACACTTGGCCTGCTCTGTTAGCCTTTGAAATCATGTTATTCACCTCCTGGCCCATCCCAATGAATTTTGGATCACTATTTTGATCAGCGCATAGATTATTTAAAGCCCTTTTATCATGGACTAGTCTAATGACAACTTCAAGATTAATATTGGGCAGCTCCAACTCAAACCCACTCAAACTTCTCATGAAGCCCACATTAACATCATGCCCAGCTGCTTGTCGACTTCCTACATTATCAGACTGAATTTGAATATCAAACAAATGCCTCTTCGTCTCTAAGCGTGCGCCACCCATACCACCGATCCCCAGGCCACAAACTGATTCAGTTACTCTGGAGACAGTTGTGGCATTAAAATCCATTTCCTTCCCCTCCACCATATTACTGTTACACCCTTTTCCATATAGCGGCAGCACAGCTTCATTGTCTACCACGCCTGCCAGGTCAACCTCCACCTCATCATCCTCCTCCTTGCCATCCTCAGAGTTACTGCAGTACCCACCATTTTCTTCACAAGAGGTTTTCACACCATTGCAATACGATGACCCTTCTCCCATTTGTGGATCCTCTCGATTAATTGAACAAACTGTGATAACTTGTTCCTCACAAATTCGAATAGGATAAGACTTATCCTTACATTCCAACAAAATCACCGTATTAATAAACTCCATCACCTTAGTAGCTACTCTTACTTTACCACACTGTAATAATGACATTTGCAGAGTATCATTGTCAATACCGATTACTTGGCCCCATAACTTTCCAATATTTCTAAAAGTGATTGAACTCCACAAATTAAACGGTACACCGTAGCAACTTAACCACGCTGCTCTTTCCTGTTCAATAGCCATATCCTTCTTCCACTTCGACACAAAGTCACACCATACATAAATCCACTCCTTCATCCTACTAAATTCAGATTGCAACTCCTCTTTAGAGTTGAACGTGATTACCACCAATTTTCCCCTACCTTCACGAAAAACAGGATCTTTCACTCCTCGTTTCTCACATTCCTGTTTGAACTCTGGCAATATGCAATACGGTTTCAACTTAACAATTAGGCTCTTGTACAACCAATCATTGCTAGCCTCCTCTGTTCTAACAATAAGATACTTGCCTCCCTTATCTTCAGTCCCTTTAACAATGTCAACATAAGAACGTGACTCCATCCTTGACTTACTGATGAATCTAGTATTATTCACTGCTATCTTTCCCTGCCCTTGAAAAACTGATTGACCCCCTCTTGGTTGATCCATCCTACCAAACTCTGCTATTTTCACTTTCAGGTTCCTATTATCAACCCAAACCCCATTTTCTTTTTGGATCGCCATATCAGCTGCCACCGAGCAATTGTATCTCACAAAACTGAATCTAGAACGCGTTACTTGTCTTCTCTTACTTGGAATAAAGGCATCTTTGACCAACCCAAACTTAGAGAACAAAACAAGCAAACCTTTTGGGTCCATAGATTCCGGAATATTGTCCACAAACACTCTGAAAATTCCTTGAGCTTTCCCATTTCGTTGTGGCCTCCGCTAAAGAATTGGTATCCAACCTCCCCGCTCACCTCTCGCTCCACCTCTCTCCATTGCCAAGAAGACAATTGCATGGAACCTTAATGAAATGAAACACTTTTTAATTGTGCATTTCTTTTTTTTTTATGAAAAAAGTTATTTGATAAATTATTTCCGTATATTGTTTTAGGAATTTTGTTTAAAAAAATAACTAGTTTTTATTTTCAAAAATGAAACAAAATCGTTTTTTTCATTTTAAAAAAAATACAACCTCACATACTCAATAATATCACTTACAACATGTCGTAACTAAAAAATATGTGACGCTCTTACTAACTTTTACATCATGTGGGAGATAATGGATTAGTTCAGAAAGTTGACTAGTTTAATTGATTTTTTAATTATTTTAATTTGACTAAAAAAATTATGTTTAAAAAGATAGTTATTTTTTGGGGATATATCAATAAATTTTAAATTAATAACTTATACACTATTTAGTCTTAAAAGTTTTCTTATAGACTGAAAGGTCCCATTACAATGTTTCAAACATCAGATTAATGTTTCGAACATTAGATTTCGAACATCAGATTAATGTTTCAAACATTAGATTGATGTGTAAATGAGACTAAATGGAGCATAAGAAAGCTTTTAGGACTAAATGGTTCAACTTTTCAAAAATTAGGACTTATGGGTAAATTTTCCTTAATTTTTTTTATAGTTAACTTGATAATTGTGAAAGAAAAAAAATAATTATGATTTAAATACTATAATTTATTTTATCTTGATAAAAAAAAAAAAAAAAAAAAGCCACTAAACCCACTTTTCAAACACTCCCATGTGGGACCACACGTCTTTGCATCCAGGAATTATTATGTGCCCTGTGTGTTCCCTAGTAACAGGGTTATATATAGTCTATACGTTTGTGTATAGTCTATATAGTGGATTGTGGTAATTGATCTCTATATTGGACTATATATATTAAAGATGGATTGTGATAATTATACGTTTGTATAATTCAAAAATAAAAATATAAGACTAATAATAAATCCAAAAAAAGTATACAACACAACTTATTTAGTAACAAATAAAATGGGATGATTCTTTACAGTTGCATTTTTTTATTTTGTGCATGTATTTTAGATTAAAAAAATTTAGATTTGAACATGATATTGTTTTATCATATTCAAATCAACAAAAAAATAAATTAATAAATAAATAAAAAATAATGCAAAAAGATGTGAGGTTCAATTGACTTTCCTTTCATTATCATTTTACTAGCTTAAGAAAAATTTTAAGCTTGGCTGAGAACATGAAACTAATATCCACCGTGACTTCGCACTTTCGAGTTAATTCAAAAGCCTTACGCATAAAATAAAAATATATTATGATAAATTTAGAACTAATATGTCAATGTTTGTAAGATTTTTTAAATTCCAAAATTTTATCCATACATATATTAATTGATGAAATTTATAATTTCTATAAATTGTTTAAAAAAAAAAATTACATTGCCTTTCTTGAAGTTTGAAAAAAAATACAATAAAATCAAAATTTTGACATAATTACGTTGGACTCCCTTAATGTGTTAATTCATATATGGCATGTTTGTTTGCCTCCATGACTAGGATGATTGGACTATGAATGAGGTGAACCCCACTCATAACATGTTTGGTTAAAAAAGTTGTAATGTGTTTGTTTGAAGGGATTTGAAGAGGGGATTGGACACCATGTCCATTGGATCATGGAATCTATTGTTTGGTTGTAAATTCGTAGGCCAAATTAGGAGTGCGGTTGGACTATCAATCTCACATATGTGGAACTATTGTATCCTAGGGCCCTGTTTGATTGGGGGATATGAAGATTGGAATTGGATATTATATCCGGTGAGGTCCATATATCTCATGTTTGTAATTTTTTTTTGAAGGGGATATAATATCCGGTGGGATTGTATATCCCCCAAAAGTGGAGGATATACAATACCCCCCCCCCCATTGTATCATATCCCCTTGGTTGGGATATGATGTAAAAAGTCCAATTTACCCTTTTGTCTATCTCACATTATAACGCCCCAATTTTCATGCCCAAATGATAATACATTTACTTCAAATCAAAATAACATAAAATAAATAAATACCCTCACGGGTTTACAAGTTCCAAGGCCTTAGCTTGGTTTCACAAAATGGTTATTCAAACCCATAAACATATAAAGCCCTTGGCTTACAATCAGAGTCACAGCAAACGAGCACACCATGCTCTCATCACATACTTCCACACTCTCAATTAGGCAGGATCACTACATCATTTCCTGCACAAAAATCCCATAGGGTGAGCATAAAGCCCAGTAGAAAATTCTTAACAAAGTATATACATTTTACACAAGTCTCAAAAAGTGGATGCATATGCCATGCCATGCTCTTTTGAAAATAAGAACACATCTTCATTTATTCAAAAACCATATCTTTTTTTTCCCCCCCTATATATTGTAATTTTGTATATTTTAAGTGTATGATATTTTCACTAATATACTCAGAAATGCACTATGAAAGAAGTATCATGCAAAAATCAAGTAAGAAGAAAAAAAATAAATAAAACAATACGATAAATGTGGAACAAATATCAAAGATCAAAACTCCTAAACCAAGCAAGCAAACAAACAAGCAAGTAGAATGTAATGTTTAACAATAGACATTTAAAAATTTGCAGCAAAATTTTATAACTTTCCTTTTTGCTAAGAAAATTCTATTTGGTACTAGTTAAATAAAATACTTTTAAAATAATTTTTTTTTAATTTGAAATTAAAACTATAGTAAATTTATGTAAGCATAATTGCTAACCACATTTTTTTACTTAATGTATAATATTATATTGACTACCTTTTTAAGTTTATTTTTTTAAGTATTTATATAGAAGTAAAAAAATGTCGTTAGGAATAAATTTTTCATTAATTTAGTTATAAATTTTACCCGTGCATTGTTTTTAAATTTTGAATACAAACATAAAATAATTAATTGCAAATATACTGCATTTGTTATATTCTTTTTCAGTGTGCAAAAAAAAGAAAAAAAGAAAAAAAAAAAGAAAGAAGGCATTTAAAAATGGCAATTCACATATATATAAATAATTGTAAACACAACTCATGCGTAGAATGGGTGAAACACTAGTTATATTTAAATATATAATTCGGTTTCAAATTGTTCTCAAGACTTATGGTGTATTTGCCATGTGTAATTTAATTTAAACTTCCAAATTGCTGCCTATGCCCTCACCTATTTTAAAATTTCACAACAAACTTATTTTGAGAAGTAAATTAAAAATTAATTTTTGGGTAAATTACAATCACCTCTTCTGAGGTTTCTGACAGATACAAGGACCTCTCTTATGGTTTTAATAATTACAAAAACCTCCCACACTTTACCTGACATTGCATAGATTCCCCCATTTTTTTACTTTTGTTCACAAAACTAACAGAAATTGCTGATGTCATCAAAGATATACGCTAAAATGTCCATAATGCCCTCAAGTGTCTTGTTGAGAAAACCACAGGGGAGGGAATCTGTACGTCGTTTGTGTAATTTATCTAAATAAGACCTCTATCTAAATAAAAGCACAGGAAGTTTGTTTAAGCACATGAAAACATTTTTTTGAAACCACATGGGAACTTTATCTAAAGATGGACTTTATTACATGTGAACAGATACTTAATTATGTTTTCATGTAAAGAAAAACAACGACAGTTCTAGCAAAGAACAGCCACAGAACAGATACATGCATATAAACACATCAAAACATATTTTGATTTCTAGCAAAGAAAATAAAATCCAATTAAATTAATTTCCAAATTTGTTTAACAGATATATATATATACACACATTCAAACATGGGAATAATTTTTTTTTCTTCTAACAGATATATATATACAAATATATTGATAGATATATGTATATATATAGAAATATATAAACATGGGAACAATTTGTTTACCAGAAGTATGTTTATATATATACATATACACTTGTTTGGATTTTCAGCAAAGAATTGAAACCCATGAAAATATATTTTGATTTCTAGAAAAGAAAATAAAATCCAATTAAATTAATTTTTAAATTTGTTTAACAGATATATGTATATATACACACATTCAAACATGGAAATAATTTTTTTTTCTTCTAACAGATATATATACATACAAATATATTGATAGATATATGTATATATATACAAATATATAAACATGGGAACAATTTGTCTACCAGATGTATATTTATATAAATACATATATTTTTATATATATACATGTACACTTGTTTGGATTTTTAGCAAAGAATTGAAACCCAACATATATATATATATATATATATTTCACCGTCTGTTTGGATTTCAAAAATCAAATATCACATAGCACATTCTAGATCTACACTAACTAATCTAAAGCAAAAATTTGAACTTTCTTACACTAATTAGTGGTGTTTGGAATCTACATATATGTATACAACTTTTCCGCTTCTCTCTTTTCTTTCAAAATCTGTGTCAGCCACGCGGTTTGCTTTTGCGTCGGTTGGCCGACAAAAGTCGACTTCATTGATTACTGCCCGCCTCGACTCTCTCTCCATCTTGTCTTCTTCTCTTCAGTATTATTCTGAATCGGCATCTTCAATCTTCTACTTATTCGTTCATTTCTCATTCTTCTTCATCACTCTCTTCCATCTCCTTCTTCATCACTGAGAAAGAGAGATTGAACGGAGGGAAAGAGTTGTCTCAAAACTCAGCCTGTTCTCTGTTATTTTTTTTTTCTGACTTTTCTTTCTTTCTCTTTACATCTCTCACCACACATGGCCTCATCTCGCCCCCTCACTCTCTTTCCGGACCTCAATGATCAGAGCTCCTCTGGACCAAGTATCCCTACTCCTACCCTTCCTAACCTTCCTGGACCGAGTGCCCCTGTTCTCATTTCCTCTAGCTTTCCTATAATATCAGTTGAGCAAATCATGGCTGCTCAATCTGATATTGAGGCCAACCACTTCACACTAAGTTCTTGCATGGAAACCGTGACTGCGGTTACCAAATTATCTCACTGGTTACAGAATAGAACCATTGAAGTACAAAAGCTAAACTCCCAACTTTCTCTGCTCCAGAGCATGTACAGAGATATGCGAGCAGAAATTTGCGCCCTAAAGGCAGAGAACAAAGAGTTGAAGCGAAAGACCACCATCATGACCCGACTCGGAGCACCTTCGTACCTCACCTTTGACAGCCAACAGGGAGTCATATCCCTCGGCGATCCTGCACATACAGAGGCAGAGCCTTCAAAAGTCAACCAGCAGGGAGTCAAATCCCCCGGCGGTCCTGCACGTACTGAGGTAGAACCTTCAAAAGTCTCCCGAAGCGACAAAAAAAGGAAGGGCTCGGCAGGAGAGTCGAGTAAGTGAAATCGGCATGTGGCCGTTATCCAGAACAAGATCCCTTTTTTTTCTTTTTTCTTTTTTGTTGATGTCGTTGTTGTTGTTGTTGCCTCTGTAATCAGGGAAGTCATCCCCTGACTTCAATAAAATAAGCTCTCTTTTTTTCTTTTTTTTTTTTGCACAATTATGGCATAACAAGCATAATACTTTGAACTCGAAAACAATTTCGTTCGACTAAATTTGAGAATGATTAAATCTTGAACTTCCATACAGACCCGAATTAAAATCATGGCTTAACAAAGAAAAATGAAACAAAACAATCCAAACATACCAATGGCAAAACGAAGGATCAATATAAGAGGTCCACCACTCTTACTCCACAGATACTATACAATCTCCATTTCCATTATATGAATCACACTATCACGACATACACCAATGTTAACCCAAAACCCAATATCAATGAGCTAACTAATCAATTCAATAACCTCCACACTCAGTAGTCCACACACTGATGTGCCACTCAAACCACTAACCTCAGATACGGAGTTCCCTACACAAACCCCAAATTTTGGAATCGCACCGGATCTCCTCAAATTAAACCGCATCAATACTGCGTCTAAGGGAATCACCATTTCCCTCCCCATGGCTACATAGCAAGCCTGCTCATCTCCTCGACCGAAGACCGACATGATCAACCTCAATCACAACAATCCAATCACGAAGGATAATTTTGACCAACGCTATTCTCGTTACTCTAAAACACAAACACTCACAAACCAGATCTCACAATTGATAACCAACCACAATACGAACACTGCCCCTATACAACCGATGGGGTCACCACGGACTCACTAACTAGCAAAGCTCAAAACACAAACCAACATACAGGTACTATTCTCGCTAAATATTCAAATTACCACCATATTAATTACCCTAGAGCACTTACTTTAGAATTACAATATCCTCACAAAGAAATCTTAAAATTTCCTCTAAGAGTATTGGTTGCTAACACAACTCCACAACATCCATCATATCATGTCCTTTAACACTCATTTATTGCACTTGAGAACATCAACAACTAAATTTGAGGCAATGTACTCCACCAATCTCAAAGGCACACAGAGCTCGCCTATATGTTCTAAAATATTGACTCACAAGTCAATGTTGTTACTACTAATAATCCCATCAAATGGCATAACTCAAATCAGACTTAATCTCATTCCAATCATTTGCCCTCTTAGGATTTACTGCAAAATTATAAATAAAACAAACTCTCTAACTCATTCTACTTCGAAGATCTTTCATCTAGTCCACTTCCACAAACTTGATATAAAATTGAAAAATAATTAACTCCTCATAACAACAAACCAGTGCTACATAACACAAGCCTACTATTTTAAGGTCACATTTACACCCCTAACCACACCAATTGGTTAACCTATGCTTCAATACCAATTCCACAACATTTAACTAATCATCCCGGCCACATTACTCTACTTTACACCTTCTTCCAAGGGAAAAAGTATCCTCCTGCATGATAACATCCCGGGCACCCCAAGTGCCTCTCTTACGGCCTCTCCCGCTTTATGACATCTTATACAAGAGACAAAATTTAGCTCAGAAGTAGGTACTTCACACATGTCCTAACACGTTGCATATGGCTTAAACATAAACCTACACATGTATCTACATCACATATGGCAAACCATATAAGCACATAGTCACATAATCACATACAGATTTTCTTTCTAGATACTAATTGTCCCATGATGTTGCTAGAGTTCCAATCAGAAATAGCGGTGATCAAGTGCTCTTCCGACTGGATTTCCAGGAACTCACAGACTCAATCAACATCTCAGAGATCAAACCCCATACCCATATAATCACATAAGCATACAATGCATGCTAACGTCTCAATCAAGCGAGACAAACCCATTGTGGTACTAACTACTTCCCACGTACCCAAAGTATTCAAACCCGGTATGCTCTGATACCAAGTTGTAACGCCCCAATTTTCATGCCCAAATGATAATACATTTACTTCAAATCAAAATAACATAAAATAAATAAATACCCTCACGGGTTTACAAGTTCCAAGGCCTTAGCCTGGTTTCACAAAATGGTTATTCAAACCCATAAACATATAAAGCCCTTGGCTTACAATCAGAGTCACAGCAAACGAGCACACCATGCTCTCATCACATACTTCCACACCTTCAGTTAGGCGGGATCACTACATCATTTCCTACAAAAATCCCATAGGGTGAGCATAAAGCCTAGTAGGAAAATCCTTCACAAAGTATATACATTTTATACAAGTCTCAAAAAGTGGATGCATATGCCATGCCATGCTCTTTTGAAAATAAGAACACATCTTCATTTATTCAAAAACCAACATGCTCAATGATACCATGCAATTTCAACTGTTCCACATTTTTCAATTTTTGTTCAAGGGGCGGTAAATACAACTCTGGTAATCCCTAGGTCAGTGTCTGCAAGTAGACTATACAAGTACTACGAATTTGTCATTTTTACCAGTATCATCTGGAGGGCTCGACACCCATTCTTTGTCATTTTTTCCAGTCACAAGCTGGAAAGCTCGACACCCATTCCGTCATTTTTACCAGTCACAAGCTGGAAGGCTCGACACCTATTCCGTCATTTTTACCAGTCATAAGCTGGAAGGCTCGACACCCATAATTCACACTACTTGTCAAGACTTACCACCGTATTTACCCAAAAACCATTTCATGAAAACTCATTTCTCAACATTCTCTTCTCAATGCAAAATTTTCAAATCAATTTTCATAAACTCTTCATTATCAAATGAATTGATATGCCAATGCCATGATTAAACATGCAATGCAATGTTTCTTCCACTTTCAATACTCCTACACAATATTCCTATTGTGATCAAAATCCTCATTTTAATGCAATTTCACAAGATAAATAAATACTTTTATTTCAATTCATCAAAGGAATAACATAATTCCTACATTTCAAATAATCTTAACAATTTAGTCATCTCAAGACTATATTAATACTTTTAAACAACAATTCCCAAAACTTCAACAATTCTCATATTTCATGAAAACATCATTTATATGAAAATGAATAAACAATTTTCAAACATAATTTATTTTGGCACACAAAATAAATATAACAACATATTCCAAAGATTTTCAACATCTTTCTTAAAATTTCCAATTTCTAGGTTTTCTTACCAAAACCCTTTATTTTCAAATATTTGAGAAGATCTCACCAAAACATCTTTCTTTCATCAACATAGTTCAAAGCTCCCAAATTCTATCTCAAAGGATCAAATAATGAATCCATTTTCGAAATCACTCTTTTTCTTGAATCACAATTTATTTTCAAAACTAATCAAAGGATAATTTCGAAAATCAACTAGACCTTGCAAAAATATATATAACTCAAAGAAAATCCCTACCTCAAGCTTGACGAGGAAACACGCAAAAATCCATTTTTGATTATGCCGGATTTTGATCTCCACCGACCAAAATGTTGCTCTCACCAAATTCTTTATTATGGTCTCAAGAACATGGGTCTAAAACCTGAACAAGTGGAATTGCAGCCAAATATACAGCAGTCATATAAGTCCAGCTTCCCAATTACAATTCGCTAACTTTGAAAATTACAAACACACTCCACGCTATTTGAAAAATTCCAATAACCTCCAGATATGATCTAATATATCCTAAGTTTCAAACCCAATTGGTTTCACTTGATTTGCTTATCAAATTAAATACCTACAATTTATTTTATCTAACCATGTTATTTTCTGTCGCACTTTAAAAAATTAACGGTTCTCTTAGTATACACGAGCAATCAATACAAGGTCAAAAATGCAAGAAACTAGACTCGTAACCGGTTCTAATGACGCTAATTTGATAATTTTTGGATTTATACCCAAAGAGAACAACACTTCCAAAGTTACTGTTTCGGACTGGTTTCCTGGACAGATTTGAATACCTCAATTTATATGGATTTTGACTCCCAAAAATTATTAAAAATTTCAGATATACAAATCAGTATGTAATTAATCTACAGTAAAAATTTCAGATTAAAATTCATCCGTTTAATATGTTTTCTTGATTTTTAAAATCTATGATTCTGTGCAATACCTTCAATGAGCAGAGGTTTAACCATAGGAGGCAACACTGCCACATTATCTGCAGGATCAATTTTCTTTCCACCAACGTAGGCCTCAACCACAGTCATCTCATTTAACGTTATGGTCCCAGTTTTGTCACTGCAAATGGTAGTAGCAGAGCCCATGGATATACACTATTTTATAATGGGCATTTTCTATTGGGACACCATATTCTTTGTAGGACAAATGCCTTCCATCACTAAGTTTTATCCTAGTAGCTGTAACAGGAGGACCATCTGCAGAGCCACATATCCTGGACGGGGGTGGCCGTGTTGCCTGATAAGCCCATGCCATAAACCCCATAAAGAACACCACTAATAATTTTCTTAAACATCCCAGAAGGAAGTTGAAAAGTAGTCTGCTTTGGTCTTCTGGTGTGAGCCCTATCTGATGCTGCTGACATCTTCCTGCTCACACCTGCTGCCATCTTTCTTCTTGTTGTGTGTCTACCTCTTCTCTAAGACCCAGAAAGAATGAATACCCACTACAGATTTGACCCAAAAACACTCAGAGAAATATCAGTAACACCATGTTAGAGAGGGAGAGAAAGCAAGTTTATGTGTATAGTATAATGAAGAATAATCAGACCATAATATTCTTTACCTTTTCCAGCACCTCCTCCTTTCTTTTTATCATTGATGTCCCCCCCCCCCCCATCATTCTCTCTTATAATATAATTCTCCACCCACCTAGGGTCCTTCCACCGAATTGCTCATTTAGATGCCTAGTTAGTGTATAAAAAATATATATATATATGCCACCTATCAAACACCCTTTAACCGAATACCTTTTATCACCAAAAATCATCACCAAAAAATATATATATATTCCCCACCCTTTTATTTATTTATTTTTATTTTTATTTTTTGAGTCATTACACACATAATATAATTTAATATATTTTTTTGAATTTAATATAATATAATTATTGAATTTAATTTCATATTATTGAATTTAATATAATATAAATATTATTGAATTTAAGATAATATAATATAATATTATTTAATTTAATTTAATTTAATTTAATTTAATATAATTTAATACAAATTTTGAATTTAATATAATATAATATTATTGAATTTAATTTAATTTAATATAATATTATTGAATTTAATTTAATATAAAATTTTGAATTTAATATAATATAATTTAATATAAATTTTGAATTTAATATAATATAATTATTGAATTTAATTTAATATAATATAATATTATTTAATTTAATTTAATTTAATTATTGAATTTAATTTAATATAAATATTATTGAATTTAATTTAATTTAATATAATTTAATATAACTTTTGAATTTAATATAATATAATATTATTTAATTTAATACAAATTTTGAATTTAATATAATATAATATTATTTAATTTAATTTAATATAACATAATTTAATATAACTTTTGAATTTAATATAATATAATATTATTTAATTTAATGTAATTTAATATAATATAATGTTATGAGGGCAATCTTGGAAATTACTTGTTATATCCCATAATATATTTTGTAAAACAAACATGCATAACATATATCAAATCTTATATATCAAGTCAACAAACATGACTTGGGGGATATACTATCCAATACCTATATCCTATTCATTATATATCCTGACTAAATCCCACATCATATTATATCCTCTATTTTATATCCAAATGAAACAAATGGGGCCTCAGATTTGGACTCCTTAGGCCATGTTTGTTTTGGCGAACTAGATTAGGTTGGAGTAGCATTCCCATAACTAATAGTCCTAGGATTACGAATTCTTTGGATTATGTATATTATCCTATGCTTGGATTGAGTTCAGACTATAAGGAGAGATTAACAAAATATTATCCAATCCAATGTTTGTTTAAGGGGATTGGAATAGATAGGATATGAGACATCTAATATATTGACCATAATACCTCTATTATGCTCATTAGATAAGTCAGTCCAGATTTTGACTTAATCCTCCTATTTATATCTCACCCCCTATGTGGGATTGAATAGTCCATCATTTGTGGGATACCATATCCAGATAGATTGTTAATCCGTATTTCAATTTTTTAACCAAATATCAGATTAATAATTTTATTAAACTATTAGTCCAATCCCCCACACACGTCCGCCCAAACAAACATGGCTTAATGTGTTAATTCATATATGGCATGTTTGTTTGCCTTTATCGCTAAGAGGATTGGACTATGAGTGAGGTGAATCCCACTCATAACATGTTTGGTTAGAAAAGTTGTAAGGATATGTTTGTTTAGAGGGATTTCAAGGAGGGATTGGACACTATGTCCATTAGATCATGGAATTTATTGTTTGGTTGTAAATTCGTAGGCCAGATTAAGAGTCCAATTGGACTGTCAATTCCACATATGTGGAACTATTGTATCCTAAGAAGGGTGTGGAATAGAATTGGTAGGATAACTATCCCATGCGGATTAAATGGTAAAATGACATATTTGCCCTCAAAGTATTTGATTTAATTATGCATTATATTTAATAAAATTAAGTAAAATTTAAATGTCTCAATTTAAAAATAAAATAATTTTATTGATATTTTATTCATTTAATTTTTTAAATAATTTTTATAGATTTTTATTTTAAAATTTTATTGATGTTTTATTTAATTTCATTATTTAAATTTCTATTGATGTTTTATTTAATAATTATTATTTTTAAATTTAAATTTTCATTTTAAAAAATAACAAAAAATTTTATGATATTTTAATTATTTAATTTTTAAAAAATAAATTTATTTAATTTTTAAAAAAATAAAATAAAATTTTATTTAATTTAGCCCAAAAAATTAAAACATTAAAGACATGTTTAATATTGATATTATTTAGTAAACAATTTAAAAGGGCAAATTTGTCTTTTGAATATTTATTCTTCTTCATAATATCTCAAACAAACATAAGATTCAATGGAATAATCATTTCCTTATCTTTAATCTCATGACTAAACAAACATGGGATATACATCATATCCAACAATAATCTAAGAACTATGTATCTCAAAGTTAACAGTCCAATAAATTATAATCCCCTGATCTAGTCCATCTAAATAAACATTATCATTAACACTCCAATGGGAGCCGTAGTCCACCACTGTGGTGGATTAGCAAAGATGGGTGAGAGGTGACATTGGGAATCAATCCCATCTGATTGATGGTAAAAGACTATTTTGGCCCTTAATTTCAATGATTCTTCAATGAAAGAAAGGTAATTATGTAATTTTACATGTTAATCCCAATCAATTAATACCACCACAGTATTATACAAATAAATACACTTTGTCTTATATTTCCAACTTGAAACTACTACATTACTAATCTTCTCACTCAATTTTACCATAATCATAATATCATCCAATTTAATTTATCAAACAAACATGACCATAATATTTAGGCCTAATTTCTATAATAATTCGCTATTCATATGCATAGAAAAGTAATGTTGATATCTCATTTACTTTGATATATATACATATATATTTCGTATTTATTCTTGGTTTTTCGTATATTTATTAGTTTCAATACATATAGTTTTAATATTAAGAGATCGGTGTAATTAATTTAAAAATGTAACAATTATTATATTTATATATATATTTTTGAATACTCATGGAAGTGGATAGCGTAATTTATTTATTATTAAAAAAAAAAAAGAAAGAAAAACAACTTACTAATTTGATAATAAATTATTATTTATTTATTTATTTATTGTGTCTTCTTGGAAAGGATGTTCGCTTCTTTATAAAACAACAGAATAATCGTACAAACTGCGGGGCAATGGCCCTGTTTGGTAGAGCTGTGGGAAAGTGTTTATAACTTATGCTTAAACAGCTTATAGCTTATAACTATGAACATAAGCTGATTTTTGACTTATAAATTAAGCATCTCCTGCCCCACTCAAAAAATAAGCTGATTTTCGACTTCCAAAAAGCTATAAGCTATAAGCTATAAGCTAAACCAAATACATCAAAATAGCTTAAATTAAGCTGAAAGCTAAAATAAGCAGCTTTTAAGCTGCACCAAACAGGCACAATGATAAGTCACTAGCTTTGGCTTATGCATGCAGGATGAGGGGAAGCTGTTGTAACCTCAATTTGAAGTTAATTATGAGTTTATTTTTATAATTCGAATGGTTTATTTTGTAAGATTCATTAAATATTATAAATATGTCAAAAATTATATTAATTGGATATAAGTAATCATATGATTAAATTACATTTATTATAAAAAAACAAATAATAAATTTTTCTTTTGAGAAATAATATTTAAAATATATAATCCGATCACGTAACTATCGATATCCAATTAATATAATTTTGATATATATAAAATACTTAATAAATCTTATAAAATATACTATTCAAATTATAAAAATAAACCTATAATGGCCCTATTTGGTATTCTTATCCGAAAATGATTATAACTTATATCTGAACAACTTATACATTATAACTTAAAAAAACAGCTTATTTTGTAAACACCTTCTCCTCTGCTCAACCAAAAAGCTCATTTCCAACTTATAAAAAGTTATAATATGCACCCATTAAGCTCCACCAAACTCTTAAAAACAGCTTCACTTAAGTCAAAAGCTGAGTTAAGTTGAAAAAAAAACAATGCGTGAAAAGCTGAGTTAAGTTGAAAAAAAAAACAATGCCAAATAGGGCTAATAAGGCACAAATTAAAACATAACCATTACTACGGTGATATTTGCACAACAACCCTAGGTCAGAGCCATGCATTTAATGGGAGAACTTTAGTGTGAGTCGTTAAATTAGGAAACTCCGAATACCGAATCTCTGACACGCAAATCGTAGTACAGTGACCAGCTCGTGGTTTCATGTGAAGAATGAAAATGATGTTGGTTTCAACCCAATGGAAGCTCCACTATGGCCAATGGAAGCTCCACCATGGGCACTAGAAGGTGGCACTCCCACTCCACCAACCCACTAGCAAGTGGAAGAGGTAGGTGGTGGCCAATCACCCTTCTTCATTTTGTGTATAAATGGAAGGTGATGGTGTAGAGTTAATATACGGCAAAACACAAGCAAGAGAAACACACTGCAGAGAGAGGCACAAACAAGAGAGAGCCAGTGAGAGCTTCTGTTTGTGTTATCAGAGAGTGTGTGAGAGTGAGTTATATAGAGAGACAATGAGTTGAGAGTGTGTAATCTCCTCCATTTGTTGATATATAACAACATCGCTCCCGTGGACGTAGGCCAGTTTGCCGAACCACGTTAAAAGTCTTGTGTTTTTGCTTGATTGTATCCCTGGTATGCCCCTCGATCCCCAACAAGTGGTATCAGAGCCCGGGTGGAGAAAAATCGAGTTTTTTCCGAAAGTGTCTAGATTTCGAAGTGGTCGAAATCCACTTTTAAGCATACCAGGAGGAAGGTCTGGAGGAGAGGAGTCCAACCAAGCAAAAATCAGCCCCAGAAAGTGTTCCACGCGCCCTCACGCGCTCTCTGAATAAAGCGCGTGAGACCCACTCTCATCACGCGCTGCACGCGCCTTCAGGAGGAAGACGACGAGTGGCGTACGCGTGAAGCTGACGTCAAGCTGACGTCATCCTGAGCCGAGCCGAGCCAAGCGAGCCGTTGACCGCCGCCGTTGACCGCCGCCAGAGCCGCGCCATTGGCCGTTGATCAAGGCCGAGCCGTTGACCGCTGACCGCCTGATTGATCGAGAAGCGATTATCCGGTGCATCTCGGGGCACCAGACCAATTCGTCAATCTGTTTTGGCTAGCTGTTTGGCTAGATCTAAGCCATTCGGAGTCCGATTTTGGCGATCCAATAGTGCGTTCCAACTATTTGGAGTATTTTGGACACATCCGTACGGTCAGATTCTTAAATTGTAATTTCTGTAAAAAGGGAAGAATTTTACAATGGTAGGAAAAGGCGCAAGTTTCATGATTGAGCCTTTTAATGGCAGTAATGACTTTACCCTGTGGCAGCAAAGGGTGAAAAACATTTTAACACGAGAAGGTCTGGTAAAAGCTCTTCTCAAAAAATCCAACAAACCGGAAGATATGAAGGATGACAAGTGGGAGGAGTTGAGGGAATTGGCAAACAGTACAATTCAGTTGTATCTCGGGAACAACACACTCCGAGAAGTCATCAGTGAAGTAGATCCGGCAGAGCTATGGGCAAAGTTGGAAATGAGGTACAAGTCAAAGTCTTTGATAAACCGGTTATCTTTGAAGAGGCAACTATATACACTTAAAATGCCAGAAGGTGCGAACCTCACAGAACATCTGAACGAGTTCAACAGGATCACAATGGAATTGGACACCATTGGAGTGAAGACCCAGGAAAAAGATAAAGCTATGATCTTGCTGGTCTCTACCGCATCATATGAGCATCTCAGACTACTCTATTGTACGGAAGGATGCTCTTGGATCGATGAGGTGGTTGCTACGCTCATTTCTCATGAGTCGATGAAGAAACAGAAAAGTAGCAAACACCCAGAAGAAAATGCCATGGTTGCATCAGACAATGAGCAAGGTAGAGGCAGGTCCAATGATAGACGGGGTAGATCCAAATCAAGAGGACGTTCGCAATCAAGGCCGGGCTTCAGGAGAAAGTGTTATTACTGTGATCAGGAGGATCACGTAATAAGAGATTGCCTAGAGAAAAAGGCAAACAGACAAGCCAAAGAGAAGGCTAAGGGACACGAAGGTCCCTCAACTACAGCAGTGCAGTGAATTTCTCTGACGATGAAGAGGTGATGCTTACAGTCTCGTCAGAGTTGGAGACACCCAGCTGGATTTTGGATTCAGGTGTCGCTCCACATATGTGCGGATAGGAAGCTTTTCTCCACTTATCAAGAGTCGGTAGCATTATCCGGATGGCCAACAACACAAGATGAATGAGTGGTCGGCATAGGGGTCACGATTCCTTACTAAGGATGGAAGAAAAGTAAGTTTATCTGAGGTCCGACATGTGCCAGGAGTACGGAGGAATCTAATCTCCCTGAGTATGCTAGATCTAAAAGGAAATTGTTTCTCATCTAGTGGCGGGGTTCTTCATGTACACAGAGGTGATAGAGAAATGTTGCAAGGCAAATTGTGCAACAAAGCTGCATGTTGGAAGGAGAAGTTTTGACAAAGATGAGTGTTGTCAAACGCCAGTCGAAGAGTACAAAGAGAGAACATACGCAACCAAAGCGTATGACTGAGCAAGGCTTTCAGCAAGAATGGCGAAAAAGGTGCACGGGAATGCAAGGAGGCAGTTCGAAGGTGCACAGATCTGAGCCAGTGAAGCCAATCTTGAAGAAAGTTCAGAGCAAAGAAACCAAGTCTGTAGAGACTATGCCAGTGAAGAAGAGAGTTTCTTTTGCTCCCGTGTTAGAGACATTTTGCAACCTCTCAAAAGATGCATGGAAGGGAGGGATGCAATCTCGAGTCGCAAAGTGAGCTTTGCACTGCACTCCAATAAGGGGGTGCGAGCACTATGCACAGGGTTGCATAGTGGTAACTTGTACAGACCGGTGGGAGTTGTCTTAGCAGAAGGGCTAACTGTCAAACATCAGTACGGACGTACAAGTAAGATAGAACCAAACATCACGGATTGCAGCACAGACAACGAGCGTATGTGGAAACGCTAGGAAGTTGTTCTGAAGTGCAGAAAGCAAAGGCTGGTTCTTCAGAAATAAGCTCCGAGCAAGGAAAATTGAGGATGTTGATGTGTCAAACTCTGAAGTTTTCTAGTTGCTCCCGTGTTCATCATGCAAGGAGTTGCACGGTAATGCAGGGTATCCGGCGAAGTGCAGGCATCCAATCGAAGTGCTATTGTGGATCACCTCATATGGGTTGAAGGGGTGATTTGTTGGTTTCAACCCAATGGAAGCTCCACTATGGCCAATGGAAGCTCCACCATGGGCACTAGAAGGTGGCACTCCCACTCCACCAACCCACTAGCAAGTGGAAGAGGTAGGTGGTGGCCAATCACCCTTCTTCATTTTGTGTATAAATGGAAGGTGATGGTGTAGAGTTAATATACGGCAAAACACAAGCAAGAGAAACACACTGCAGAGAGAGGCACAAACAAGAGAGAGCTAGTGAGAGCTTCTGTTTGTGTTATCAGAGAGTGTGTGAGAGTGAGTTATATAGAGAGACAATGAGTTGAGAGTGTGTAATCTCCTCCATTTGTTGATATATAACAACATCGCTCCCGTGGACGTAGGCCGGTTTGCCGAACCACGTTAAAAGTCTTGTGTTTTTTCTTGATTGTATCCCTGGTGTGCCCCTCGATCCCCAACAAATGACAGTTGGAAGCAGAGTTGAACCAGAGAAAACTTGAACGCGAACACGCTAACATAGTACAACACACTCACTCACACACAAAGCGCGCTCTCTCTCTCTCTCTCTCTCTCTCTCCCCTCTACCCACTTGCTGAGGTCTCTCTTCTCTCTCTCTCATCTTGCCTTCCTCTCTCTCCTCTCCTCTCCTCTCCTCCCCGTCGCATCTCGCCATCGATCCTCCTGTTCATCGCTAGCTAGCCTCGGCGATCAGAAGAAGAGATTCAATATCTAGAAAAATGGGACTTTTGAATCTCAAATATTAAGCAGTGGATCTCGAATCTTGCTTTGGAAAGACTCAGGTTAGCTTCTTTGCTTCTAAGTTTTATCACCCTTTAGTTTGATTACCAAGGAATGTGTGATTTCAATTGAGGTGTTGAATGGCTTAACATATTTTTAGGAATATGATTTGCTTAGTTTTTCTTTTTATTTTTATTATTAAAAAAAAAAAAGAGTGATGGTTTCTCTAATCCTTCAATGCGTCTAATGCATAACTTATTAACGCTCAAGAATTCTCTTCTATAATTTTATTTATTGATTTTTCTTTTCTTTTTTTATTCACTATGATAGAGAGTTAAGAAGTAATATGTGGTGCAAGAGTACATTAAGTAGCTATTTGATAATACAGTGAGTCCTCGTGGATGGGTTGGGCCGATCCAAGCTCCTCAAGCCCAATTGGATAACACAAACAAGTTCAATCGGGAAGGGTAGTCGGCGAACCCTCCAAAGGTATGAATTAGAGAAGGTGATGATATGAAAATGTAGAGAGAGAGAGAGATAGGAGATGGCCAAACTTAACCTTCTTCTTCTCTTCGAGTTTAGCTTATATCCAACTGTAATCATTTCGCTGTCTCTGTCGTTCTGATTGTCCCCGCCGAAAGCTTGAGGCGTGGTTCGCCTTGTTCAGGGCGAGGGGGTGTCATTCCGGCTGAGGGGTGTTGTCGCAATAAATGCGGTGATGGGTTGCATTAATGGTGATGTGCTGTGGCAATAACTTTGCAGATCTTTGTCTGCTGATATGGCCTGTTCTGCACCTGCCACGTGTCCGAGCATCATTGGCCTTTCCTGCTCAATTGGACTCATGTCTTGGGGTTTTTACGGCTGGGTTGTGTAATCAGGTCTAAATGGTGGGCTTGGGTTTATTCATGGTGGGCCGTGGTCCTCATGGGCCTATCCCTGTCAGTAGTCCCCCATTCCCGAGTGCAGCTTTAGTCCAATGAAGGGAATAATACTAGTGGAGATGAATCTGACCTGTGGGGGAAGACCGACCGTGAAGGTGGCCGAGTGGGAGAGGCCGAGCGGGTGAGGCGGACCATGAGGGTGGCCGAGCGCGAGAGGCCGACCGTGAGGGTGACCGAGCGCGAGAGGCCGACCGTGAGGGTGGCCGAGCGCGAGAGGCCGACCGTGAGGGTGGCCGAGTGGGGGAGGCCGACCATGAGGGTGGCCGAGCGGAAGGGCGCGGGGCTCAAGAGGCGGCGTGTCACGTGATGACTTGAAGTGGAAAAGACAGGTGAGAGTA
This sequence comes from Camellia lanceoleosa, assembly GCA_025200525.1. Classification (NCBI taxonomy): domain Eukaryota; kingdom Viridiplantae; phylum Streptophyta; class Magnoliopsida; order Ericales; family Theaceae; genus Camellia; species Camellia lanceoleosa. The sequence continues at coordinate 96,927,590 of CM045772.1, read as the reverse complement.
ATTGCATCTGGACCGTACACGTGGGGGGATGTGGAACGTCAAGCGTTGGATCAGGAGTGAAACGTCAGGGGTATTATTATGGGCATTGATGAGACAGTTTTGGCGGATGATTTGAAAAGTTTTCAAACTGGCGAAAATTAATTGGGATCCTTGGAATACGGGCAAACCGTGGGCTTTTGGTATCATACGATTCACCTACTTGTTTACAAAAACTGAAAATATCCAAAGTATCAATTCCTTCGTTGCTCACGATACCTCATTAAAACACTTCTGCGATTTTCTGGAACCTGCATCCGAAGCTATTCGCAAATACAGTTTAGCAATGGCGTAGGAAGGGACTGGGAATGTGAGGATGGATCCGCTAGGAGAGGACGATGCTGTGGAGCTGGCGCAGCAGTATAGATCAGTGAGTGTGGAGGTGCCATCGGTGCCGGAGCCAGTCAACCAGGTGGAACCGGATCACTGGCACTCGAGGGCTGATAGGTCCCTTGTAACGGCGGTGGAGTTGGAGGCTATCTGCGAAAGGTACGGATTCCGTGGAAGTGGGGTTGGTGGTGCCGGTCGACGCACCGCCATCGGACGTGAGGCCGGGGAGTTCTCCTCTCTACGAGGCGAAGGGTGGGTTTGCGATTGCCGCTGACATTGTGGTGGATGTGCTTAATCGTTTGGACATGGCACCAGGACAGCTGATGCCCAATTCGTGGAAGATTTTGCTATCGTGTGCAAGCGCCTGGCCGAAGGCAATGGAGGGGGAGGCCATGACAGCGGATGAATTCTTTTGCTGCTACAAAGCGTCAGGGCAGCAGGAGACTTGGCTAACCCTACAGGCCGTGGCAGGGAAGGGCTTAGTGGCGGGGTTGCCAACCTCGATAATTTAATATAATATAATTTAATACAAATTTTGAATTTAATATAATATAATATTATTGAATTTAATTTAATTTAATATAATATTATTGAATTTAATTTAATATAAAATTTTGAATTTAATATAATATAATTTAATATAAATTTTGAATTTAATATAATATAATTATTGAATTTAATTTAATATAATATAATATTATTTAATTTAATTTAATTTAATTATTGAATTTAATTTAATATAAATATTATTGAATTTAATTTAATTTAATATAATTTAATATAACTTTTGAATTTAATATAATATAATATTATTTAATTTAATACAAATTTTGAATTTAATATAATATAATATTATTTAATTTAATTTAATATAATATAATTTAATATAACTTTTGAATTTAATATAATATAATATTATTTAATTTAATGTAATTTAATATAATATAATGTTATGAGGGCAATCTTGGAAATTACTTGTTATATCCCATAATATATTTTGTAAAACAAACATGCATAACATATATCAAATCTTATATATCAAGTCAACAAACATGACTTGGGGGATATACTATCCAATACCTATATCCTATTCATTATATATCCTGACTAAATCCCACATCATATTATATCCTCTATTTTATATCCAGCGAAACAAATGGGGCCTCGAGGGATTTGGACTCCCTTAGGCCATGTTTGTTTTGGCGAACTAGATTAGGTTGGAGTAGCATTCCCATAACTAATAGTCCTAGGATTACGAATTCTTTGAATTATGTATATTATCCTATGCTTGGATTGAGTTCAGACTATAAGGAGAGATTAACAAAATATTATCCAATCCAATGTTTGTTTAAGGGGATTGGAATAGATAGGATATGAGACATCTAATATATTGACCATAATACCTCTATTATGCTCATTAGATAAGTCAGTCCAGATTTTGACTTAATCCTCCTATTTATATCTCACCCCCTATGTGGGATTGAATAGTCCATCATTTGTGGGATACCATATCCAGATAGATTGTTAATCCGTATTTCAATTTTTTAACCAAATATCAGATTAATAATTTTATTAAACTATTAGTCCAATCCCCCACACACGTCCGCCCAAACAAACATGGCTTAATGTGTTAATTCATATATGGCATGTTTGTTTGCCTTTATCGCTAAGAGGATTGGACTATGAGTGAGGTGAATCCCACTCATAACATGTTTGGTTAGAAAAGTTGTAAGGATATGTTTGTTTAGAGGGATTTCAAGGAGGGATTGGACACTATGTCCATTAGATCATGGAATTTAAGGGTTGGTTTGGGGTGTCCTAAAAAAGTGTACTTTTTGTCTTTTTACGAAAAGATGGGCAGAAAAGTAGAGAGGTGATGTGATGAAAAAAAGATAAAAAGATGAAAAGATGGATTATATAGTCTATGCCAAACCAGCCCTTATTGTTTGGTTGTAAATTCGTAGGCCAGATTAAGAGTCCAATTGGACTGTCAATTCCACATATGTGGAACTATTGTATCCTAAGAAGGGTGTGGAATAGAATTGGTAGGATAACTATCCCATGCGGATTAAATGGTAAAATGACATATTTGCCCTCAAAGTATTTGATTTAATTATGCATTATATTTAATAAAATTAAGTAAAATTTAAATGTCTCAATTTAAAAATAAAATAATTTTATTGATATTTTATTCATTTAATTTTTTTAAATAATTTTTTATAGATTTTTTATTTTAAAATTTTATTGATGTTTTATTTAATTTCATTATTTAAATTTCTATTGATGTTTTATTTAATAATTATTATTTTTTAAATTTAAATTTTCATTTTAAAAAATAACAAAAAATTTTTTGATATTTTAATTATTTAATTTTTAAAAAATAAATTTATTTAATTTTTAAAAAAATAAAATAAAATTTTATTTAATTTAGCCCAAAAAATTAAAACATTAAAGACATGTTTAATATTGATATTATTTAGTAAACAATTTAAAAGGGCAAATTTGTCTTTTGAATATTTATTCTTCTTCATAATATCTCAAACAAACATAAGATTCAATGGAATAATCATTTCCTTATCTTTAATCTCATTGCTAAACAAACATGGGATATACATCATATCCAACAATAATCTAAGAACTATGTATCTCAAAGTTAACAGTCCAATAAATTATAATCCCCTGATCTAGTCCATCTAAATAAACATTATCATTAACACTCCAATGGGAGCCGTAGTCCACCACTGTGGTGGATTAGCAAAGATGGGTGAGAGGTGACATTGGGAATCAATCCCATCTGATTGATGGTAAAAGACTATTTTGGCCCTTAATTTCAATGATTCTTCAATGAAAGAAAGGTAATTATGTAATTTTACATGTTAATCCCAATCAATTAATACCACCACAGTATTATACAAATAAATACACTTTGTCTTATATTTCCAACTTGAAACTACTACATTACTAATCTTCTCACTCAATTTTACCATAATCATAATATCATCCAATTTAATTTATCAAACAAACATGACCATAATATTTAGGCCTAATTTCTATAATAATTCGCTATTCATATGCATAGAAAAGTAATGTTGATATCTCATTTACTTTGATATATATACATATATATTTCGTATTTATTCTTGGTTTTTTGTATATTTATTAGTTTCAATACATATAGTTTTAATATTAAGAGATCGGTGTAATTAATTTAAAAATGTAACAATTATTATATTTATATATATATTTTTGAATACTCATGGAAGTGGATAGCGTAATTTATTTATTATTAAAAAAAAAAAAGAAAGAAAAACAACTTACTAATTTGATAATAAATTATTATTTATTTATTTATTTATTGTGTCTTCTTGGAAAGGATGTTCGCTTCTTTATAAAACAACAGAATAATCGTACAAACTGCGGGGCAATGGCCCTGTTTGGTAGAGCTGTGGGAAAGTGTTTATAACTTATGCTTAAACAGCTTATAGCTTATAACTATGAACATAAGCTGATTTTTGACTTATAAATTAAGCATCTCCTGCCCCACTCAAAAAATAAGCTGATTTTCGACTTCCAAAAAGCTATAAGCTATAAGCTATAAGCTAAACCAAATACATCAAAATAGCTTAAATTAAGCTGAAAGCTAAAATAAGCAGCTTTTAAGCTGCACCAAACAGGCACAATGATAAGTCACTAGCTTTGGCTTATGCATGCAGGATGAGGGGAAGCTGCTGTAACCTCAATTTGAAGTTAATTATGAGTTTATTTTTATAATTCGAATGGTTTATTTTGTAAGATTCATTAAATATTATAAATATGTCAAAAATTATATTAATTGGATATAAGTAATCATATGATTAAATTACATTTATTATAAAAAAACAAATAATAAATTTTTCTTTTGAGAAATAATATTTAAAATATATAATCCGATCACGTAACTATCGATATCCAATTAATATAATTTTTGATATATATAAAATACTTAATAAATCTTATAAAATAAACTATTCAAATTATAAAAATAAACCTATAATGGCCCTATTTGGTATTGTTATGGGAAAATGATTATAACTTATATCTGAACAACTTATACATTATAACTTAAAAAAACAGCTTATTTTGTAAACACCTTCTCCTCTGCTCAACCAAAAAGCTCATTTCCAACTTATAAAAAGTTATAATATGCACCCATTAAGCTCCACCAAACTCTTAAAAACAGCTTCACTTAAGTCAAAAGCTGAGTTAAGTTGAAAAAAAAACAATGCGTGAAAAGCTGAGTTAAGTTGAAAAAAAAAACAATGCCAAATAGGGCTAATAAGGCACAAATTAAAACATAACCATTACTACGGTGATATTTGCACAACAACCCTAGGCTGTAGCCATGCAGACGAATGGGAGAACTTTAGTGTGAGTCGTTAAATTAGGAAACTCCGAATACCGAATCTCTGACACGCAAATCGTAGTACAGTGACCAGCTCGTGGTTTCATGTGAAGAATGAAAATGATGTTGGTTTCAACCCAATGGAAGCTCCACTATGGCCAATGGAAGCTCCACCATGGGCACTAGAAGGTGGCACTCCCACTCCACCAACCCACTAGCAAGTGGAAGAGGTAGGTGGTGGCCAATCACCCTTCTTCATTTTGTGTATAAATGGAAGGTGATGGTGTAGAGTTAATATACGGCAAAACACAAGCAAGAGAAACACACTGCAGAGAGAGGCACAAACAAGAGAGAGCCAGTGAGAGCTTCTGTTTGTGTTATCAGAGAGTGTGTGAGTTATATAGAGAGACAATGAGTTGAGAGTGTGTAATCTCCTCCATTTGTTGATATATAACAACATCGCTCCCGTGGACGTAGGCCAGTTTGCCGAACCACGTTAAAAGTCTTGTGTTTTTGCTTGATTGTATCCCTGGTATGCCCCTCGATCCCCAACAAGTGGTATCAGAGCCCGGGTGGAGAAAAATCGAGTTTTTTCCGAAAGTGTCTAGATTTCGAAGTGGTCGAAATCCACTTTTAAGCATACCAGGAGGAAGGTCTGGAGGAGAGGAGTCCAACCAAGCAAAAATCAGCCCCAGAAAGTGTTCCACGCGCCCTCACGCGCTCTCTGAATAAAGCGTGTGAGACCCACTCTCATCACGTACCGCGCCTTGAGGAGGAAAACGGCGAGTGGCGTCTGGCGTGAAGTGACGTCAAGCCGAGCGTCATCTGGCCGAGCCAAAAGCCGCTGACCGCCGTTGATTGACGCCGAAATAGCCGTTGATCCGGTGCATCTCGAGGGCACCAGATTCTGCAGAATCGACCGTCAGCTGTTTTGGCTAGATCTAAGCCATTCGAGTCCGATTTTGGCGATCAATAGTGCGTTCAACTATTTGGAGTATTTTGGACACATCCGTCTGATTCTTAAATTGTAATTTCGTAAAGGGAAGAATTTTACAATGGTAGGAAAAGGCGCAAGTTTCATGATTGAGCCTTTTAATGGCAGTAATGACTTTACCCTGTGGCAGCAAAGGGTGAAAAACATTTTAACACGAGAAGGTCTGGTAAAAGCTCTTCTCAAAAAATCCAACAAACGGAAGATATGAAGGATGACAAGTGGGAGGAGTTGAGGAATTGGCAAAGCAGTACAATTGGTTGTATCTCGGGAACAACACACTCAGAAGTCATCGATGAAGTAGATCCGGAGCTATGGGCAAAGTTGGAAATGAGGTACAAGTCAAAGTCTTTGATAAACGGTTATCTTTGAAGAGGCAACTATATACACTTAAAATGCCGGAAGGTGCGAACCTCACGTAACATCCGAGCAGTTCAACAGGATCACAATGGAATTGGACACCATTGGAGTGAAGACCCAGGAAAAAGATAAAGCTATGATCTTGCTGGTCTCTCTACCTGCATCATATGAGCATCTCAGGACTACTCTATTGTACGGGAAGGATGCTCTTGGACTGGATGAGGTGGTTGCTACGCTCATTTCTCATGAGTCGATGAAGAAACAGAAAAGTAGCAAACACCCAGAAGAAAATGCCATGGTTGCATCAGACAATGAGCAAGGTAGAGGCAGGTCCAATGATAGACGGGGTAGATCCAAATCAAGAGGACGTTCGCAATCAAGGCGGTAAGCCAGAGAAAGTGTTATTACTGTGATCAGGAGGATCACGTAATAAGAGATTGCCTAGAGAAAAAGGCAAACAGACAAGCCAAAGAGAAGGCTAAGGGACACGAAGGTCCCTCAACTACAGCAGTGCAGTGAATTTCTCTGACGATGAAGAGGTGATGCTTACAGTCTCGTCAGAGTTGGAGACACCCAGCTGGATTTTGGATTCAGGGTGTACGTTCCACATATGTGCGGATAGGAAGCTTTTCTCCACTTACCGAAGAGTCAGCGGTAGCATTATCCGATGGCCAACAACACGATTGAGCAATGAGTGGTCGGCATAGGAAGTCGATTCCTTACTAAGGATGGAAGAAAAGTAAGTTTATCTCGAGGTCCGACATGTGCGAGAGTACGGAGGAATCTAATCTCCCTGAGTATGCTAGATCTAAAAGGAAATTGTTTCTCATCTAGTGGCGGGGTTCTTCATGTACACAGAGGTGATAGAGAAATGTTGCAAGGCAAATTGTGCAACAAACTGTACAGACTGGAAGGAGAAGTTTTGACAAAGATGAGTGTTGTCAAACGCCAGTCGAAGAGTACAAAGAGAACATGCGCAACCAAAGCGTACGACTGAGCAAGGCTTTCAGCAAGAATGGCGAAAAAGGTGCACGGGAACGCAAGGAGGCAGTTCGAAGGTGCACAGATCTGAGCCAGTGAAGCCAATCTTGAAGAAAGTTCAGAGCAAAGAAACCAAGTCTGTAGAGACTATGCCAGTGAAGAAGAGAGTTTCTTTTGCTCCCGTGTTAGAGACATTTTGCAACCTCTTAAAAGATGCATGGAAGGGAGGGATGCAATCTCGAGTCGCAAAGTGAGCTTTGCACTGCACTCCAATAAGGGGGTGCGAGCACTATGCCTGAGGTTGCATAGTGGTAACTTGTATCTGCACGGTGGGAGTTGTCTTAGCAGAAGGGCTAACTGTCAAACATCAGTACGGACGTACAAGTAAGATAGAACCAAACATCACGGATTGCAGCACAGACAACGAGCGTATGTGGAAACGCTAGGAAGTTGTTCTGAAGTGCAGAAAGCAAAGGCTGGTTCTTCAGAAGTAAGCTCCGAGCAAGGGAAATTGAGGATGTTGATGTGTCAAACTCTGGAGATTTCTAGTTGCTCCCGTGTTCATCATGCAAGGAGTTGCAGTAATGCGAGGTATCCGGCGAAGTGCAGGCATCCAATCAGGGGGTGCTATTGTGGATCACCTCATATGGGTTGAAGGGGTGATTTGTTGGTTTCAACCCAATGGAAGCTCCACTATGGCCAATGGAAGCTCCACCATGGGCACTAGAAGGTGGCACTCCCACTCCACCAACCCACTAGCAAGTGGAAGAGGTAGGTGGTGGCCAATCACCCTTCTTCATTTTGTGTATAAATGGAAGGTGATGGTGTAGAGTTAATATACGGCAAAACACAAGCAAGAGAAAACACCTGAGAGAGAGGCACAAACAAGAGAGAGCTAGTGAGAGCTTGTTTGTGTTATCGAGAGTGTGTGAGTGAGTTATATAGAGAGACAATGAGTTGAGAGTGTGTAATCTCCTCCATTTGTTGATATATAACAACATCGCTCCGTGGGCGTACGAGGCGGTTTTGAACCACGTTAAAGTCTTGTGTTTTTGCTTGATTGTATCCCTGGTGTGCCCCTCGATCCCCAACAAATGACAGTTGGAAGCAGAGTTGAACCAGAGAAAACTTGAACGCGAACACGCTAACATAGTACAACACACTCACTCACACACAAAGCGCGCTCTCTCTCTCTCTCTCTCTCTCTCTCTCTCTCTCTCTCTCTCTCTCTCCCCTCTACCCACTTGCTGAGGTCTCTCTTCTCTCTCTCTCATCTTGCCTTCCTCTCTCTCCTCTCCTCTCCTCTCCTCCCCGTCGCATCTCGCCATCGATCCTCCTGTTCATCGCTAGCTAGCCTCGGCGATCAGAAGAAGAGATTCAATATCTGGAAAAATGGGACTTTTGAATCTCAAATATTAAGCAGTGGATCTCGAATCTTGCTTTGGAAAGACTCAGGTTAGCTTCTTTGCTTCTAAGTTTTATCACCCTTTAGTTTGATTACCAAGGAATGTGTGATTTCAATTGAGGTGTTGAATGGCTTAACATATTTTTAGGAATATGATTTGCTTAGTTTTTCTTTTTATTTTTATTATTAAAAAAAAAAAAGAGTGATGGTTTCTCTAATCCTTCAATGCGTCTAATGCATAACCTGTACACGTTCAAGAATTTCTCTTCTATAATGTTATTTATTGATTTTTCTTTTCTTTTTTTATTCACTATGATAGAGAGTTAAGAAGTAATATGTGGTGCAAGAGTACATTAAGTAGCTATTTGATAATACAGTGAGTCCTCGTGGATGGGTTGGGCCGATCCAAGCTCCTCAAGCCCACTGGATAACCTGCAAACAAGTTCAATCGGGGAACGGGGTAGTCCCCCGGCGAACCCTCCGGTGTATGAATTAGAGAAGGTGATGATATGAAAATGTAGAGAGAGAGAGAGATAGGAGATGGCCAAACTTAACCTTCTTCTTCTCTTCGAGTTTAGCTTATATCCAACTGTAATCATTTCGCTGTCTCTGTCGTTCTGATTGTCCCTTGAAAGCTTGAGGCGTGGTTCGCCTTGTTCAGGGGGAGGGGGTGTCATTCCGGCTGAGGGGTGTTGTCGCAATAAATGCGGTGATGGGTTGCATTAATGGTGATGTGCTGGGGCAATAACTTTGCAGATCTTTGTCTGCTGATGTGGCTGCTTCGCACACGCGCGTGTCCGAGCATCATTGGCCTTTCTGCTCGGTTGGACTCGGTGTCTTGGGTTTTCTTGGCCGGGTGTGTAATCAGGTCTAAATGGTGGGCTTGGGTTTATTCATGGTGGGCCGTGGTCCTCATGGGCCTATCCCTGTCAGTAGTCCCCCATTCCCGAGTGCAGCTTTAGTCCAATGAAGGGAATAATACTAGTGGAGATGAATCTGACCTGTGGGGGAAGACCGAAGTGAAGGTGGCCGAGTGGGAGGCCGAGCGGGTGAGCCGGACCATGAGGGTGGCGAGCGAGAGGCCGACCGTGAGTGAGCGGCCGTGGTGGCCGGCCGTGAGGTGGCCGTGGGAAGAGGCGGCGTGTCACGTGATGACTTGAAGTGGAAAAGACAGGTGAGAGCGTAATTCTGCATCTGGACCGTACGTGGGGATGTGGAGCGTCAGCGTTGGATCGAGTGAAACGTCGGGGTATTATTATGGGCATTGATGAGACAGTTTTGGCGGATGATTTGAAAAGTTTTCAAATGGCGAAAATTAATTGGGATCCTTGGAATACAGCAAACCGTGGAGTTTTGGTATCATACGATTCACCTACTTGTTTACAAAAGCTGAAAATATCCAAAGTATCAATTCCTTCGTTGCTCACGATACCCCATTAAAACACTTCTGCGATTTTCTGGAACCTGCATCCGAAGCTATTCGCAAATACAGTTTAGCAATGGCGCAGGAAGGGACTGGGAATGTGAGGATGGATCCGCTAGGAGAGGCGATCTTTGTGGAGTGGCGCGAAAGATAGATCAGTGAGTGTGGAGGTGCCATCGGTGCCGGAGCCAGTCAACCAGGTGGAACCGGATCACTGGCACTCGAGGGCTGATAGGTCCATTGTGACGGCGGCGGAGTTGGAGGCTATCCGCGAAAGGTACCAGATTCCGGCGGAAGTGGGGTTGGTGGTGCCGAAGTCGACAGACCGGCCATCGGACGTGAGGCCAGGGGAGTTCTCCCTCTACGAGGAGGCGCTGAAGGGTGGGTTGCGATTGCCGTTGCCGCAGATTGTGGTGGATGTGCTTAATCGTTTGGACATGGCACCAGGACAGCTGATGCCCAATTCGTGGAAGATTTTGCTATCGTGCAAAGCGCTGGCGAAGGCAATGGAGGAGAGCCATGACAATGATGAATTCTTTTTGCTACAAAGCGTCAGGCGGCGAGACTTGGCTAACCCTACAAAGTGGCAGGGAAGGGCTTAGTGGCGGGGTTGCCAACCTCGATAATTTAATATAATATAATTTAATACAAATTTTGAATTTAATATAATATAATATTATTGAATTTAATTTAATTTAATATAATATTATTGAATTTAATTTAATATAAAATTTTGAATTTAATATAATATAATTTAATATAAATTTTGAATTTAATATAATATAATTATTGAATTTAATTTAATATAATATAATATTATTTAATTTAATTTAATTTAATTATTGAATTTAATTTAATATAAATATTATTGAATTTAATTTAATTTAATATAATTTAATATAACTTTTGAATTTAATATAATATAATATTATTTAATTTAATACAAATTTTGAATTTAATATAATATAATATTATTTAATTTAATTTAATATAATATAATTTAATATAACTTTTGAATTTAATATAATATAATATTATTTAATTTAATACAAATTTTGAATTTAATATAATGTTATGAGGGCAATCTTGGAAATTACTTGTTATATCCCATAATATATTTTGTAAAACAAACATGCATAACATATATCAAATCTTATATATCAAGTCAACAAACATGACTTGGGGGATATACTATCCAATACCTATATCCTATTCATTATATATCCTGACTAAATCCCACATCATATTATATCCTCTATTTTATATCCAGCGAAACAAATGGGGCCTCGGGGGATTTGGACTCCCTTAGGCCATGTTTGTTTTGGCGAACTAGATTAGGTTGGAGTAGCATTCCCATAACTAATAGTCCTAGGATTACGAATTCTTTGGATTATGTATATTATCCTATGCTTGGATTGAGTTCAGACTATAAGGAGAGATTAACAAAATATTATCCAATCCAATGTTTGTTTAAGGGGATTGGAATAGATAGGATATGAGACATCTAATATATTGACCATAATACCTCTATTATGCTCATTAGATAAGTCAGTCCAGATTTTGACTTAATCCTCCTATTTATATCTCACCCCCTATGTGGGATTGAATAGTCCATCATTTGTGGGATACCATATCCAGATAGATTGTTAATCCGTATTTCAATTTTTTAACCAAATATCAGATTAATAATTTTATTAAACTATTAGTCCAATCCCCCACACACGTCCGCCCAAACAAACATGGCTTAATGTGTTAATTCATATATGGCATGTTTGTTTGCCTTTATCGCTAAGAGGATTGGACTATGAGTGAGGTGAATCCCACTCATAACATGTTTGGTTAGAAAAGTTGTAAGGATATGTTTGTTTAGAGGGATTTCAAGGAGGGATTGGACACTATGTCCATTAGATCATGGAATTTAAGGGTTGGTTTGGGGTGTCCTAAAAAAGTGTACTTTTTGTCTTTTTACGAAAAGATGGGCAGAAAAGTAGAGAGGTGATGTGATGAAAAAAAGATAAAAAGATGAAAAGATGGATTATATAGTCTATGCCAAACCAGCCCTTATTGTTTGGTTGTAAATTCATAGGCCAGATTAAGAGTCCAATTGGACTGTCAATTCCACATATGTGGAACTATTGTATCCTAAGAAGGGTGTGGAATAGAATTGGTAGGATAACTATCCCATGCGGATTAAATGGTAAAATGACATATTTGCCCTCAAAGTATTTGATTTAATTATGCATTATATTTAATAAAATTAAGTAAAATTTAAATGTCTCAATTTAAAAATAAAATAATTTTATTGATATTTTATTCATTTAATTTTTTTAAATAATTTTTTATAGATTTTTTATTTTAAAATTTTATTGATGTTTTATTTAATTTCATTATTTAAATTTCTATTGATGTTTTATTTAATAATTATTATTTTTTAAATTTAAATTTTCATTTTAAAAAATAACAAAATTTTTTTTGATATTTTAATTATTTAATTTTTAAAAAATAAATTTATTTAATTTTAAAAAAAATAAAATAAAATTTTATTTAATTTAGCCCAAAAAATTAAAACATTAAAGACATGTTTAATATTGATATTATTTAGTAAACAATTTAAAAGGGCAAATTTGTCTTTTGAATATTTATTCTTCTTCATAATATCTCAAACAAACATAAGATTCAATGGAATAATCATTTCCTTATCTTTAATCTCATGACTAAACAAACATGGGATATACATCATATCCAACAATAATCTAAGAACTATGTATCTCAAAGTTAACAGTCCAATAAATTATAATCCCCTGATCTAGTCCATCTAAATAAACATTATCATTAACACTCCAATGGGAGCGTAGTCCACCTTGTGGTGGATTAGCAAAGATGGGTGAGAGGTGACATTGGGAATCAATCCCATCGATTGATGGTAAAGACTATTTTGGCCCTTAATTTCAATGATTCTTCAATGAAAGAAAGGTAATTATGTAATTTTACATGTTAATCCCAATCAATTAATACCACCACAGTATTATACAAATAAATACACTTTGTCTTATATTTCCAACTTGAAACTACTACATTACTAATCTTCTCACTCAATTTTACCATAATCATAATATCATCCAATTTAATTTATCAAACAAACATGACCATAATATTTAGGCCTAATTTCTATAATAATTCGCTATTCATATGCATAGAAAAGTAATGTTGATATCTCATTTACTTTGATATATATACATATATATTTCGTATTTATTCTTGGTTTTTCGTATATTTATTAGTTTCAATACATATAGTTTTAATATTAAGAGATCGGTGTAATTAATTTAAAAATGTAACAATTATTATATTTATATATATATTTTTGAATACTCATGGAAGTGGATAGCGTAATTTATTTATTATTAAAAAAAAAAAGAAAGAAAAACAACTTACTAATTTGATAATAAATTATTATTTATTTATTTATTTATTGTGTCTTCTTGGAAAGGATGTTACTTCTTTATAAAACAACAGAATAATCGATACAAGCAAGGGCAATGGCCCATTTGTTTGGTAGAAATTGTGGAAAGTGTTTATAACTTATGCTTAAGCGACTTATAGCTTATAACTATGAACATAAGCTGATTTTTGACTTATAAATTAAGCATCTCCTGCCCCACTCAAAAAATAAGCTGATTTTCGACTTCCAAAAAGCTATAAGCTATAAGCTATAAGCTAAACCAAATACATCAAAATAGCTTAAATTAAGCTGAAAGCTAAAATAAGCAGCTTTTAAGCTGCACCAAACAGGCACAATGATAAGTCACTAACTTTGGCTTATGCATGCAGGATGAGGGGAAGCTGCTGTAACCTCAATTTGAAGTTAATTATGAGTTTATTTTTATAATTCGAATGGTTTATTTTGTAAGATTCATTAAATATTATAAATATGTCAAAAATTATATTAATTGGATATAAGTAATCATATGATTAAATTACATTTATTATAAAAAAACAAATAATAAATTTTTCTTTTGAGAAATAATATTTAAAATATATAATCCGATCACGTAACTATCGATATCCAATTAATATAATTTTTGATATATATAAAATACTTAATAAATCTTATAAAATAAACTATTCAAATTATAAAAATAAACCTATAATGGCCCTATTTGGTATTGTTATGGGAAAATGATTATAACTTATATCTGAACAACTTATACATTATAACTTAAAAAAACAGCTTATTTTGTAAACACCTTCTCCTCTGCTCAACCAAAAAGCTCATTTCCAACTTATAAAAAGTTATAATATGCACCCATTAAGCTCCACCAAACTCTTAAAAACAGCTTCACTTAAGTCAAAAGCTGAGTTAAGTTGAAAAAAAAACAATGCGTGAAAAGCTGAGTTAAGTTGAAAAAAAAAACAATGCCAAATAGGGCTAATAAGGCACAAATTAAAACATAACCATTACTACGGTGATATTTGCACAACAACCCTGAAAGTAGCCATGCATGCGCGAATGGGAGAACTTTAGTGTGAGTCGTTAAATTAGGAAACTCCGAATCTAGATCTCGACCGCAAATCGTGAAATGATGACCCATTTCGTGGTTTCATGTGAAGAATGAAAATGATGTTGGTTTCAACCCAATGGAAGCTCCACTATGGCCAATGGAAGCTCCACCATGGGCACTAGGAGGTGGCACTCCCACTCCACCAACCCACTAGCAAGTGGAAGAGGTAGGTGGTGGCCAATCACCCTTCTTCATTCTGTGTATAAATGGAAGGTGATGGTGTAGAGTTAATATCTGACAAAACACAAGCAAGAGAAACACACTGCAGAGAGGCACAAACAAGAGAGAGCCGGTGAGAGCTTACATTTTGTGTTATCGAGAGTGTGTGAGTGAGTTATATAGAGACAATGAGTTGAGAGTGTGTAATCTCCTCCATTTGTTGATATATAACAACATCGCTCTCGTGGACGTAGGCCGGTTTGCCGAACCACGTTAAAAGTCTTGTGTTTTTGCTTGATTGTATCCCTGGTATGCCCCTCGATCCCCAACAAGTGGTATCAGAGCCCGGGTGGAGGAAAATCGAGTTTTTCTGAAAGTGTCTAGATTTCGAAGTGGTCGAAATCCACTTTTAAGCATACCAGGAGGAAGGTCTGGAGGAGAGGAGTCCAACCAAGCAAAAATCAGCCCCAGAAAGTGTTCCACGCGCCCTCACGCGCTCTCTGAATAAAGCGCGTGAGACCCACTCTCATCGCCTTGGCGCAGCGCCTTGAAGGAAAAGGCGGCGAGTGGCGTCTGGCGTGAAGCCGACGTCAGTAGCGTCATCTGGCCGAGCCGAAACCAGCCGTTAGCCGCCGCCAGATTGGCCGCCCTTGAGGCCAGCCGTTGCTTGACCGCGCCGTTGACCGTTGACCGCCCGTTATTTGGAAGCGATTATCCGGTGCATCTCGAGCACCGATTCTGAATCGACCGTCAGCTGTTTTGGCTAGATCTAAGCCATTGGTCCGATTTTGGCGATCAATAGTGCGTTCAACTATTTGGAGTATTTTGGACACATCCGTCTGGTCGATTCTTAAATTGTAATTTACGTAAAGGAAGAATTTTACAATGGTAGGAAAAGTATAAGTTTCATGATTGAGCCTTTTAATGGCGATAATGACTTTACCACAATGGCGAAGGGTGAAAAACATTTTAACACGAGAAGGTCTGGTAAAAGCTCTTCTCAAAAAATCCAACAAACCGGAAGATATGAAGGATGACAAGTGGGAGGAGTTGAGGGAATTGGCAAACAGTACAATTCAGTTGTATCTCGGGAACAACACACTCCGAGAAGTCATCAGTGAAGTAGATCCGGCAGAGCTATGGGCAAAGTTGGAAATGAGGTACAAGTCAAAGTCTTTGATAAACCGGTTATCTTTGAAGAGGCAACTATATACACTTAAAATGCCAGAAGGTGCGAACCTCACAGAACATCTGAACGAGTTCAACAGGATCACAATGGAATTGGACACCATTGGAGTGAAGACCCAGGAAGAAGATAAAGCTATGATCTTGCTGGTCTCTCTACCTGCATCATATGAGCATCTCAGGACTACTCTATTGTACGGGAAGGATGCTCTTGGACTGGATGAGGTGGTTGCTACGCTCATTTCTCATGAGTCGATGAAGAAACAGAAAAGTAGCAAACACCCAGAAGAAAATGCCATGGTTGCATCAGACAATGAGCAAGGTAGAGGCAGGTCCAATGATAGACGGGGTAGATCCAAATCAAGAGGACGTTCGCAATCAAAGTAGCCGGAGAAAGTGTTATTACTGTGATCAGGAGGATCACGTAATAAGAGATTGCCTAGAGAAAAAGGCAAACAGACAAGCCAAAGAGAAGGCTAAGGGACACGAAGGTCCCTCAACTACAGCAGTGCAGTGAATTTCTCTGACGATGAAGAGGTGATGCTTACAGTCTCGTCAGAGTTGGAGACACCCAGCTGGATTTTGGATTCAGGGTGTACGTTCCACATATGTGCGGATAGGAAGCTTTTCTCCACTTACCGAAGAGTCAGCGGTAGCATTATCCGGATGGCCAACAACACAGTGAACAGAGTGGTCGGCATAGGGACAGTGCGATTCCTTACTAAGGATGGAAGAAAAGTAAGTTTATCTGAGGTCCGACATGTGCCAGGAGTACGGAGGAATCTAATCTCCCTGAGTATGCTAGATCTAAAAGGAAATTGTTTCTCATCTAGTGGCGGGGTTCTTCATGTACACAGAGGTGATAGAGAAATGTTGCAAGGCAAATTGTGCAACAAACTGTACAGACTGGAAGGAGAAGTTTTGACAAAGATGAGTGTTGTCAAACGCCAGTCGAAGAGTACAAAGAGAGAACATACGCAACCAAAGCGTATGACTGAGCAAGGCTTTCAGCAAGAATGGCGAAAAAGGTGCACGGGAATGCAAGGAGGCAGTTCGAAGGTGCACAGATCTGAGCCAGTGAAGCCAATCTTGAAGAAAGTTCAGAGCAAAGAAACCAAGTCTGTAGAGACTATGCCAGTGAAGAAGAGAGTTTCTTTTGCTCCCGTGTTAGAGACATTTTGCAACCTCTCAAAAGATGCATGGAAGGGAGGGATGCAATCTCGAGTCGCAAAGTGAGCTTTGCACTGCACTCCAATAAGGGTCGAGCACTATGCATGAGGTTGCATAGTGGTAACTATCTGAGCCGGTGGGAGTTGTCTTAGCGAAGGGCTAAGCATCAAACATCGATGCATAAGTAAGATAGAACCAAACATCACGGATTGCAGCACAGACAACGAGCGTATGTGGAAACGCTAGGAAGTTGTTCTGAAGTGCAGAAAGCAAAGGCTGGTTCTTCAGAAATAAGCTCCGAGCAAGGAAAATTGAGGATGTTGATGTGTCAAACTCTGAAGTTTTCTAGTTGCTCCCGTGTTCATCATGCAAGGAGTTGCACGGTAATGCAGGGTATCCCGAGCAGGGGGTGCAGGGCATCCAATCAGGGGGTGCTATTGTGGATCACCTCATATGGGTTGAAGGGGTGATTTGTTGGTTTCAACCCAATGGAAGCTCCACTATGGCCAATGGAAGCTCCACCATGGGCACTAGAAGGTGGCACTCCCACTCCACCAACCCACTAGCAAGTGGAAGAGGTAGGTGGTGGCCAATCACCCTTCTTCATTTTGTGTATAAATGGAAGGTGATGGTGTAGAGTTAATATACGGCAAAACACAAGCAAGAGAAACACACTGCAGAGAGAGGCACAAACAAGAGAGAGCTAGTGAGAGCTTCTGTTTGTGTTATCAGAGAGTGTGTGAGAGTGAGTTATATAGAGAGACAATGAGTTGAGAGTGTGTAATCTCCTCCATTTGTTGATATATAACAACATCGCTCGCGTGGACGTAGGCGGTTTTGCGAACCACGTTAAAAGTCTTGTGTTTTTCTTGATTGTATCCACTGGTGTGCCCTCGATCCCCAACAAATGACGGTTAGGCGAGTTGAACCAGAGAAAACTTGAACGAACACGCTAACATAGTACAACACACTCACTCACACAAAGCGCGCTCTCTCTCTCTCTCTCTCTCTCTTCCCTCTACCCACTTGCTGAGGTCTCTCTTCTCTCTCTCTCATCTTGCCTTCCTCTCTCTCCTCTCCTCTCCTCTCCTCCCCGTCGCATCTCGCCATCGATCCTCCTGTTCATCGCTAGCTAGCCTCGGCGATCAGAAGAAGAGATTCAATATCTGGAAAAATGGGACTTTTGAATCTCAAATATTAAGCAGTGGATCTCGAATCTTGCTTTGGAAAGACTCAGGTTAGCTTCTTTGCTTCTAAGTTTTATCACCCTTTAGTTTGATTACCAAGGAATGTGTGATTTCAATTGAGGTGTTGAATGGCTTAACATATTTTTAGGAATATGATTTGCTTAGTTTTTCTTTTTATTTTTATTATTAAAAAAAAAAAAGAGTGATGGTTTCTCTAATCCTTCAATGCGTCTAATGCATAACCTGTACACGTTCAAGAATTTCTCTTCTATAATGTTATTTATTGATTTTTCTTTTCTTTTTTTATTCACTATGATAGAGAGTTAAGAAGTAATATGTGGTGCAAGAGTACATTAAGTAGCTATTCTTAAAAAAATTGAAATCTTGTTATACTAGGAGGCAAAGGTCGACTTTTGGCTGTTCAAAATGCACTAAGCATTTAAAATAACTCAACTCAAACCACTCATGTAATAAACGGAATAAACAGGTCGGTTTGAATTGGATATATGTTAAGACAAATAAAATTGACCAACCCATTTATTTTTTGATTTTTTTTCTCCAGCAAGCGGTGGTGGTGGTGGTGGTGGAAAATGAGTAATTCCATGAACACCATATTGGGATCCCTTTGTTACTAGAAAAATGCTTCAACTTACTTCAAGGTGTTAGTTTTAATTTTTTGGGAAGATTTTTGCTTAGATATTTTCCTTCAAAGCAAACACAAACAGGATTTACCTTCAAAGAAATATATGATTCAGATTTATATATACATGACAATCTTTATCTAAACCCTAAGAGAGATAATGAGTAGGAGAATAGAAATTAGGAAAGCATATATTTTGGAGGTGGGTGGTGGTGGTATAGGTGGTAACCATTTAAATGGGTACCCATGTCTAATTTATTTAAACTCAATTTTAATTGGGTTCACAAAATGTAACCCATTTATATGGGTTTATAGGGTTAATGTGTTTGGGTAAGTTTGAACATACTTGAAATGAATATTATTGGGTGAGTTTATGATTTCAGTTGACTTTGCCACCTCTATATTATATCATCATTTTTCTTTCTTTTCTCTATATTATATTATCATTTTTCTTTCTTTTTCTGGTTCAGATAATTTGTTTAAATTAAGTGCTGGTTCATAATTTATACCAGATGCCCATGTCAAAATCTCCACATTAATAGAGTTACACATGTAACTTTATAACTTTATTCATGTAAACAAAAATTGGATAAGGAACACTTACATACACAGTATTATAGTATTGCTTGGACCTTAGCGTGACATTGCATACCTAAATGCTTTGTTAGGCAGTAACTCCTGAACTACAATATTACGTTTGTTAAAAAAAAAAAAAAAAAAAAAAATATGTAGTAGGACACATGTGATTAACACTTAAAAAGAAATGTCTCTAAAAAATTCACAAACAACTTTCCTGTACATTTGAACTATCTCATAAAACTTGAGTTATCTGACACACCACTTTTCATATTAGTGGCAAGGGATAGTGAATAAGAAAAATCTTTTACATGTAAAATGAATTTGATATTTTAATTAGATAAATTTTTTTTTTCTTAATTGTTAGTTGTACTTTGACAATATATCATGAGATTCTATTTACTTTGTTCGGTTTTAATTTTTTAAAAATACTTTTTAAAAAATTATATATTCTTGTTTTTCGTTTTTTTTTTTTTTTTAACGTAATTTTTTTTAATTTTTATACACACCTAATATAAATATACTTAAAAATGTATAATTTTTTTGAATTTTTTTTTTAAAAATTCACTAAATACCAAAAATACAAAAAAAAATAAAAATTCAATATATTTTTCATATTTTTGTGTATTTATTAATTTTTTAAAACATTTTTTCTCAAATATTTTACTTTTTAAATATATTTAAGTAAGGTGCATATAAAAAAGTCAAAAAAAATGTTTAAAATTTTAAAAATATTCATTAAAAACAAAAAAAAAATACTCAAAAATAAATAAAAAAAAAACTCATTTTTTTAAAAATTTAATTGAAAAAACTGAAACCAAACACACTGTTTATGGCTTGTAAATTATGACTTCCTATGCAGTGCTGCTAGTGTATATATATAATTTATGAGGGCTTTTTAATTGTGCATAACGTCACTCTTGATGTAGTTTTTCTTATTGATCGACTTCTATGTTCACAGTTATTTTGTTTTCTATTTGATGTTATTTGGTATAATGATTGAATGTGATGATTTGTACGAGGAGCGGAGGGAAAAATATTAAAGTTAAGATGTTTGAACAGAAGGGTTAGCAGAGGTAAGAGAATCTGCAGAATTTGTAGGATAAAAGATTTGGAGTGTTTTTATAAAAAATGGAAGCAGGTATGAGCAGCTAGTATCGGACTTCCCTTGTGTACCGGAGGTCAAGGACACCGACGGTCAGTGGATATAAGCGGAATTACCGTGGTCGTGCACCTTTTAAGGCGGCGTATGTTCGCCGACGACACGTTCAGAATATTCTCCGTTATATTAAGAAGACTAAGAGGAGAGTAAGGAAGTTGCAGCTGTACGATAAATAATTAAGGGACGTTAAATTTAGTAATAAAGGTGTGGCGAGATTGCTTAATGGTATTGAGTTGGGTAAAAAGAGATGTAACCGTCAATCAGACAAGATTGTGGTTAAGGGTATAAAATTAATTGGGAATGTTCAATTGGGACAAGATGCTAAAGACGAAGCTGTGGTACACCATATATTGTTTTTCATCATAAGTGATAATAGTCCGTCAGATTCTGTCCCCATACCTGACAAGATATTTATTGGAATTGGCGAGGGTAATCCTGAGACCTAGATTGTTGATCCTGACCAGTCCGACCGGTTTCGGATACTAAAGAAAATGAGATTCAAGCTCATTGGTGGTAAGAACAAAGAGTACGTTCGTCATGGGATAGAAGTTGTGGACTGGTTCTTCCCAGTTGATGTTTAGGCGGACTACAAAGATACCTTGTTGGGAAATGTTTGAAGTATTCAAAAGGGTGCCATATATTTAGTGGTTGCTACTGTTAGTGGAAAAGAATGCAAAATTACTTTAAGGAGTCAAATGTACTTTAAAACTGTTTAGAATTGTAATTTTATCTATTTTTATTTTTAATGTTCATGTTAATGGAGGTGAACAATATAAAAACTGGTGTTGTTGAAGGTGTTTCAGCAAGTGATTTCAGTTGTATTGAACTTGTTTTGCCTAATTTATTTTCTCAGTTGACGTTGAGATACAAACAAAAGAGTATTAAGGTTGATAAAATATAGATTAAATATTTCCCCTTTTGCACACCCAATACTAGTGGGTTGGTCAGAGTAAATGTTTATGATCGGAGGTTAGATGGTAATGACAGTCTACAGGCGTGGTTTCTTTTCCTTGTGGATTGTCAATGCAAGTTAGTCTATTATGGGAATGGTTATTGTTCAATTAACAACAAACAAGTGCCATAGATGGTGAAATATCGACTTGAAAATTCGAATATTAAAAGATGGATTATGTATTGTAAAATGAAGGGGTATCTGAAGTATTCTACGAGTGACATGCCAAAAGATTTGCAAATGAGGGCCTCTTCTATTGTTGTGTTATCCAAAAAATATACTAATGAAAATATTGATGTTTGGCATTGTCCTCCAACGAAGGCCATTCTGATTCTGACACGGACTAAGTCCGTGGGTTTACCGGAGAAGCAAAGAGATTTGTTGTTAGGAGGTTTTGGAGAGTGGAGTTTTTCTATATTTGGATGATAGATTCTACCGTTGGTTCTAGTGAGATCAAAAAATCTCGGGTTAGAGGTTTGGATCTTCTTCGTGCATTGAACCATTGCCTAATTTCAGGTATTATCTATGTAAACTGAACTTATGGACACATGTATGGATGTGGTGAAGTTGGTGAGGTGAGGGAATATTAATACGGCGCCCCCACAATCACACCATTCACATCATTCACACCGGGTTTTTTAACTAATAGGGAGGCATTGTACAGCTGGTGTGAGTTCACTGTTTACCTCTACAAAATGCCTCGTCAAGCCTCATTCCGTTTTTATGCCAAGAATGTTTTTCTTACCTACCCACAATGCCCATGCCCAAAAAAGCAACTCTTAGAACTCCTCCAATCCTTTCTCCAACTAGCCTGTCAGCCATACTTGTCGCAAGAGAGCTCCACGAAGATAGAAACCCTCCATGCCATGGTTCAATGCACGAAGAAGATCCAAACCTCCAACCTGAGATTTTTCGATCTCCTTGGAACCAACGGCAGAATCTATCATCCAAATATAGAAAAACTCCACTCGCTAACAGCAAGTCGATAGTATATATAGAAAGGGGGCGAGTTCGTCGAATGGGGAGAATTTTCATCTAAGGGGAAAAGTCCTTCGAAAAACAGAGACGAACTCTGGAGGGGAATACTTGCAGAAGCAGAAACGGAGGAACAATTCTTTGCACTCTATAAAGAAAGATATCCCACCAATTACGTCACAAAATATCCCCAATTAAAAACATTTTTGAGGGATCATTACAAAAGAGAGAGGCCCCCGGATACTAGCCCCTTTAATTCATTTCCTTTCTTAAATGAAGAAGTAAAAAAATGGGTAGAAGATAAAATTTTGTTTGTAAGTCAAAATTTCGTTCAATACGAGTTATGTCAAAATTGTTATCTCTACATTTGGAGGGAAGACGACTGGATTAAATTAGGGATACACAAAAATAATATCAACAATTTATATACTGACGAAGAACTCTCCTTCCCCTGTGATAACAAGAACCAGAACAAAGGCCCATCCGTCCAATCTCCCTCTATCTCAAAGGACCCTCAAGAACAGGCAAAATCGCCTAGGCCAAAAGCCTTGGATGACACAATTACTTCTCCGGCAGAATAAGCTTCAAGGACTACGACCAAGACGCCGTCTACAACGTCATAGATGATATCAAATACTCAACAACCCCTACCGAATTAATAAAAAAATTTAGTAGGCTGCCAGAGAGATTTCCATGTATTTGTTAAATTCCAACCAGATCTCACTATTAGAGAAGGAATTCCTTGTATTACATTAACTAATGGAGACAGTAGTTGTTAGATGCAATGTCCCCAAAAATGAGAGAATGGTTTGATGTTAATGTAACCACTATTATGATTAATGAAAAAATTTATTAATTTTATTTATAAACCTTAATACTCTTTTTGTTTATATCTCAACATCAACTGAGAAAATAAATTAGGCAAAGCAAGTTTAATACAACTGAAATTACTTGCTAAAACACCTTCAACAACACCAGTTTTTATATCGTCCACCTCCATTAACCTAAACATTAAAAATAAAAATAGATAAAATTACAATTCTAAACAGTTTTAAAGTACATTTGACTCTTTAAAGTAATTTTGCATTCTTTTCCACTAACAGTAGCAACCACTAAATATATGGCACCCTTTTGAATACTTCCAACATTTCCCAACAGGGTATCTTTGTAGTCCATCCAAACATCAACTGGAAAGAACCGGTCCACAACTTCTATCCCATGACGAACGTACTCTTTGTCCTTGCCACCAACGAGCTTGAATCTCATTTTCTTTAGCATTCGAAACCGGTCGGACTAGTCAGGATCAACAATCCAAGTCTCAGGATTACCCTCGCCAACTCCAACAAATATCTTGTCAAGTGTGGGGACGGAATCTGACGGACTATTATCACTTATGATAAAAAACAATATGTGGTGGACCACAGCTTCGTCTTTAGTATCTTGTCCCAATTGAAAAAAGAAGACTAGAGAGAAGACGATCTTACCGTTTTTAGCATCTTGACAGCCGCCTCTCTTTCCACAGTCCTATTTGCCACGTCAAAAAATGATCTACACACATTTGAGTGAAGCTGCCATAATTCTCGGGATACTCTTCTAAGGAGTACAACATTGTATACCAAAACAATCAACAACAAAAAAAGACTGAAAATGAGGAACGAAACAAGGTACCAGAAAACAACTTCACCGCAATAGCTATCCCACTGCAAAAGCATATTCCTCTCTGCCATAAAATGTTTTTTTGTACCAAATATATAGCAAAACTGGCCCGCGTGTAAGGACGAAGATTCCCCATTGAAAATAATTCAAACACATTTATTTTTCCGCCTTTACTTTATGTCTATCATTCTGCAAGAATATTTACTTTACAACCATGCAAACCACGAGAAAGGCGACACGTGTATAGCACTATCTGGCAAAGGAATCAAAAGTACTCACACGACTCACACCTGGGCTCGGGTGTGACTTCCTTTTAACCATATCCATACACGTGTCCATAAGTACAGCAATGGACGACCTAGATCAGCGGGAGGGGGGGCGCTGGTAATATTAATACAGCGCCCCCCCAGTCACACCACTCATACCATTTACATCGGGTTTTTTAACTAATAGGGAGGCCTTGTACGGCTGGTGTGAGTTCACTGTTTACCTCTACAAAATGCCTCGCCAAGCCTCATTCCATTTTTATGCCAAGAATGTTTTTCTCACCTACCCACAATGTCCATGTCCAAAAGAACAACTCTTAGAACTCCTCCAATCCCTTCTCCAACTAACCTGTCAGCCATACTACATACTTGTGGCAAGGGAGCTCCACGAAGATGGAAACCCTCACCTCCATGCCATGGTTCAATGCATGAAGAAGATCCAAACCTTCAACTGGAAAGTTTTCGATCTCACTGGAACCAACGGCAGAATCTATCATCCAAATATAAAAAAACTTCACTCGCCAACAGCAAGTCGACAGTATATACAGAAAGGGGGTAAGTTCATCGAATGGGGAGAATTTTCATCTAAGGGGAAAAATCCTTCAAAAAATAGAGACGAACTTTGGAGGGGAATACTTGTAGAAGTAAAAATGGAAGAACAATTCTTTGCATTCTGTAAAGAAAGATGTCCCACCGATTACGTCACAAAATACCCCCAATTAAAAACATTTTCGAGGGATCATTACAAAAGAGAGAGGCCTCCATATACTAGACCCTTTAATTCATTTCCTTTCTTAAATGAAAAAGTAAAAAAATGGGCAGAAAATAATATTTTGTTTGTAAGTTGAAATTTCATTCAATACTAGTTATGTCAAAATTGTTGTCTCTCCGTTTGGAGAGAAGACGACTGGATTAGATTAGGGATACACAAAAACAATATCAACAATTTATATACTAACGAAGAACTCTCCTCCTCCTGTGATAACAGGAACCAGAATAGAGGTCCATCCGCCCAATCTCCCTCTACCTCAAAGGACCCTCAAGAATAGGCAAAACCGCCTGGGCCAAAAGCCTCGGACGACATAATTACTTCTTTGGCAAAATAAGCTTCAAGGACTACGACCAAGACATCGTCTACAACGTCATAGATGATATCAAATACTCGACAGTCCCTACCGAATTAATGAAAAATTTAGTAGGCTACTAGAGAGATTTCCATGTATTTGTTAAATTCTAACTAGATCTCACTA
Source organism: Camellia lanceoleosa (assembly GCA_025200525.1). Lineage (NCBI taxonomy): Eukaryota > Viridiplantae > Streptophyta > Magnoliopsida > Ericales > Theaceae > Camellia > Camellia lanceoleosa. Next base: position 96,901,943 of record CM045772.1, on the reverse strand, counting down.
TTGGAGGAGGAATTCCTTGTATTATATTAATTAATGGGGACAGTAGTTGGTTAGATGCAATGTTCCCAAAAATAAGAGAATGGTTTGATGTTAATGTAACCACTGTTATGATTAATGAAAAATTTTATTAATTTTATTGATGAAACCTCTCAAAGAATTATTTACTTACTACATTTCCCTCATCATCAACTATTACATCTTAAGTTACATAACTATTTTTTACACTGATGATTACATTTCGTAAAACATTAGAAAATTCTGTGGGATCCATAACGACTGGTCCTCTACGATCAACTTCCTCTTTGCTAACACCAACCTCTGAAATCGACGGACCAGGATCAACATCACTAGTGTCATCACCACCCCTGCGTACATCAATCTTGGACAAACTCAACCAACCTTTGCGTTCATAAATAACTGAACCACTTTCCCCAAAACCTCCTAATAACAAATCTCTTTGCCTCTCCGGTAAACCCACAGACTTAGTCCATATCATAATCAGAATGGCCTTTGTTGGAGGACAATGCCAAACATCAATATTTTCATTAGTATATTTTTTAGATAACACAACAATAAAGGGGCCCTTATTTGGGAATCTTCTGGCATGTCACTCGTAGAATACTTTAGATACCTCTTCATTTTACAATACGTAATCCCCCATTTAATATTCAAATTTTCAAGTTGATATTTCACCATCTATGGCACTTGTTTGTCGTTAATTGAACAATAACCATTCCCATAATAGACTAACTCGCATTGACAATCCACAGGGAAAAGAAACCACGCTTGCAGACTGTCATTACAATCTAACCTTCGATCATAAACATTTACTCTGACCAACTCACTAACATTAGGTGCGCAAATGGGGGAATATTTTATCAACCTTAATACTCTTTTGTTTGAATCTCAAGATACAATTTTTGAGAAATTTTTTTAAAATTTTGTTTAGTTCAAATTTTTTGATAAAAATTTTCAAAATCACTTTCTTTCTCCTACACATTAATCAATCACTTTTTCCCTCTCATCTCTCCTTCTCAATCACTTTTTCTCTCGCACATATATTCAAATACAACAAAATATAAAATCATCTCAAACTCTCAAACTTCAAAAGTATTTTGAAAATATACAACTAAACAAATCAAAAAAAATTCTAAACTCTCTTCTCAAAAATTTTTATGAAAATTTATCTGAAAGCATAAACTAAACACACCCATAGATGTTATTTATTTTTAAGATAATGATTGGGTAAGATATGATTGTTGCATTGCATGGAGCAAACATGTCCCAGTTTCTCTCTCGGAGGTTTGAAGAATAGGATGCATTAATTAACTTTATAACCACTTGTTGCATATATAATTTGGAAATATGGGATAGAGCGCTCTCTCTCTCTCTCTCTCTCTCTCTCTCGTACCCAAATATATAGTTATAATAAAAAATTTTAAAAAATTGTTTTTATTTTTTTTCATTTTATTTAGTTCAAATATATACAACTGTTGATCTATAAATTTAATTTTATATAATTAGTAAAAATATGGACAATATTCTTAAAATAAGAATAATATTAAATATAATTAATAAATAATTAAAGTAAATAAAATGTACAAAGTACTCTATCCAACGACTTCTTTGAAAAAAAAAAATTAATCACTATGTTTACTCACATGCAACTCTATTTCCTTGACCCAAAGAAGTTAGGCTGATGGATGGGACTTGGGACTTTGGGGTTTGAAAAAAATTTCAATCACTCTATTTAGGAGGAATTATATAAGTGCACTTTTTGACTTTTTGGATAAAAAAATAGAGGAAAAAAAGATGATTATTTGGGATAACTTTTTCACCTTTTACGAAAAAATGTGTATTAAAATATTATATAAAATAGCAAAATTACTTTTTTATTCATATGCATACTGACATGCAATCTATGCATGTCAGTACGATTGTGGTGAAATGGTGTGCACTGGTTTTGTTGGAATTTTTTTTTTTTTTTTTTTGTGTTTTTTGTGTTTTTTGTTGTTTGGCAATGCATGGAAGTGGTGCACGTCTTCCTCAGTCATATAAAAAAATTATTTTTTAATTTCTTTTTTCTTTTGTACCCATGATGTGCACTGTTATTAGGTACATTGATTTGAACAAAACCATGTGGTGCTACAGCTATACCTCTCCCTCAGTCAGATATTTTTTTTTTTTTTGTTACACCCGTCAGCTGTGCATTGTTGGTCCATACATACATTCTTGTGTTTAATTCAAGAAGACCATAATGGTGGCAGCCAGGTTGTACAATTATTGGTCTGCAATATGGAAACCAATAGTCTTTGGAAAATAAATAAGTAAATAAAAATAATCCAAACAAATTAAAAAAACAACAAATTTTTTAAAAACGAGTGATGGTCCACTGTTGGTCAGTAAAAGTGCAATTGTTGTGCTTGCAGTATACTAAGATGTTTTCAACATCTCATACATGAATAGTTTTTTGAAAGTTGTTGATTTGGACAATATTATTTTTGGTTGTTGATAATTTTGTACAACAAATTATGTCCGTGTAAGCGATGATGACATAATACAAATTTTTGGGTACAACATACATAAAGTTTATACAACATACAGCGAAGATAACAGAAGGCACAACAACAAATGCTTCGGCCTTACATGTGCACTTGTTGTCGTAGTGCGTACGTAATATTCACTGTGATAGTGGCCATTTCGAGATCTGAGTCCCCTAGCTCCATGATATCGGCAACCTAGGTGTATTCGGGTGGTCGGGCATTTGCGGCGCCACGTATTCGTCGTCGTTTGGGATATGAAGCGTGACCGTGTCATTTTCACTGTTGTGGCGTATGAAGTTATGTAATGCCATCAACGCACATACAAAGGGCTCCTTATTGGAAAATTTTAACTTCGGCATATTCTGCAAAGCCCTCCACCTTGACTTCCAAGCACCGAATGTCCGCTCGATACAACTACGCAAGGATGAATGTGCCTTGTTGAATCGTTCGAAGTCGTTCTGTGGTATTCGATTCCAATGGGCATTTTAGTATATCTATACCCCTTGTACAGGGCTAGATATCCTTTCGTCAAGCTGTAGCTGCTATCGATCGAATAGTATTTTCCTGCACATGGTAAAAAATATAACTTATTAATATGAGGTTGATATTTTCTTGAAATCATATAACGACAATGTTGTTATCTAGTTTTGGCCTTTATATTTGAAAATTTTACTCTTACTAAATAATAAAAAATAAAAATGTACAGTTACATATGAAATTTTGTGCAGTACTGCAATGTTATTTGAATAATTTTCAAAATCGACGTAATCTGTTTTTTATTGTAATTTGCTAACCTCTCTTAACTGTTTATAGATTTGTCAAAAAATATTGTCAAATATTATGACTTTAGAAAAGGATCGACACCTACATTGCTTTTCATAGATGGGGAACCATTTTGTATGAATTTTCATATTACATGTTACGTTTGGTTATAACAATTATTACATAATTTTCCTAATAAAGTTAAGACAAATTATACTTTGCAAATTACAAATGTGTGTATATATATGTGTGTGTGTGTATATTTTATGGTGGTGCTATGTATTTTTTTTGCAGATTATTTACAAATAATCTGCACAAAATAAACACAGTGGTCCACATAAACAAGTTGGACAAGAGAGAATTTGTTACCGGGTGCGAGGTGTGGGAATCGATGTTTAGGCTCAGTTATGTTATAGTGCAACACCTTGCTATCGTGCATGCTCCCATCCCAACTGGCGAACATGAACGTGAAGCACAAATCAAAGTCCAAACGGCAATAATATTTTGTGTTGGCACTCTTTTCCGGCCATAGTATGAACTAGTGTATTCTTGGAAGACACAGGGTCATCATGTACGTGTCGTCTAGTACACCGATGCAGTAATACGCAACACAAGCATTTTACAAAATGCAAATTAAAAAAATTAAATTTGTAATTAAAACATTAGGCAACGAAATTGATACACGTCGTCACCTTGAATGGCTAGTACTCCTACTTCGACTGTAAATGTGGATGGCCCCCTTGTTGGACTTGTTCTGGTGCAAGACTCCTACTATGAATCGATGTAAATAGTATCATTGCTCCCAAAACCTCATGGAAATGCCGTGCCAATGTCTCCTTTGAGTGTTGGAACCGTTTTTGCAAATTTCTCCACGAAATTCCCTGCAACACAAAAATGAAAATTGTGACCTTCTTTTCGAGCGGCACTCCATGCTCCTGCTGCGGCACTGTCAACCCAAAATCGTGAAGTGCGTCGCACAACTTCAAGAAGGCTGGTCGGATCATACTAACGGCATCTTCAAATTGGCTCGGGTGGCCGTTAAACAACTCGTACATCCATAACCGTCCTAACAGTATTGATGTATTTCTCGAGACTTTGTAGTAATGGTTGTAATAATATGTTACCACACTGTTGCACGCTTCTAGCAAGTTGTGATCAGGTTGTAAAACCATTTCTCTCGCGATTTCATCAATTGCTTCCTGTAACCCTGCATTTTTGTAGATGTTACTAGGACCGGCTTGATCCGGCCATGTTACCTATACGAAGCACACGGAAATGGAGAAACATAATAATTTATTATGCATGTGAAAATATTAATTTTACAAAATAACCACCATTTGTTGTGTTATGTATTTTGTTTAAACATTTTTGTGTGTCATTAACTTTGTTTTAAACCTTAATTTTTTTAAAGTCTATGAAGTGTAAAAGTGTGAACAACTACGTAAACAAAAAGAAAATCCCTGGAAGTCATTAGTGAAATATGAAAAGTGTATAACATATGAAATGTCCCTGCAACAAAAATGTCATTGTTGAATTATGAAAAGTGTATGCAATGGTTCGAAAAAAATAAATTAGCAGGGGTAGATAGATAAACCAAATTGAAATGCATTAACCAAACGGAAGTAGATAGATAAACGTCGCATTATTTATGAAGGCGAAAAAAAAAATTAAAAACAATTCCATCACAATCAGCAGCGTATAAAAGTGTTTGTTTAAATTGAAACGTCAGTAGTATGAGGTCAAACATGTCCTCAAAACTAGCCCCCCATTTCGGAACTATGAGATGGCGCGGATGGGCCACTAGAATTTTGGGACTTCTTAATGCGCAGCCAACTAATGACCGCCTCGTTCGTCGGAAGCTACAACAATATGGCTTGATTTGCTGGGTTGTCAATGAGCAAAACAACAAAAGGTATTAGTGGGTCTTCCTTGTCAACACCGTGCAAGGAGTACAACTGTGCGAAACACTTGCCAATCACCTCTTGCGTGGAATTGCCGTAATCATGATGCACTCGGACCTCGCATTGTTGTGATTTCACTAAGGATGCAAGGTTCTCCATGCTACTGGCTAACAATAAAGCTCCCTTGCTCTGTCCTTTTTTTCGCTCCTTATTTTTGGTGGGTGAAAATTTTCATTTCGTCACGCCACTCGTAGATGTGTCATCAATGTTAATTGCCAACGACGTAGCATGTACTGTCATTGGAGTCTATTCCACATGCGTGTAAAAGTCCTTCGTTGTGTGCTCATTATGCTGTGTAGGCTAGAAAGGGGGTAGCCCGCTACTGTCCTCTCAATTTTCCTCATCCATAAACGCTGGCATGTCATCCATTCCAACTGGTTCGAAATCTGCGCCGGGTGTCCACGCATATTTTCTTGTTGCTACAGTACCTTCATACACCCTTCGTATAAGTTTCACGTGTTCCAACGGTTTCGTTTTGAACTTCAAAGCATTCTTGTCAATCTGAAACCAAATAAAAAAAAAAATAGCCAACAACCAGAAAATAAAGACAACAAGCAATTGCCTTGTAATGAAATTACTGTGCAGGCTTAACAAGCACGGAACTACTTTCAAACAGTCTTCATACATTTGAACAAGCAATGTAATGCCTTGTGTGAACTGTGCAAGCTTAATAAGCACCTACCCTGTAATGAAATTACTTTGAAATAGTCTTCATACATGATGGCAGCACATAATTTTAGATGACAACACATAATTGTAGATAACATGACAGAATTTTAGATGAAGATAAGTCTTCATACATGATTTCAAATTTAGATGTGATAATGACATATTCAAATTTATAAAACAAGGTATACACTTTGTGAATTTCAATAACTGCATATAAACAAACATACCACCCTTCCTTTGAAGAGAACAAATTTCTTGCAAACTACCAGTGTTCCTTAATAGCTGGCATGGATAGTGTAAGCAATAAAGGACCACGAGAGAAAGACTTAAAATAAATAATTTCACATCATACATACCATGAGCTACATATGATGAAAACGTATATAAAAGATTATAATCCTAATCAAATTGCTACTGGAGTTGTACAAGAAAAGAACACAAACAATATGATTTATTAAAAACTTCCTCAACAATACTATTGTCTTATTAGACAGCCAAAAAAACCAAACAAAAGCAATCATGTGTTAAAACTTCCTCAACTCCCAGAATGATTAAACCAACATAATTTCATAATACAAATAACAATGGTATGATTATATTGAATGATTCAACCTCAATAGTATAGGTGTAGACATGGATTTGTATTGCTAGCAAAACACCAAGATATGAAAATATTACCTTTTTATATTTGGCCCACCATTTCTCGGATGCTTGTATCAAACCGGTTTGTTTGTTGTAACTTATACTAGTTAGGCCATGCCTTGTGTCCATAAGGCGTGACCATTACTGCCAATCCTTTTTTAGCAAGTTGTACTTGTTTTGCAGTTGTTTCACCTCATGGAACCTATTTGAACACTCCTGGAAGGCCTTGGACACAGCCCTGTATCCGTGCATTATCATCATATGGAAGCTGCCTTTGTAACCAGCTTCCAACTCCTTCATAACAAGTTGCAAGAAAATCTGGACTACGTTGGAGTCCCAAACTGCCTTATGCACATATGCGGACTGCGGATCTGGATGAGTTTGAGGTTGAGGCTAATGCTAACTACTACCCCACTTACGCAAATTTTTTGGAGGTGTAGGCTACATTCAGGACTAATCCATGTCGTTACTATAGTGCAGTAATAATTGTGGTATTCATGCAAAAAATCATGTCAAATGTAAAATGCAAATAACATAAGACCGAACAATAGAATATTACGTAACCGTAGAACATAGCATAGTAGGCATTGTAGTCAATTCGGAAAAATAAAATAAAATAAAAAATAAAAAATAAACAAAATAAAAAATACCACCTGCCAACTACTACATACATACAACCTATCAACCAAAGCAAATCAACTACAAAACAACAACATTACAACTACACACAAGACGAACATCACAATTTGAAGGACATGCAAAGAGTGTTGCAGGTTGCGGATGTCAGCCTTTAACTGAAAGACCATGTCCATAAGTGAGTTTTGAGTGTTAGGCACGGGTGTTTGGCCATATTCGTCACACCAACCAATCCAAGAACAATATGGCTAAATAGACACATGTATTAGTGCAGGTCGAAACTATGTAAAAGCAATTTCATGTGAATACTCACCACTGCACGAGGACATTAGTAGTAAGCATGACTCGAATTTCTGGAAGATCTTGAAATCTTCACAATACATAGGCCAAAGCCACAACCACAAAAGGGTGTTGTACGCGTAGATGTGGCAGAGGACACAAACAAAGCCATCGTCTGTTTTGGGAACAACCATGGATAAAAGCAATGAAATGATAACATGGACATGGTCTACAAGTTCTCTTATATATTATTTTTGCCTTGTGTGGATGTAGTGTATGTGTGCAATAATTTGGGAAAACATGCATAAATGCATCCCTTCATACCTACCTTGTTGTTGCATCACATTTTATTAACTTGACAAATGCATTATCATATGTTCGGTTATTTTTATGTCCAATTTGCATGCATTTTAGAAGAAAATGACAATGGTTTTCCTCATTTGTGAGATGCTATATGAATTAATGATTATGTAATGTAATACACTACATTGAATACAGTGTATCAACAAAATGGGACAAAACTGGGAGTTGGATGAATGATTTTGCAGGCACATAGTAGCATTCCATTCCTTAACACCAAGAAGAAGTAAAACCATATCACTATATCGAAAAAATAATAAAGTTTAGCGACGATAGCAAGACCGTATTCTGTAAATAGTATTTTACCTTGATCATGTTTTCTATTCTACATGGGCTAAAAAAAAATACATTGGTAATGTTTTCTGTTTCCAGTTTTCAACAATCACTATCAAAAGCAATTCTTTATTTTTCTTCTTCATTGTATTTGTAATTTTAGGGAATTGTTTTCATTTTTGTTACTTAATTTATTTATAAAGTGTGTGCATGAGATTAATTTCACAGGTAATAAAATGTTATTGTTTTTAGTGGCTAGCAGTTTTGATTTCATAAATTCCTATGGTTTTCTATTTCTACCAAAACAAATAAAAATAAATAAGCACCCTTAATGAATCATGTAAATATTTTGAGATACAAGAATGTTAAAATATAATCAAATAATTCTAAAGATAAATGTAACAAGTGTTTTTGGGTATTATTTAGGGTGAAAAGTGTTTTGAAAAACATAAAAACATATACACACACACAAAATTAATAAAAAGTCTGTCAAATTTTGAACTTTCTTTTTTGTCTTATTTTTTCTCTTTTTTTCTTTTACAAGTGTCTGGATACACTTGTTCACAAAATTCATTGTCGATTTCAAGACAAATATCTCATGTCGTTATTTCATAGGTGAGGCAGTTGTGAGCTTTTAAAGTTTATACTTCAAAGTGTAGCTAATTTCATACTTCATATAACGTGGATTGCTTTAGGGGGTGTTTGGCAAAGGCTTTTTGGGCTAAAATCCACAAAATGACAAAATAGGTTAAAATAGTCAATAAGATAAAATGTCACATCAAACCCATAATCATTTCACTTTTTCTCTCATAAACATCACATCTAACTACAAAAAAATCCAACTATCTTCCTAAACACAAAAATTTTAGCCTACTAAAATAGTCAAAAACTAAAATAACCTACTAAAATAGCAACTTCCCAAACACCCACTTAATAATTGAGGAGTAGAACAATTCTGTGTTTGAATTATAAATTTAAGTTAACTTTTTTTTTAAAAAGTGACGAAAATAAAGTCACAATGTAACTTATGTTTCATTTCATATTTATGTGTTAACTTTATTTTGTTTTGAAACAAAGATAAGACAAGGGGGAAAGCGAAGCTGAATAAAGTAACAATTTATAAAGTAACAATATGCTAATCCGAACAAACACAGGGAAAGATGAGAGAAATAAAAACAGAGGAGAGAAAATTCATCACAAAAATGAATAAACAGAAGGAAAGAGGACAGAAATGAAAACAAAGACAATACCAACTTTGCCAAATTGTTGGCAAACCCAGAAAATTTCAAACACAACTTTCTATGCCAATCCGAAGTATGTCAGGCAAAAAAAAGGTAAACAATTTGTGCAAAAGGGTGAAACGAACGAATTTTGTACATGGGCAAAAATATTGGACTGCAGGATATGTTACCTTCTACTTTGGGGGGAACAACCTAAAATGGTGAATATCAGTTCAGCGGTAGTGCAGATCTGGATGCCAACTGGTCCTTCCTTTCCAGTACTGGTGATGCTGTAAGGGGGGAGGTGGTGGCAGAGCTCTGGTGTAAGCGTGACGGATAGTCGCGTGTTGGGACGGCTTTGGTGATGCTATAAAGGGGAGGTTGAGGCAGAGCTTCGGCAGTCGGCGATGTGAGCGTCACAGATTATCGCGGCTTTAATGAGGAGTGTGTACACCTGTGAATGGAGAAGAATATGAGATGTTAAGGTGAGAAGTTATGTGAGGTGCGAAGTTATATGCCCTAGTTGTCCTTTATTTGTGTATTCTGCGAGGACCGGACAAAAAAAGAGCAATTCGGTCTTTTTGCCTCTAACTAATGAATCTATTTTTCCCACCCCTTGACTTTTGTGAATTGTGTCAACTTTTTTACTTTTTTAGTAACTTTTTTGCTTTTTGTCTTTTATAGGGTATCCCAAACAAGCACTTAGTCATATGCAACTGTCATATGCAACTCTATTTCCTTAACCCAAAGGATTTGGTTTGATGGATGGGACTTAGGACTTTGGGATTTGTTCTTTTTAAGGTTTTAGGTTGGACTTTCCTCATTAGTAAAATTCTTATAGCCACGAACCGGAGGGAATGAATCTCTTTCAAAAGATTTGTTCGGACTGTAAAGATTTAATAGGATAGAGGGAGCTATTCCTAGAAGCTTGGATACCTTGCCAAGATCCCTCATTCACTTTAAGGTTTATCATGTTGGATAACCTTTCCATACAAAGCACAAATAGATAGGGTGATAGGGGATCACCTTGTCTAAGCCCTCGCTCAATAGGAATGCCATCCAAAATTTCACCATTTTATAGAATAGAAGATTTGGTATTAGTAACACAGCACATAATCAAATCTAGCCATTGTTCATTGAGTTTAAATTCATATAAAGTATCTCTAATGAAGTCCTATGAGAGTCTGTCATAAGCCTTTTCCAAATCAATTTTAAAAATCATACCTCCCTTCCTACCTTTTTTGTTTCTCAAAGTGTGAAGGATCTCCTGGGTGATAATAATGTTATCAATAGTGTTTCTCCCGGGTATGAAGCTACTTTGATTAGGGCATATGATTTTATCAAGAAATGGTCTAATTCTACCCACAATAAGCTTAGTAATGATTTTGTAAGAGACATTGCAAAGGCTAATAGGTCTAAATTGTTTACTGTTCTCAGGATTTTCAACTTTGGAGATCAACACAATTAAGGTCTCATTAATAGATTGGGGATGTTGGTTTTATGGAAGCAATCCATGACAAAATCACAAACAGACTTACCCACAGTGTGCCAATACTTTTAGTAGAAGATGGCTTGCATACCATCCTTTCTTGGTGCTTTGAAGGTACCAATATTCTTAACAGCTCGCAAAATTTCAGTATTGGAGATTGGTTTGAGGAAATCAACATTGTCCTCAGTGGTAAAATAGATAGGAGCAATATTTCTCCAATGGTTAAGAATGTGAATGTCAGTTTTCTTGAAAAGGTCAGAGAAATAGCTTAAGATAATAGACTTGATTCCCTCTATCTGTGATCCAGTTGCCATCTGAATCTTTAAGGGCATTAATTTTCAATTTCCTCCTCTTGTTTATGATAGAAACATGGAAGAATTTGGTGTTTTTATCTCTAAGGGATATATATTTAAAACGAGATTTTTGAAACCAAAGCATTTCCTCTTGAAAAAGAGTAACATTATACTGATTGATGAGGTCATTTTCTAAGGCCTGTAAACTATGGGAGAAATTAGTAGTTTGGGCTCTTTGGATTCCTTCAATTCTAGCAAGTAAAAGTCTCTTCCATTTAAAAATGTAACCAAAAACTTCTTTGTTCCACACTGACACTCTGAGAGTGAATTTAGCTGTGGATTCAAGAAGGTTATTGTTCATATCTTGCCAAGAGGAACTAATCACATCAAAGAGACCAGGATGGGACATCCAAGTAGCTTCAAACCTAAAAGGTCTACGAATGGGATGTAGAGAATGCATACCTTGAGTGTGGACTATCAATGGAGAGTGGTCTGAATATGTTCGGAGGAGCACTTGGATAGTTGCTTCGGGGAACATTGTCCTCCAATCTTCATTGCACATAGCTCTATCAAGCCTCTCCATGATATTAGCAAAGCCTTGTCTGTTGTTCGTCCATGTCAGTCTGGGGCCTGTACTACCCAAGTCTAACAAGTTGTAGTTGTTCACCCTATCAAGAAATTTCTGGGTCCTCCTAGAGGTATGGTTTAAGGAGAAACTTCTTCTTTCATTCTGGCTACCATAGTCATTGAAATCCCCGGTCACCAGCCAGGGTTTTTCCATGTTGTGTGCAACAGACTCAAGATCATTCCACAGAGTGTCCCTAAGGGAGGGGTTTGGGCTAGCATAGACTGTTGCCAGAACCCATTCCTCATAGTCCTCTTTGTGGACAGTGGCATGGATGGCTTGGGAACTGACTAACGAAGCTCTAACGTTAACATGGCTGGTGTCCCAAACACTCCAGATACCACCAGATTTGCCAATGGGATCAACAAACGTTGACACAGTGAAACCCAACCTGTTGAAAAAGTTTCCCATAGTACCAAAGGCCATTTTCGTTTCCATTAAGATCAGGATTTCCAGTTTATGAACGCGAATAATCTTAACAAGGTTACGTTTGAAAGTGTTGTTGCCAGCACCGCGGCAGTTCCAGATAAGAAGTTTTAACAAATCCATAGAGGGATAGTGAAGGGGTGTATCAGTTGCTAGGTCCTTAACGATGCTACGAATGCATCGATGATCGTCCTCCACAGACCTCATGGACACCATCTGGATTGAGAAAGTTGGTTTCACTAGAGTGCTCTTCCAATTTGTCTCTATGTTCAGTCAAATTTGTTCGATCCACCAAGCGAAAGCAACGAGGTGAGTTGCTTCGTTCTCGGGATCTAACAATAGGCCCATTAATCTGCTCTGGTTCCAGTGCTCTTGCACTTCCATCGTCAATGACTCTGGTTTGATGTTCCTTGTTATGTCCATTGGTGAGAAGTCTTGTGTGTGGTGGTTTTGGTTCTTGTCTCCACGCTTTCTCAGTAAAGTGTTTTACTTGGGTTATGGGAGTTAGGTTCTTAGTGGGGGGGTTCTATGAGGGTGTATTCGGTCATGGTTCAATTTGCTGGTTATGGTGGTTTTGTTGAGGTGAAGATCATGTCAGTTGGCTCTTCTGAGGATTTGATTTCACTAATACAACTAGTGTTAGACTTCTGTACATTATCACGTGCTACTGAACTTAGCTTAGTGAGTTGTTAGGAGGAACTGGCTTCTAGAGTTTTCAGATTAGGCTAAGAATTAGAGTTAGGTTCTGTATCCATGGGTTTAGGATGGACTGGGCCAAGTTTAGCCTTACCTCTACTATCAATGGATGGAGTTGGGCCTGATTCGGTGGTGGGCTCTTGATCTGTCGTTGGTGTAGAACTTAGGTTGCTTCTTCCTTTGATCTGTTCCTTGTGTTCCATATGGTCCTATTCAAGATATTTAAATTTATTGGGCTTTGAAGATGGGCCTGTGTGATCTGGGGTTTTCTTTGTTTGGGTTGATCTGCGAGTGCATTTGGTGACTAATATCCATGGGCCAAATTCAACCTCATATTCTCTGGCCGGTTGCAGGTTAACGTTGTTAGGTGTGGTTTGTGTGATGTTGACTGCTTTATTAGAAACGGCTAGCTTGGTCATCGATGATGGAACATTTGGGGCCTTGAAACGACAAGCTTTTTTCCGATGGACAATTCTTCCACATAGAAAACAGAAAGAATGTAGTGATTCGTACTCAATAGTATAGTACTTTTCCTCGAGGATGAATTTAGGCCGCAGTGGTTTGCTGAGATCAATTTCAATGCACACTCTGGCAAATTTCCCCTTGTAGCCATAGTCATTGTCTAGTTGATTTTGAGCGGTTTTCCTATAGATTTGGCGATTGCAAACAAGACTTTGTCGTAGTATTCAATTGGAAGCACCGGAAATTGAACCCATACTGCGGTTGTGGTTTCAAAGGCTTCCGATGGTTTGAAGTTAGGCTCCCACCGTCTAACCGTGAGGTAATGATCCATTATCACCCATGGCCCTCTAGTGTACACCTTAGTATAGTCCTCTGGTTTAGAGAACTTGAAGATAAAATAATTATTCCCCAAATCTATGGCGTTAAACTCACTAAGGAGGTCCTAGAGGTTCTTCACTATAGAGCAGAGCATTTTGTATCCAATGCTTTTGCCCAGTAATTTGATGATTAGTGTGTTTTTCCATGGCTTTCTGATCTTATCCAATAATTTCTTGGGAGTAAGACTTTGGGAATGCCCATGTGTTCTGAGAGGGTACTCTCGATTGATGAGTAGTGGTCATCATCATCTTCATCGGAGAAGAGAATGTCCACTCTATTGTCAAACAAATAGTCACCGTGTTTAGCCGTGTTCAGGGCCTCCTTGAACGATTTTAGGGAGGGGAGTCTGTGAAGCCCCTGAAAAATGTTTTCTCTAAAAAAAAAAAATAAACAAAAAAAAAATGTTTAAATTATTTGCTTAAAGCCCCTCAGTTACTAGACTTATTTCGAACTAGTGTATATAATGTATTATTGTCCAACTAGTGTTCATTTAATCCAACTGGTGTCCATTTAATGCCAACTAGTGTCTTTTCATAATCCAACTAGTGTCTTTTAATAATCTAACTAGTGTTTATTAGTGGGCTTTAATGAACCAATAAATCCTAACTTGCCTTTTCAATTCCTTGTTACACCAAGTTGCCTATAAATATCACCAAGCAACACTCTCACACACCCATATTCGACTAAAGGAGAGGAAGGAGAATAAGAGAGAAATTTTGAGAGGAAAAGGAAGGGAGAAGAGAGCTATCTTGTTCCAAGCTTAGCAAGTAAGCCACAACACAACCTTCTCTTCATTTTCCTTTTCAATACATGTTCTTCAGGGTTCTAAATAATGTTTTTCAGATCTGTTATTTATGAGTTACTTGTGTTAAAAATACTAAGAGTGGAGTATTGATTCTATCTCTCTTGTATTTTTCCCATTTTGGTACAAAATCATTTTTTTTCCATATCAATCTCTCAACTTTCCAAGGGCACACCTTAAAGCAAACTTCCTGAGTTAGATATATGTTGGTTAGCATGTTTTCTTCACAAAAGAAACGAAAACTTTCCCTTGGTGGAACCCTTTTCTCATAAATCTTCTTGTTTTGGACATTCTACCTTAGAATCTGTTTATGTAGGCCACTTTCAAAAATTCTAGAAAAATGTATAAAATTATTCTGGATCTCTATTTTAGGTCAAAATCTTCCTTAAGGAGTTATCTTTCAACTAAAATTGGTTTCATCGAAAAACGATTAGTGGTTTGCAAGAAAATTAAATTTTCGTAACGATCGACAAGTCTGGACAGAATCTGGACAATGCTGGAATGTTTTCTAAATAACTTAAAAT
Organism: Camellia lanceoleosa; assembly: GCA_025200525.1. Classification (NCBI taxonomy): domain Eukaryota; kingdom Viridiplantae; phylum Streptophyta; class Magnoliopsida; order Ericales; family Theaceae; genus Camellia; species Camellia lanceoleosa. Next base: position 96,886,903 of record CM045772.1, on the reverse strand, counting down.
CTAGAAAAGCAAACCCATTTCCGAAAAATGTTCTAGAAACTAGATCAAATTCTCTACGAACCACAGGAAGACCGAGTCTGGTGATGGCTCTAAAATAGTCCTTTCATTTTAATCTTTAGGTGATGTTAAATCTGGAAATTTTGTTATGTATGGATGTTTTATGCCCTTGTATTCATGGAAATGTTTAATAGCTTATGATCATATCTTGGCATGATATTGTATGTGTTGTGTTATGTTATTTATCTTTCTCATCTTAAGGATGCGTGCTTATGTGGTTATTATTACCTTGTAAGTTGGACTAGCCTTGATTAAAACATTTAACTCAATAGGAAACCTAATTGGGAGGGTATGGGTTTCGAGCACTTGCGTAATGAAAGATGAGAATTTGTGATATATGGTTTGTTGGGATGCGTTCCCTATTTGGAAGTTAAAGTCTTGTGCAAGTGGTTTTCGGAACCCTTGAACGGAGCGGTTGTATTCGGACCCTAGGTGGTTTGGTGTAAGGAGGGTTTTGGGTAAGACCCTATTTCACCATTTCTTTTGAGGCCCTACAGTTGGCGCTACGCGGTATATAATTGATGGTAGGCATCCGAGGTTAGTTCTGCAACAAAGCAGCAAAAGAGGGGGCATACCGAATAAATCGAATCCGATTCTTGTGGTTGGGAGGACGAAATCTCTTTGGGGGATTTCTAGTTTATTAACATCTAACTTGTAACCATTTATTTATTTATTTGTGTATCATGCCTTACTACTTGATGTTATATTTGTGATTGTGTATTGGACTCGGGAAAAAGAAATGGGATGTGTGTGTGTTTACTGGGCATTCAAAGCTCACGGCGTGTTATGCTAGGTGCCGAAGAAGAACATATAGCTGGAGACGACGAGCTTGAAACCTTCGAAGACCTTTGGCTATCTTAGTAAAGTTAAAAATTTCTCTTTTAATATTTTTGTAACACTTGTACAAAGATTTACATTTGCTTTTTGGGATGTAATGTAATGGAACAAGCTTTTGCAATTAAGGATATTTGTGGTTGTTATGTATTTATATTCAATATAATCAGAGGTATACACCTTATCGATGCTTATGAGACTTTGTGTCAATACTTGTTAGAATCTGTCAAAATTGACCGTAGGACTCAGCAGTGACTCTCCCTTGCCTACAACCAATAGTGTAGAATCGGGGCGTTACAGAGTCATTTTCGATGGAGGCTCTTGCAAGTTAGGTGTTACTGTGGAGACTTCAGTTTCCATATTGATCACCTGTTCCATTTCTTCATGAGCTTGAGAGGTAGAGCTTTTAATTTTCTTGGTATTTCTAGTGAGATGGTCTTGCTCTTCGGATGATTTTTCCAGAATAGCGTGGTTATAGTGATCGGAGGTGTTGTCGGCGATAGTTGACATACTTTTCTCTGCACAATGAAGATATCGGGGGGGGTTGTGGGTTTGATTTGTGTGAACGTTCACATCACTACATGTTGTGAATAAAAATGTGTTGTCAATTAAAAATATAACATGTTGTGAACATTCATATCATTACATTAGATGAGAGAGAATTTTTCGAAAATGTATTGTGAACGTTCATATCAGATAAGAGAGAATGATCACATTATTTTTAATGTGTTGTCAATTAAAAAATATATTCACATTAAATGAGAGAGAATGTTCACATTATTTTTAATGTGTTGTCAATTAAAAATATATTCACATTAAATAAGAGAGAATGTTCACATTATTTTTAATGTATCGTCAATTAAAAATATATTCACATTATATAATAATATAAAATAATAAGATCAATATTATTTAATTTGTGTATGAAATTTTCTATATCTTGGTCTTTTCCTTTCTCTCTCCACATTAAATATCAATATCAAATATAAGGATATAAGAGTCTAAGAAAATAATGTAAATCAAGGAAAAAAATTTTATGAAATAAAAGTATAAATATATGGGACTAAATGGGTTAAAAAATTCTTTCATGGACTTTTTGGATTTGGACACTTCTAAATGAGATTTATCAATAAAAATCCTTTTTAAAAATTACATTTTATCTTTTGAAATTTTTAATTTCATAACAAATCATTCATTTTATTAATAAATCATCAAGTCAATTAATTATTTTTAATTTTGTTAAAAATATATTTTAATTAATAATTTAGATAATTTTATTATTATATAAGAGAATAATTATGAATTTCATTTGTTTAGTTAATTTTATTAAATAAAAAACTATAATAAGGCGAAGTTTGGGAAGACTAAATAGGTGTACTTTTTGACTTTTCTTGTATTATGTGTAGAAAAAAATAAAGTACACTTTTTTAGTTTAACTAAACTTGACCTAAAAGAGTATTTGTAATTTTTTAAAAGAATATTTATAATTTTTTAAATTATAAAAATAATCTATATTTTAAATAAACTTTAAAGATGTATATTTAAAAGGGAAAAGCACCAATAAATCTTAAATTTGGGAATGTTAACCCATTTAGTTCCGAAGGTTTTTTGTTCGACTAATAGGCCCTATTTTCCGAGAAGCTTACTATAGGCCTTTTTATGATTTCTCTTCTTTTCAAACATCAAACATTATTCATCCAACATCAAACATTAGCAACGTTAGCAATGTCAGGATTATTCATCAAGCATCAACCACTAAACATTAGGATTATTCATCAAACATCAAACACAGATTCTAAACCATTAAACATTAGAATTATTCATTAAATATCAAACATTATCCATCAAACATTATTCATCCAACATTAAACATTAGTAACGTCAAGATTATTCATCAAGCATCAATCACTAAACATTAAAAATATTTATCAAACATCAAATATAAATTCTGAACTATTAAATATTAAAATTATTCATCAGACATTATCCATTAAATATCAAACAACAGATTTATGGGTGTGTATCTCTCTCTCTCTCTCTCTCAACACGCCATTGAAACATCGAATCGAAGTAATCTCAATTCATCTCCATTACAAAGCCCTAATCTCAATCGTCAAAACCAAATCTAAAACGTAACACACCATGAACTTATTATCATCATTATAAACACCAACACCATACAAATTCACACAATTTTTCAAAGAGTAACTGGTACAGAGAGAGAGAGAGAGAGAGAGAGAGGGAGGAACAACACAAATGCCAAGCGTTACAGTAAAGCTCTACAGCTTGTTCTTCAAATTCCTTCTCAAAACACCGTTTACACAACCACATTCAAACCCCTCGCCATGAAACCAACAACTCCTCCTCCTCCTCCTTCGGCATCACATCTCGGCCAGAAGAGTCCGTCGCCGCCGCCAACCCTTCCTTCTCCGACGGCGTCGCCACCAAAGACATTCATATCGACCCCCTCGCCACTCTCTCCCTCCGAATCTTCCTCCCCGAGACCTGCTTAGTCTCGCTCGATTCCGATTTTAAGTCCTAATTGAGAGCTAGGGTTACGTCAGATCTCGATGTTCTCCGTCGCAACAGCTATGCTTCGTCCGGTACAGGCAATGTGGCTGAATGTTTGATGTTCACAATGTTGATGATTAATGTTGTGATGTTTGATGTTATTTTGATGATGATGTTCTGATGTAAAAACCACACATTCTATTTACCACTAAACCCGTCTCTCCGTCTCTCTCTGTTGTGTCTCTTCCCTCCGTCAATTGTGTCTCTCTATTCTCTCTCTCATGAGCATCATTGACGACCGGCGCCGGCGGAGCTCGGTGAAGCCGATCTAGGATGCGGTGAAGTCGTAGGCCGATGACAGCAGTGAGGAGGCCAACGAACAGACTGAGATCCAGATCTGAGATTTAAGATCGCGCTGACGAACAGCGGGGAGCTCCGGCCTTCTGTGGCGCATGATCTCTTCCTCCGCCGTGCGCCACCGCCGAAAAATTCAGTCACTGGAGGAGGTGACTGCCCTTCCATATAGATCGGAAAGGCTTACCCGACTGCGCCGCCGATTTCATCGTCGGCAACCACTCGGCGGCGAGAGTACCGACGTTGACAAAGAGAGCGTCGGGTGAAGTCGGGAATCTCATGAAGCGAGTGTATCATAGCTGGAAATGCGCCGGCGGAGAGAAGAGTGTTGGCCATAAGATCCATGGAGACGAAGTTGGTGATGCATTGGAAGAGGAGTTTACAGTGCGTACAGTTAGGGAGAGTTTGGTTGGGGCTGGAGTCGAGGCAGAGGAGTCTCACATGTTTTCTAGGTCAGTGTTGAATGGATCTTGATTTTTTGATTCTCTCTATCTCGGCATATATATATATTCATATGCATGTGTGTTTGATGTGTTGGTTTGAGTTTCTGAACATGGTGTTGTTTGATATGTGTAGTTCAAGCTCTCCTCGAGGTGTCTTCCTGTAAGAAATGGACATATCACACTCGTTAAGGTGAATAATATGGTTAGTGGAGAGATCTCTGATTTGAAGCTGAATGGACATATCAATGTTGTGTGTGTGTGTGTTTTTTTTTTTTTTTTTGTATATATATATATTTTTTTGTTGGTGATTGTTGTCTATTATTGTGGTTGTTTTGGTTGTTGTTGTTGGTTATTTCTCTGGTTGTGTGTGTTTGTCTATCTGTTGTGTTTAGGACAGAAAGGGTTCGTTTGGTTTGAATTTCTCAAAAATTTTTGAGAAAATTTCTCTACAAATGAGTTTTCAGAAAAACTCAAACCAAACAAATTTTCCCAAAAAAATTTTTCAAAATTTGTAAACCAAACAAGTTTTCCAAACAAATCTCTCTCTCATACACATCAAATCAATCACTTTTTCCAAAACTCTCAAAATAAAAAAAAAAATTTTTAAAAAAAAAAAAAAAAAAAAATAAAAAAACTTTTTTTTTTTTTTTTCTCCTCAACTCTCCCAAAAACTCAAACCAAACATATAAAAAAATTGTGTTTGTTACAAAAAAAAATGAAGAAAGATAAAAAAAAAATGAACATATAAAAAATATAGGATCAAAATTTAAACAGATAAAATCAAAAAATTGAACAGATAGGATCAAAATTTGAACAAATAGATTAAAATGAAGCTTAGTAAATTTAACCGATAGATTCCAAAAAATTCACCAGATTGAGAGAGACAAGAGAAGAGAGAGAAACAGGTAGAGAGAGAAAGAGGTGGAGAGAGAAAGTTTGAAAATAGTGTGAATTTGGATAGATAGAAAAGATAAATTATAAAAATTCAATAGATAGGTTAAAAAAGTTAATAGATAGACAAAAATTTGAACAGATAGAAAATTTTTTGAACAAATTGACATAAATTTGAATAGATAGTCAACGAAAAGTCAAATAGATAAAAAAAAGTCAAGGGGTAAAATTGGAAATAAAATGTTATCCAGGACCTCTCATCAATAAAAGAATATCTCTTGGATCTAATGTCTTGGACAATTGTTAGTGTAGATTTTTCACCAATTTTTTCTTTTTTTAAATTTTTTTTTATTGAGTTTAATGATTAAAATATTATTTTCTTATTAATTAATAAAAATCGATAAATAATCATGTATAATGGCTAAAATATATATTTTTTAGGGCGCTCAGGCCAAAAATCCAAATTTGAATTTTTTTTTGTCTGTAGGTTTAGGCACTAAAACACTTTATTTACAAGGACAAGCTAGTGTAAAAAGACCAAACTATCCATTATATATATATGTTAATACGGTCATTCACATCAATTTTTCAGCTCTCTCTTTACTGTCTCTCTTCTTTCTACTCTCTCTTTCTACCTCATTATTGCAGTGGAGCGCCTTTGCCGCTTGTCTTTTCTCTCTCTCTCTCTCTCTCTCATAGCTGCTCCACCACCACCTTCTCCGCTTGCCTCCCCTTCTTCCTCTCTTATCGCCGCTTGCCTCCCCTGACTCTCTCACAACGAATCCACCATCGCCTTTACCACTCGCCTCCCTTCCTCCCTATCTCAGAAATGGTTGCCCAGATCTGCAAGGAGCTTTCCATCGCCAATCTCTCTCTAGACTTCACTACCACAGCTCCGTCTCTGTCACCGTCTTTGACACCATACCTCCGTCGCGGTTAATACCACAACCTTTGTCCAGTGATCTAGATTCTCTCTCTCTCTCTCTTTTCTCCACACACACCGTTGCCTTCATCTTCGCCGTCATCGATCCAACACCAAAATCTACAGATTTGTAGATTCGCCGCCCTTGGTTCGAATTCGCCAACCCATGGGACATGGTGACGATAGTCTTGAAGGCCTCTGTAGTCTCTTTTCTCTCTCTCTCTCTCTCTCTCTTTTTGTGATCTCTCTCTCAAATCTCGATCTCTCTTCTCTCCTCAGACCATGGTTTCCACAAGAAATGGGTCTCTCAACTCTGATGGTAATTCCACTGGAACATGGCTCTGTTGATCCTCCGATGGCCAGAGGTGGTGGCGGAGAAGCGCCAAATTCCGAAAAAGAGGATTCAAGGTTGCTCAAGGTAGGGAAAAAATAACTTTAACTTTGAGAGGCATAGTTGTGTTCGTACGTTTTTTGCTTAGTCTTTCTGTGGAGGACATATGATTTGGTGATGGAAGGAGAAAGTGAGATTGGATCTGGTGTGGCTTGGCGTTGGATGCCTCAAAGAGATTGCTCTTCTTCATTTTTCTCATCTTCATGATATCTAATGATGATGATCATCTCATGATGATACACATTATTTGTATGTGATCATATCATTGTGTTAAATTTTTTTTAAAATTGGATATCATTATGTTATTCAAATTAGTAGTTTGTTGTTGTCGATGGTGATTATGATGATGATGAAACATATTGCAACTGATTAAAAAAACATTTGGACATGTCTGTTCAAGATAGGTTTAAAAGAATTTTTACTGGATCTATTCAATTTTGAACAGATAGATTTAAAGAGATAAGGGAAAATAAGATAGGTTTTAAACAAATAGAGAGACAAATTCATAGATTTTAAACAGATAGAGAGAGAAATTTACAAATTTTGAACAGACGGGGGAAAAATTGATGTTGATGATTGCAACAGATAAACAAAAAAGTTAATACAGATTTTCAAACGATAGAAAAAAATTAAATAGATAGATAGAATTTAAGAAAAAATTTGAATGGATAGATAGAATTTAGGGGGGAAATTGAATAGATAGTTAAAAATTTTGAACCAATCGATAGAATTTATGGGACAAAATAGAATATAGAAATTGGGAGAAAAATTGAACAGAGGGGAAAAAATTGAACAAATAGTCAAAAAATTTTAACAGATTAGACAAAAAATTTGAACAAATAATCAACGAAAAGTCAAACAGGAAAAAAAAGAAAGAAAAAGAAAGTCAAGGCGTAAAATTAGAAACAAAATGTCTTTTAAGACTTCTCATCAAACTATTTCACAAAGCGTGAACTTTTCACCAACAAAAAATATTCACTGAATCTAATGTCTTACACCCTCTTTAGATTAGATTTATCACCAATTTTCTCTCTCTTTTTTTTAAAAAATATTTTTTATATACAAATTATTATGCTCCACCAATCCCAAAAGGAGTGAGGATCATTTGGTCATGCATAACTTCTCCAACCATATGCACATCTTCTTTCTCTACAGCACTTAGCTATCCTTTTCGTTCTCTCTATCACATGACAATCACCATCTCCTCCTCAACACATCCAGCTAATTTCTATCCTATACATACATAAGCCTACTTTTGTGTTTATAAAGTGAGGGGGAAGGGAGAGCAATGAGAGAGAAGCAAGTGAAGTGAGAGAGGAGCTGGAGGAGGATTGTTGCAAGTAATGGGCTATTTCTCTTAAGGTTACACTTCTCAACTCAACTATTTCTGTTAAGATTTATTCTAGTGAAATGCATGTTTATTTGCAAAATAATATACTCTCACACTCCAAACCTCAATTCGTGGATTTCTGTTGATGATTTTCTCTCATTTAATCGTACTCCCACCAAAGTGATAACTTTTGGAGAACCATCTTCAGAAGCAAACCCGACTATAGGCCAGCTCAGGGTGTTGGTATCCCCACTCCAACGACAGAAGAACCAAATGATAACACCAAGGAGAAGCCACTATCACCCTTCGAAGGTCAAGGATCGATTTCTTTTCTCATTCAAGATCTATAGTTTCAGCTTGGGTGCTGCTTATACAATTGTTTTTGTTGCTTAAATAATCATGCCATGTCTGGTTTACTTATTAATATAGTATTAGTACTTGTCAAGTGGTAGCAATGCTATCTCTCTTTATAAACCTCCACCCCGGGCCTCACTTTTGGCCAGCTGGTCACCGCCAATGGCTATGGTGGTTGGCTGGCCAAGCTTCCTCTTGTGTTTGTGCATTGGTTTTTCCTTTTAATAAACTTGAATCCCCCATTGTTTTCCCACCCATATGTGCTTTCTTTGTTGCTGTTGATCTTTAATTTTTGGTGTTTCGGTGAATGTTGATGGGTGTTCATTGGGGTTTACATATCAGATCTACCAATTTCGGGAATTTTCGTATCAGATTTACAACTGTATTTGTGATGTTTGCGGCAGTGGGGGTTGATGGATGGTCAATGTAGCAGCGATGTTTGTTAACCACATAGCAAAGAAGGAGGTCTTCGATCAGTTTTGGGTCGGCAATGAGGACGTTCTAGATTTGGTTAGGATCTTCATTTGGGTGCTCCTATGCGAGTGGGAGTTTTGAGGGGTGGCACTTTGTTTGGGGGAAAACATGGGTGTCGAAGACGATCTAGATTTGTTTAGGTCTTCATTCGAGCACTCCTATGCGAGTGGGAGTTTGAGGGTGAACTCCATCCAGATGCATGGAGGTGTCTTGGGGGTTGCTTCGATTAAGAGGAGGTCGGCGTTGGGTCGACAATATAGGGGTGGTAGAGGAGCTTCAGCAGTGGGTGTGTTTGGTGTTTGGGTCGGAAAAGGAGGTTTTCTGACCATGGAAGTGGAGGTGGCAGTGGGTCTTACTCGGCTGTGGCAGTGGGTCTTGATTGTCCATGTGTGTGTCCGGCTTCGGCCAAGGTAGCTTCGGTCAGTACTATTTTGTTCCTAGTTCTTTAGTTCTTTCACACACTTGCTATTTTTTATGAAGTAATAATCACACCATTCGCAGATCTATAATTATTATTGAGTACCCCATAATTTCATCACATTCTATTCAAATTACTATGCTTTGAATGTTTGTGGGTGATTTCAACATTTGTTGAAAAATTGTATTTAGGTTATTATATTAAATTTTTTTTTTTTTTTTTTTATGCAATTCCAAAGTCATGTCTGCCTAAATAAAAAACCTAGTACAATTTTATTTTAATATGTCAAAGAATTGAAATTAGCCTGAGCTGTGGGATCATACTTCAAAACGTGGTTTTGATTAATTGAACATTGTGTATCAATAGAGGAAAATTATTAGGTAAATTGCGACAGCGGTCCTTATACTTTGGTCTTTGTGTTATTTTGCTCCCTATAATTTCAATTGGCTTCATTTTGACTCTGAATTTATGATTTTGTTTTAATTTGGTCTAATTGATTACAAAACATTTTATTATGAAAAATATGTATATAAGTGGCATATGTCATATTTTTAAGAGAGAAACTATAAATTTATTAAACTCAATGGGATAAACTCAATTATTTTTCGTCAAAAATACTAACGATATTATCAATTGGACCAAAATGACACAAAAATTGAAATTAAGGGTCAAAATTGGACCAATTGAAAGTGGAAGGACCAAAATGACACAAGGAGCAAAATATAAGAACCACTGGTGTAATTTATCAAAACTGTTAGCCATTGACTTTCCTAAGAGTTAAATCTCTAGGGGAAAGTCATGAGTTTAACTCCCTTTAGGGGAGTTGAATTAAGGGGGCAAACACTTGGTGCCTTTGCATAGGGTGGGGAGACTAACTCATAAATACTAGTCTAACAACTAACAACTGACTTTCACCGATAAAAAAAAAAAATTATTATAGGTGTTAGTCTTACTGCTGACAACTAACTTTAGCCGATAAAATAAAATAAAAAATAAAGAAAAACTGTGAAACTTTAGTCAGTATGTCAGTATTCTCTCCGAGTGTTACCCCAAAAAATCCATAAACTACGAGCAAAAAAATTTGAAAAAATTGCAAATCAGTCCGATCCAGATTCCGGACCAAATTGCATGGTTTGATTTGATTTTCTTAATGCACGGTTTGGTCCTAGTTCTTGAAAGAAGCGAACCATACTTAATGGTTTGATTTGTAGTTTTATAGTTATGGAACCGTATGGAATTGAATCGGACTATTTAGCTATACGTATATATATATATTTTATTATTTACTATAAACACTTAAGTACCTAATTTGTATCTTATTTTTATACATAAATTGTCAATCATCTATTTTAGCAACTTGTTCTTGTATAGTAATAGAATTATCTAAACTATTATTATTAATAAAATAAGGGCATATTGCTTGATATTGGAGCAGGTGGTGAGAAATATTTTGTCATCATGTTATAAACAACAAGGTTTCTAGAGACCATGGCTCCAAACCGAACCAAATCATGTTTTACTGGTTATTTGGTTTGGTTCCAAATTTTTATGGTTCTGGTTTGGTTCCAAATTTCTTGGAACCGTAGGTGGTGGTTTGGTTTTAGTTTACTCCTAAACCGAACCAAATTGAATCATGCTTACCCCTAATTTGGACACAATATCCATCTATGAAGCATGGGTACTTCGAAAAACATGCCGTACCCATATCGGGTACTTACTGGCGTACCGTATCTCGTATGGTACTTCTGCATACGTACCGAGTACACGAAATACGTATCCAAGTTTTTTTTCTTAATTTTTGACGTACCTAGACGTACCTAGTATATATATCTAAGCCAAGCCGTACCGTACCGTACCGTACCTCAGTTGAAATAATATTTTCCTTTTACTACAGAGATAAAACTCATTTCATTAGATTTCTTTTTTAATTTTTGTTTTATGCTTAGCATGATTTTAAAATTAAACTATAGTTTGTAAGTTATTTAATATATTGACATTTAAGAAAAGGGTATGAGAGATTAATGAATTTCAAGAAAATGGTAGGATATAAAGTGGAGCACCACGGTGAATACGGACTATCAATTCTATCTTAGAGCATCTCCAATGTTAAAATGGATAGTCAAAGTCATATTTTAGCATTGCTAAAGTATGAAAATACTAAGGCCAAGTTTGGCAATTGCAAAATAATCCATTTTTTTATCTTTTTTCCATCACATTACCTCTCTACTTTTCTGCACATCTTTTCGTAAAAAGACAAAAAGTGCACTTATTTAGGTTATCCCAAACAACCCCTAAGTAGTTGTTTGGGATGTGTTATATAAGTGCACTTTTTGCCTTCTTAGTTAAAAAGTAGAGAAAAAAAAAATTGTATGTTTGGGATAATTTTTTGACTTTTTATGAAAAAATGTGTAATAAAATATTGTAGTAAAATCAAAATGATCATTTTATCCTTTTGACTTTTTTGACTTTTTGGCAAAATAATAATTTTGCCCTAGTTATCCTTGAATATTATAGATATTTTAGTTTTTTTAGTAACTTTTTGACTTTTTTGTTTTTTTAGTTTATCCCAAACAATGCCTTAAATTTTAACAATTTTGCTCTAATGGTACACTAGTCATTTCTTAAATTTTGTATACAAAAAATAAATCAAAATGCTATTTATGGACCCGTTATGTGTGTGTGTGTGTGTGAGAGAGAGAGAGAGAGAGAGAGAGAGAGGAGCTCTAAACCTTGCGCCACATTTGACACAGTTTGGCATTGTCATGTTTGGACAACCTATGTGGCATATTTTTACTTGTTTTTTTGGATGAAGTTATAATTTAAGGATAGCAACTACTATAACAATTGCATTGGAGTTAGTCTTATAATCTTGAGCCAGTCCAAATATGAGATATGATTCACAATTGAAAGGGATTGATAATCCAATGCTAATCCGTCTAATCAATATGTCCAAACAAATATGGGCTTAATTCATTTGTGTCTTAAAAAAAAAAAAAAAGAAAAGGAAACAATTGCAAAAAAAGTGGTATAAACTCAAAATAATTATAAAGAGATGAAAGTATAAGACTTAGTTGATGCATAATTTGGTTGTACTTCTATGACATTGTAATTATTTTGTGTTGATACTGCTTTTTTATAGTTCTCCCAAAGAAAATAATAATTCCTGATTGTTATCATGTATAGTACACCAAAATCAATCTTACATCATGGATTTATCAAAAAAAATATTGATTGGCAACTTTTATTTTTTATCAGGAAAAGAAAATCTATCACTAAATAAAGCGATTACAATAAGGAAGCCTAGTAGAGATTGATTGCAACTTTGAGATGTTAAAGGGGTTGTTTGGGAATAGGTTATTTTAGTAACTTTTTTATTTTTTTGCTAAAATAGTTGGAAAAAAAAAATTTTTTTTTGGTGCTTTTTGACTTTTTAGAAAAAAGCATGATAATTAAATAATATAGAATTGTGAAATTACATATGCCCCTATTGTGAAGTCTCATTGTTTTTTTTTTAATTTTTAATTTTATGTTTTTTGTTGTGCAGGTCTGGCAGAGGTAGAGATCAAATCAGTAGTAGGGGCAATTTTGTCTTTTCACAAGAAAGACTTTCCCAGGCACGCTTTCCTTAATTTTAGGAAAAAAGATTCTAGCCTTTTGACTTTTTTTTATAACTTTTTGTATTAATCTAGATTATGCCAAACAACCCCTTAAAATGTTGATTGGCAACTTTGAGATGTTAAGAATAAAAAAAATATGAAAATAAAATGAACCTTAAAATGATCCTTTCATTACTCATAGTAAACAATCTAAAACTTTTACATGTTTTAATTGTCAATCAATCATCTTATTTATATATTATTACGTCTAGGAACTGAGTTTAGAAAATAGACTTGCATATTATTTTCCTTCATCTAGGGTTGGTTTGGGGTGTTCTAAAAAAGTGCACTTTTTGACTTATTGGCTCATATGGGTTGGGTTTGGTTTGATGTGATGTGTTAGAGAGGTGATGTGACTTAAATAAGATGATGTAACTTAAATAGGATAGTGGACTTTTTGACTTTTTGTATTATTTAGTAGATGCCAAACTTGGCCGTAATATCACTGTTAAAAAATCTGGAGTAAAATATGTAAAATTATCTAAAGCACGACATTTTTAATCTTGTGCTTTTATTGGCACTAACAATTCCCTTCCAAAATAAGAAATTATTAAATAATCCGAGATTGGTGATCTCGGCTAGTGAAAATTTTAACTCACATAGTGTGGGTCATCCCTTATCTCCTACTTACCCAACAAAGATTCACCATGTTTTACCCATAAGATTTCCTTTATGCTATTAATTTTGACTACCATACAAGTAAAACCACGTGATACTCTGGAAACACCCAATAATTACGTGAAACTAAAAGCTCCTTCTAGCCAGATTACCAATAGGAGCAATTTGAGCCTTTACACATAATCATCCGAACCAAAAAATAATGATTAAGAGACATTTCATCAACAAGTGAAATGAAATAACATCAAAATAAAATGGTTAATTTTATGAGCACACCATGAAAGGAAGTTGTATGTTGGGGTTCTTGTGGATGTGGGTGGATAATCTTTTCTTAAGTACTTCACTCTTGGGTAGGTTCATGGGAAGCAGTTGAGGGAAGGACTCAGCTACTTCTTTGCTAGTCGTTTGCTTTGGGTTCCTCTGAATGTTGCTGCTGTTTGATTGATTTTTGGCTGCTAAATTTGGTTGGATGTATGGCTGATTCAAGCTTTTTCTGCTGTTTTTGCTATCCTTGGGGGGTTCTAGGCTAGGGTTTGGTTGATGTTGTAATTTGAGATGGGCTTGAATGCTGGTTGTTTCTATGGTGTTGTATTGGTTGGTTCCTCACCAACTTTTGTGTTGTGCTTGCAAATGATTGAGTTAGTGTATTGGTGTCAATCTAGTTAGGATGGATTTACTTTGTTTTATTTTGATAATTTTTGCACTTTTTTGTTATTATTATTATTATTATTATTATTTTTGATGTTGCCTTTGTATTATGTACACTTTTTTTTTTTCTTTTTGCTGATCCAAACCAAACCAAACCAAGCCTCAAGTCCCATTGCACACACACGCATATATATATATATATATATAAATAGAAAGTTGAATGGGAAAAAATAATAACGTATATTAGTTATAATTCACCGCAACAGTATTTTTTGAATTTGAAACAACTTAAAGTAAAATACCTAATAAGAAGAGGGCTGTGTGTGTTTGACAGAGCAATTCAACTTTGAGTTTTTAGGTTATAATTAGTTGTAGTGAATTGTTTATCATATTTGATGATACAAATTTAAACAGTGGTCTGGGGTGAGACTTAAGAAGAAGGAAAGAAAGATTTGTAGAGCAATTCCCCTGGCTTTACTATGGTCCTTGTGGAAACAAAGGAATGAATGTGTGTTGAAGTTGAAGGCAATTGCTCCTAAACTGGCTGAGCTATGTGAATTGATCAAAATTAGAGTTGCATTATGGATGAAGTCAAGCATTATGGAATCTCAATTCACAATTCAGGACTTTATTTATGATTTGAGGCAGATTAGAGTTTGCTTAGGAGGAAGAGTGGTGTAGTTGCTGCAGCTAGGTATGCAAGGTTGATGTTGGATGGGATGAGGGCCTCGGCTGCTGTGTCTTTGTTTGCTTTCTCCTTTCTGGGTTGTTTTGTTGGTTGGTGCCTCACTAACTAGGTGTTAAGCTACCAAATGATAGGGTTTGCTTTTTGGTGCCAATCTAGTTGTAATCATTTTTGTTGATGTATGTTATTCGTATTGAACTTTGATTACAATCAATAAAGTTTCTTCTCTTTTGCTGATAAAAAAAAAAATAATAATTTTGAAATGGAAAAATATTTCTTCCTTTTAAAAGTCAAAAATTGTGGAAATTGTTAGGATTATAACTAGATTCTAGTGAATTGCTTCTATAATTACTGTCACAAAAATTTAAATTTTGAAATGGTTGAACAACATTCCCATTTTGAAATAAGTTAGATTATTAACAAAAACAGATCGAGATAAACTAGAAGTAGTTAAATTTTGTTAGGAAAAATAGATTAGTTTTACAATAAGAAAGCCTGGTGGAGATTGATTGGCAACTTTGAGATGTTATATTAAGAATAAATAATAAGAAATAAAATGAACCTAAAATGATCCTTTCCTTGCTCAAAAAAGTAAGCAAACAAAAACTTTTTCATGTTCACTGAATAAAGATTGGTAGCCTGAATTATTTCCTTCGTCGGCAATGCCACTTAGGTCCAAAAATTAGACTTACTTTTCAAATTTAATAATGTGATAGTCTATTAGAATATCCAATGCAACTCTCTCTCTTATACTTTTTTAATTATCAACCAATCATTTTATTTATATGTTATTAAGTCTAGAAAGTGAGTTTAGAAAATAGACTTACATGTTATTTTCCTTCATTTAATATCACTGTTAAAAAATTTGGAGTAGCATATGTAAAATTATCTAAAGCACAACATTTTTAATCTTGTGCTTTTATTGGCACTAACAATTCCTCCCAAAATTGAAAATTATTATATAATCAGAGAGCGGTGATCTCGGCTAGTGGAAATTTCAACTCACATAGTGTGGGTCATCCCTTATCTCCTACTTACCCAACAAAGATTTACCATGCTTTACCCATAAGATTTTTGTTATGCCATTAATTTTGACTACCATACAAGTAATACCACATGATACTCTGGAAACACCCAATAATTACGTGAAACGAAAAGCGCCTTCTAGCTAGATTACCCATGGGAACAATTTGAGCCTTTACACATAATCATCCAAACCAAAAAATAAATAATAATAATAATTAAGAGACATTTCATCAACATGTGAAATGCAATAACATCAAAATAAAATGGTCAATTTTGTGAGCACAACATGAAAGGAAGTTGTATGTTGGGGTTCTTGTGGATGTGGGTGGGTAATCTTTTCGTAAGTACTTCACTCTTGGGTAGGTTCATGGGAAGCAGTTGAGGGAAGGACTCGGCTACTTCTTCGTTGGTCCTTTGCTCTGTGTTCCTTTGGATGTTGCTGCCGTTTGATTGAATTTTGGTTGCTAAATTTGGTAGGATGTATGGCTGATTCAAGCTTTTTATACTGTTTTTGCTATTGTTGGGGGTTCTAGTGCTAGGCTAGGGTTTGGTTGATGTTGTAATTTGAGATGAGCTTGAATGTTGGTTGTTTCTGTGGTGTTGTATTGGTTGGTCCCTCACTAACTTTTGTGTTGTGCTTGCAAATGATTGACTTAGTATATTGGTGCCTATCTAGTTAGGATTGATTTACTTTGTTTTATTTTGATAGTTTTTGCACTTTTATTATTGATGTTGCCTTTGTATTGTGTACACTTTTTCTTTTTGCTGATCCAAAAAAAAAAAAAAAAAAATGATAGCATTCACATTTCTGTAACTTAAAATTAACGGACAAAAAGTGGAATGGGAAAAACAAATAATGTGTGTATATTAGTTATAATCCACTGCAATAGTATTGTTTGAATTTGAAACAACTTAAAATAAAATACCTAATAAGAAGAGGGCTGTGTATGTTTGATAGAGCAATTCAGCTTTGAGTTTTTAGGTTATAATTAGTTGTAGTGAATTGTTTATCATATTTGATGATACAAATTTAAAGAGTGGTCTGGGGTGAGACTTAAGAAGGAGGAAAGAAAGATTTGGAGAGCAATTCCCCTAGCTGTACTATGGTCCTTGTGGAAACATAGGAATGAATGTGTGTTGAAGGCAATTGCTCCTAATCTGGCTGAGCTATGTGAATTGATCAAATTAGAGTTGCATTATGGATGAAGTCAAGCACTAAGGAATCTCAATTCACAATTCAGGACTTTATTTATAATTTGAGGCAGATTAGAGTTTGCTTAGGAGGAAGAGTGGTGTAGTTGCTACAGCTAGATATGCAGGGTTGATGTTGGATGGGATGAGGGCCTTGGCTGCTGTGTCTTTGTTTTTTTTGTCCTTTCTGGGTTGTTTTGTTGGTTGGTGCCTCACCAGGTGTTGTGCTAGCAAATGATAGGGTTTGGTTTTTGGTGCCAACCTAGTTTGTAATCATTTTTATTGATGTATGTCATTTGTATTGAACTTTGATTACAATCAATAAAGCTTCTTCTCTTTTGTTGATAAAGGAAAAAAAAATTAATTTTGAAATGGAAAATATGTCTTCTTTTTAAAAGTCAAAAATTATGGAATAATTGGAGTTTTATTGTTAGGATTATCCTTAGATTCTAGTGATTTGCTTCTATAATTTATGTTACACAAATTTAAATTTTGAAATGATTGAACATACCTCCCATTTTGAAATACGTTAGATTATTAACAAAAGCAGATCGAGATAAACTAAAAGTAGTTAAATTTTGTCAGGAAAAACAGATAGTTTTACAATAAGGAAGCCTGGTTGAGATTGATTGGCAACTTTGAGATGTTATATTAAGAATAAATAATATGAAATAAAATGAACCCCAAAATGATTTGCTCAATATATGAAATAAAATGAAACCTAAAATGATCCTTTCATTACTCAAAAAAGTAAGCAATCAAAAACTTTTTCATGTTCACTGAAGAATGATTGGTAGCCTGAATTATTTCCTTCATCGGTAATGCCACTTAGGTCCAAAAATTAGACTTACTTTTCAAATTTTATAATGTGATCATCTATTAGAATATCCAATGCGACCCTCTCTCTTATACTTTTTTAATTATTAACCAATCATCTTATTTATATATTATTAATCTAGTGCTTTTTTCGGCACTAACAATTCCCTTCCAAAATAAGAAATTATTAAATAATCCGAGATTGGTGATCTCGGCTACTGAAAATTTCAACTCACATAGTGTGAATCATCCCTTATCTCCTACTTACCCAACAAAGATTCACCATGCTTTACCTAGAAGATTTCCGTTATGCTATTAATTTTGACTACCATACAAGTAAATCCACGTGATACTTTGGAAACACCCAATAATTATGTGAAACGAAAACCCCTTCTAGCTAGATTACCAATAGGAGCAATTTGAGCCTTTACACATAATCATCCAAACCAAAAAATAATAATTAAGAGACATTTCATCAACATGTGAAATGCAATAACATCAACATAAAATGATCAGTTTTGTTAGCACACCATGAAAGGAAGTTGTATGCTGGGGTTCTTGTGGATGTGGGTGGGTAATCTTTTCATAAGTACTTCACTCTTGGGTAGGTTCATGGGAAGCACTTGAGGGAAGGACTTAGCTACTTCTTTGCTAGTCATTTGCCCTGGGTTCCTCTGGATGTTGCTTCTGTTTGATTGATTTTTGGTTGCTAAATTTGGTTGGATGTATGGCTGATTCAAGCTTTTTCTGCTGTTTTTGCTTTCACAGGTTCTAGTGCTAGGCTAGGGTTTGGTTGATGTTGTAATTTGAGATGGGCTTGAATGCTAGTTGTTCTATGGTGTTGTATTGGTTGGTCCCTCTCAAACTTTGGTGTTTTGCTTGCAAATGATTTAGTATATTGGTGTCAATCTAGTTAAGATGGATTTACTTTTCTCTTTTTTGATAGTTTTTGCACTTGCCTTTTTTTATTGATGTTGCCTTTGTATCATGTACACTTTTTTCTTTTTGCTGATCCAAAAAATAAAAAATAAAAAAACATGAAAGCCCTCACGTTTCTTTAATTTAAACTGAGCGAACTTTGAATGTATATAAGTAGAAAGTTGAATGGGAAAAAAAATAATAATGTGTGTATATTAGTTACAATCCATTGCAATAGTATTTTTTGAATTTGAAACAACTTAAAATAATATACCTAATAGAGGGTTGTGTATGTTTGATAGAGCAATTCAGCTTTGAGTTTTTAGGTTATAATTAGATTGTAGTAAATTGTTTGCCATATTTAATGATGCATATTTAAATTTTGAAATTGAAAAATGTGTTCCTTTTAAAAGTCAGAAATTGTGGAATAATTAGAGTTTTATTTTTAGGATTTTATTTAAATTCAAGTGAACTGCTTCTATAATTACTGTCACACAAATTTAAATTTTGAAATGATTGAGCATACCTTCCATTTTGAAATAAGTTAGATTATTAACAAAAGCAGATCAAATAAACTAAAAGTAGTTAAATTTTGTTAGGTAAAACAAATTAGTTTATTTTGATTGCAATAGTTTTTGTAATTGAAATTGGGTGCTTTGGAAAGTGCTGGGGCTGCTACTTCAAACAGGAGGATTTTCTTATATGTGAGTTGTGTGCTTGGTTGAGTGTGGGGAGGATGGAGCTTAGCTTTGGATTTTTATGGGATCTGTTGCTCTTTTCTACTTCTATGGCAGAAGATTTGTGTTGGGCTGATTTGAAATCATCATTCTTTGAGTTAGCTCTTGGATGCAGCAGAAGAAGGTACTTGGTTTGCTCAAATGGTGGCTTTTTGTTGTGTTTGCATAAGTATCTTTGTCAGCAGTAACACCAAATGAATGGTTTGATCATCGAAAAGAGGCGTGGTGAGTCCCACAGATCCAAACAACACAACCCAGTTGTGCTCTCAATTCGAGAGAAGCCAATCCCTTAAAAAATGTATTGCAATGTATAAAATGTTGAAGAATTAGGCCTCGTTTGGGAACAGGCTAATTTAGTAACTTTTTGGCTAATTGGCTAAAAAGGTAGGTAAAAAAAACTTGTATGTTTGGGATGACTTTTTGGCTAATTACGAAAAGCTGTGCAAAAAGTAGAGAGAAAAGAGAATCTTTGACTTTTTGGTATGGATTGTGAGAATCTTTGACTTTTTGGTATGGATTGTTGGCTTTTTGGCTAAAAAGGTAACTTTTTGGCTAATTGACTAATTTAGCCACTCCCCAAACGGTTTTAAAAATCTGACTTGAGTAAATAAATATATGATAATCGTAATTAAATTATTTATGTATACGTGTATGTATGCATATAATTTTATTTAAAAAAATATTCCATAACGTACGTAATGCAAGAGAGTAATTTTTAAGTTAAATGAATTAAAAGGTCTAGGAAAATTTTGTTTACAGGCACTATTTAAAACAAAGGAATAATTTTGGTCAATAAATAGGCAAATTTTGTATTATGTTTCTATTTTGTTTCTTTGCCTTTAGGTAGTGTTTGGTTTACTAAAATGAAACCGAATGGAATAATGATTTTATCAAAATGTCCATTCTCATGTTTGATTGACTAAAAAAATAATGACAAAATGTATTGCAAATGGAGTTATTATTCACCATTAATGGTCATTCCATATTAGAACTTAAGGAATGATTATTCCATTCCATTCCAACTCGTTCCAGGGAACTAAATAGATAGGATTTCTATGACAATGTTACTCTATTTGTTTCTTCATTCATTGTCAATATTTTCTATATATTTTGTTCCATGGTTTGCATCCTAACAACTATTTTGTATCGGTGATTTACACTTGCATATCTATACTAAATTACTTTTCATTGCAGTGCTGTGAGACTGATAAATACCATGGGTAATACGTTACCTATCCCAGACAGCTTGATTAAACAGGGTTGGCTTTGCATATCGAAGCAATCACAGTATATTATTAGTCAGGACAATAATCTTGATACTTTAAGGAATTCATTGGAATATTTAAAACGATATTGTAATGATGTGAAAAGAAAAATTGATGTAGTTGAAGGGAAGCAAGTTGAAGGACAGCAGATGAAATGATTAGATGAGGTAGAATGGTAGCTTTCAAGGGTGGAAGAAGTTGAGAAAGAAGCTATTGAATTGATAAGCGGGAAGTGAAGCATTTAAGAGAAAATGTTGTGGATGTTTTCCAAAACTTAGTCTGCATACAAATTGGGGCGAGAAGTGGTGAAAAACCAAGGACTTGTAAATGATTTGATAGATGAAGGAAATTTTGAGGTGGTGGCTGAGAAATTACCTTCACTTGATGGAGATAACTGTGGGCATAGATCAGAAGGTTGATGAAGTATGGAGCTGTCTTTAAATGGATAATGTGGGGATTATTGGTTTGCACGGATTAGGTGGTGTTGGAAAGACAACTCTTTTAAAGCAAATCAATAATAAGTTTATCAACAATGGTCATGATTTTGACATTGTGATTTGGGTCGTAGTGTCCAAAGATCTAGATATGGATAGGGCCGCGTGGAGAAGAAGGATTCATGTAGCCGACCCCATCTGATGGGACTTAAGGCTAGGCTTGGTTTGGTTTGGTTTGGTTTGGTTTGGTTTGATATGGAAGCATGGAAGAATAAGAGCCAAGATGAAAAAGTTCAACAAATCTTTAAGAAACTGAGTGTAAAAAGGTTTGTCATATTGTTAGATGATTTATGGATACGGGTTGAACTATCAAGGATATGTATTCCTTTGCCAAACATTCATAATAAGTCAAAGGTAATAATTACAAGTTGTTCAAAGGATGTATGTGGTCACATGGAAGTTGATGTGCAAGTTGAAGTGGATTGTTTGTCATAGTCTAAAACTTGGGATTTGTTTCAATTGAAGCTTCAAACAAACGTTCTTGTAAACGATGCAAAAATATTGGAGTTGGCTAAAAGAATTGTAGAAAGATGTTGGGGTTTACCACTTGCTCTAATTACTATAGCCCGAGCAATGGCTAGCAAGAAGAGCCCAGAAGAATGGAGTCATGTCATGGGGTTGTTGGATAATTCACCTGTTAAATTTCCAGATATAGAGAATGATGTGTTTATGATATTGAAGTTTAGTTTTGATAGTTTACCAGATGACATAGTGAAAGAATGTTTTTTATATTTTGTTCGTTGTTCCCGGAACAACATACAATTAACAAAAGAGATCTGGTATATTTTTGAGTTGGTGAGGAACTTGTAAACAAATTTGGTGATTTTGATTCAATAATTAAGCATAGGTATTTCGTTATCAGCATTCATCGAGATGTAGATTTCTTAGAAGAGATTTCTGGTGAACACGTGAAAATGCATGGCTTAATTCGTGAAATGACATTGTGGATTACTTTTGAAAAGGAGAGGATAAACAAATGTTTGATTGAAGTAAGAGCCCAATTGACTAAAGCCCCTGTGGAAGGGGTGAAGAGGATGTCATTGATGGAAAACATCATTTTCTTAGCCACCACCTCAAAATGTCCTTCATCTTTCAAATCATTTTAATTTGTTTTGAAAACATCCAGTTTTCTAATTGCTTCACTTCCAGTGCTTATCAATTCAGTAACTTATTTAAGCGCTGGAAGTAGATAAAGAAGTTACCGAATTGATAAGCGCTAGAAGTGAAGCAATTAAGAGAAAACGTTGTGGATGTTTCCAAAACTTAGCAAGTCTGCATACAAATTGAGGCGAGAAGTGATGAAAAACCAAGAGCTCGTAAATGATTTGATAGATGGATATTTTGAGGTGGTGGCTGAGAAATTACCTTCACTTGTAGCTGATGAAAGACCTATGGAGATAACAGTGGGCATAGATCAAAAGGTTGATTGAAGGAAGCCACTTGTTATCCTTTGCAAATCAACATCTCGCAATATCAGAGTCAAAAGATTAGAGGATTCAGGTATTCATGCAAATTCTTCAATGATGTTTTCCATCAATGACATCCTCTTCACCCCCTTCCACTCTGTAACTTTAGGGGCTTTAACAAGGTTTTAAAAAGCGACCACAATCGTTACGTAATGCCGTTACGTAACGGTTGTGGTAGTTACTGCCACCCGTTATGGCCGCTTTTGCAGTGTGATTGAGATTCACAGGTGTATCGGCCGTAGCGGTTGTTATAGCGGTCGTAACGGTCTGTCAGAACGGCTTTTTTCAAAACAAAAAAAAAAAAAAAGTTGAAAAGGGGGGAAGAGAGATAGAGAGGGAAGATGGAGGATCAAGAAATAGAGAGAGAATAGGGAAGATGAAGAAGATGTTATTGATTTGTTAAAATTGTAAGACCTATGCTATTCTATTCAGTTGCTATCACTCAGCCATTTTGTTTGTGTGTGTCTATCTATATATTGTTTGAAAATAATAATAATAATAATAATAATAATAATAATAATAATAAGTGTGGTCATTATCTATTTAGCTTGATTAATATATATATATATATATATATTTAGGTTTTTATTTATTCTCTTACTTTTGTGATTGTTTATCTTATATATAATAGTTAGTGATTGATTTTTTTGTATAATATAAAGTCATTAATTATTAAAATAAAATGTAAAAAACTCAGTTTATAGTGATTTAAACATATGAAATATATTGGATCAAACTTAAAAATTTATAAAAATTGATTAATATTTATTTTAAAACCCAATAAATATGATCATGGGAAAAAAATGTGCATATCAGTAAGTTTTTTTCAAATTGCGCGAAAAATAAAAAAATTCACGGTTCCGATTACCGCAACCGTTATGCTACGGCCTTTACACCCCGCAACCACAACCACCGCCATACCACATTCTGGCTAGTAACCTTGGGCTTTAGTCAATTGGGCTCTTGCTTCGACCAAACATTTGTTTATCTTCTCCTTTTCAGAAGTAATCCACAACGCCATTTCACGAATTAAGCCATGCATTTTCACGTGTTTACCAGAAATCTCTTCTAAGAAACCTGTATCTCGAAGAATGCTGATAACGAAATACCTATGCTTAATTATTGAATCAAAATCACCAGATTTGTTTACAAGTTCCTCACCAACCCAAAAATATACCAAATCTCTTTTGTTAATTGTATGTTGTTCCGGGAACAACGAACAATATAAAAAACATTCTTTCACTGTGTCATCTGATAACTATCAAAACTAAACTTTAATATCATAAATACATCATTCTCTATATCTGGAAATTCAACAAGTGAATTATCCAACAATCATTCAACAAGTGAATTATCCAACAATCCCATGACATAACTCCATTTTTCTGGGCTCTTCTTGCTAGCCATTACTCGGGCTATGGTAATTAGAGCAAGTGGTAAACCCTAACATCTTTCTACAATTCTTTTGAAACAAATCCCAAGCTTCAGACTGTGACAAACAATCCACTTCAATTTGCACATCAACTTCCATGCGACCACATCCTTTGAATGACTTGTAATTATTGCCTTTGACTTATTATGAATGTTTGGCAAAGGAATACGTATCCTTGGTAGTTCAACCTGTACCCATAAATCATCTAACAATATGACAAACCTTTTTTTGACTTAGTTTCTTAAAGATTTGTTGAACTTTTTCATCTTTGCTCTTATTCTTCCACGCTTCCATATCAATCCCAACTTTTTCTGCAATGCTTACCTGAACTTGATCCATATCTAGATCTTTGGACACTACAACCCAAATCACAATGTTAAAACCATGACTATTGTTGATAAACTTATTATTGATTTGTTTTAAAAGAGTAGTCTTTCCAACATCACCTAATCCGTGCAAACCAATAATCCCCACATTATCCATTTAAAGACAGCTCCATACTTCATCAACCTTTTGATCTATGCCCACAGTTATCACCATTAGTCTTTCAACAGCTGCAAGTGAAGGTAATATCTTAGCCACCACCTCAAAATGTCCTTCATCTATCAAATCATTTACAAGTTCTTGGTTTTCATCACTTTTCGCCCCAATTTGTACGGAGACTTGCTAAGTTTTGGAAAACATCCACAACATTTTCTCTTAAATGCTTCACTTCCCACGCTTATCAATTCAGTAGCTTCTTTCTCAACTTCTTCCACGCTTAAACGCTACCATTCTACCTCATCTAATCGTTTCATCTGCCGTCCTTCAACTTGCTTCCCTTCAATTACATCAATTTTTCTTTTCACATTATTACAACATCGTTTTAAATGTTCCAATGAATTCCTTAAAGCATCAAGATTACTGTCCAGACTAATAATATATTGTGATTGCTTCGATATGCAAAGCCAACCCTGGTTAATCAAGCTGTCTGGGATAGGTAACGTATTGCCCATGGTATTTATCAGTGTCACAGCACTGCAATGAAAAGTAATTTAGTATAGATATGCAGGTGTGAATCACTGATACAAAAACTTGTTAGGATGCAAACAATGAAACAAAATATATAGAAAATTTTGAAAATGAACGAAGAAACAAATAG
Source organism: Camellia lanceoleosa (assembly GCA_025200525.1). NCBI lineage: Eukaryota > Viridiplantae > Streptophyta > Magnoliopsida > Ericales > Theaceae > Camellia > Camellia lanceoleosa. The sequence goes on along the minus strand of CM045772.1, from coordinate 96,861,831 downwards.
AGTAACATTGTTATAGAAATCCCATCTATTTGGATCACTGGAACGAGTTGGAATGGAATGGAATAATCATTCCTTAAGTTCTAATATGGAATGATGAATAATGACTCCATTTGCAATGCATTTTGTCATTATTGTTTTAGTCAATCAAACATGAGAATGAACATTTTGATAAAATGATCATTCCAATAAACCAAACACTATCTAAAGGCAAAGAAACAAAATAGAAACATAATACAAAAATTTGCCTATTTATTGACCAAAACTACTCCTTTGTTTTGAATAGTGCCTCTAAACAAAATTTTCCTAGACCTTTTAATTCATTTAACTTAAAAATTATTCTCTTGCATTGCGTACGTTATAGAATATTTTTAAATTTTTTTATATGTATACATACAATAAATAATTTAATTAAGATTATCGTATATATTTACTTAAGTCAAATTTTTATAGCACTAATTCTTCAACATTTTATACATTGCAATATATTTTTTAAGGGATTGGCTTCTCTTGCAATTGAGTTGTGTTGTTTGGATCTGTGGGACTCACCAGTCTCTTTTTGATGATCAAAACTGTTCATTTGGTGTTACTGCTACCAAAGAAATATTTGTGCAAACTCAACAAAAAGCCACCACTTGAGCAAACCAGGTACCTTACTCTGCTACATCCAAGAGCTAACTCAAAGAGTGATGATTTCAAATCAGCCCAACACAAAGCCACCATTTGAGCATACTAGGTACCTTACTCTGCTTCATCCAAGAGCTAACTCAAAGAGTGATGATTTCAAATCAGCCTAACGCAAATCTCCTGTCATAGAAGTAGGAAAGAGAAAGCAACCAACAAGTAGCAAGAGATCCCATTAAAATCTAGAGCTAAGCTCCACTCAACCAAGCATGCAGCTCAAATATAAGAAAATCCTCCTCTGTTTGAAGTAGCAGCCCCAACACTTTCCAATGCACCCAATTTCAATTAAAAAACTATTGCAATCAAAAAATAAACTGATTTGTTTTTCCTAACAAAATTTAACTACTTCTAGTTCATCTCGATTTGCTTTTGTTAATAATGTAACTTGCTTCAAAATGGAAGGTACGCTCAACCATTTCAAAATTTAAATTTGTGTGATAGTAATTATAGAAGCAATTCACTTGAATCTAATTGTAATTCTAAAAATAAAAGTCTAATTATTCCACGGTTTATGACTTTTAAAAGGAGCACATATTTTTCAATTTCAAAATTTAAATTTCTATTAAATATGGTAAACAATTTACTGCAATCTAATTATAACCTAAAAACTCAAAACTGAACTGCTCTATCAAACATGCACAACCCTCTTCTTATTAGGTATTTTATTTTAAGTTGTTTCAAATTCAAAAAATACTATTGCAATGGATTATACTACAAGAAATTGCAGTTTTAGCGACTACTTTTGGTGACTATCAAAATTGCATAGCTAAAACATCCTTTCCGTGATGCAAAAATCATTTTCATCGCTAAAAAGGTTAACATTAGTGATGTGATCAACAAGTCGTTGCTAAAAGTCAAATATAAATTAGGCGTCTAAAAAAAAATTAGTGTTCCAACTTGAGGAAAGTTTTAGCGATGATCAATGAGTTTCAGCGGCAAAACAGTCCCTTGCTATTAGTATAAGGGTTACGGCGACGTAGATGGCACGTTGGCAAAGGTTTAAGTCTTTAGCGACAAACGTGTGTTGCGTTATTGTAGGTTTCTATCTATACAATATATATACAATATAAAGCATCAATGAGAAGTGAACTGTGTTTTCGGACCTCGGGTGAGTGTTCTCATCATGATAAAGTCTTATTTGCCCTTCTTAATCCTTTTGTGTTAGGACTTTGGTGGGGTTAATAATGGAAAATCACCAAAAGAAGAAATGGTTGCTATTCTACCACCTGTTTCTTTTCCTTATCTTTCTATTTTCCTCCTCTTTCCTCTCTTCTCTCCCCCTTAATCGAACTGCTTTATTTCCTTAAATAAATAAAAAAAACTCTTCTCTCTCTTCTCTGCTGATATATGGCTTCACCGTGGGTTCACGGCCATTAACTTCGACATCGGATATTGTTCAGTGAGTTTAACAGGTTAACCGAAAATTTGAATTTTAGGTTATATTGATTTTGTTCAGTTTGCATTCATAGGGTTTTCTATAGAATTTTGTTGATTTATGTCTGATTTTGTTTTTCCTTTTCTTTTATTTTTTCTCTGTTTTCAGATCAGATCGATTGTACATCAGATTCGTTAAGATGGATTTTCGCCTCTGTACACGTTGTTGATGATTTTGTTACGGTTACGGTTGATTTTTTTCTCTTATGTTTGTTTTTTTGCCCTTTTTCAGTTGGTTGATTAAGTTTATTCACACATTTTTTTTTGTTCTTTGGGTAACATTAATAATTTATTGTGATTTTGTTTTCTATTTTATGATAGAAAACTAGGGTGTGAAATTGTTTTTTTTTTTTAAATTTTTTTTAAAATTTCTTAAATGTGAGTTGGGAAGACTATGAATTTGAGTTGGAAAAATTGAAACCTTATTGTCAACATAATAGTCTCTCTATTTCGATCCATCTATATCATCATGTCTCATCGTGAAGTAATTATCAGGAATTGTTTTTGTTCTTTACCCATAATAATTCTTGCTTTTTTTTTCTCCATCAGACATTTTTTATTCTTTTCTTTCTTTCTCTGATGTTTTGGAGTTTTATTCTGAAGTATGAGCTTATCATAGTTTTTATGGTTTCAATTAATTTTGTTTTAAAAGAAAACTTATGAGTTTTGGGTTCTCTTCTTCTATTAGGCCTAATGGTTTGGTATTGAAAAGGGCTTTGATTTATGATGATTTAATTCTCATATTGGTTTTTATAGGGTTTAATTCATCGTTTCGGTTGATCATGTTTGTTATTTTTCGTATTTTGTATTATATTTTTTATTATTCCACTGCTTTACTGGTTTATTTATTTTATAGGGATGTTTTTGAATTAATTTCTATAAAAAGCTTATTATCATTCATGTGTGCATTTTCCTTTTTTAGTATTTGTTGTAATGATGTCAATAGTGCAGTGTAATAATGCCTCTGTTTAATGTATTATCATTATGACGATTATTTTCCATCTCTCTCTTCTTCCTTAGTTTTTTGGTAGGTTTTTTTTGTTTTCATTGCTTATCTTCTCCATGTTTTCTTCTGTTTTGTGTTTTCCAGCAAATGGCACAACTTGAGTCGGGATTTTTTTTCCCTTCTATGAATTAACGATTTCTCTTCTTCTCTTTTCTTTAATTTCATTGCTTATTTTCTCTATTTTTTCCCTTTCTTCTGTGTTTTCCATTGGAGCTAGAATCAATGAAGTTGATATCCTCTTCTACAGATTTTTTTTTTTTCTCTGATTTTTACAATTACTCTGAATACTCTACTTCTTTCACTTATATTTTCTTCTCCTTTTTCGTTTTATTTGATTGCTTACCTTGTCTATCTTTTTTCCTTGTTTGATTTAAGTGGATCAGCCAGACTTGGGAACTTTATAGTTAATCTTTCTTCTACGGATGTTGACTTTCTCTGTTTGGAATTGGAACTGTATCTCTTAAGGATTGAATACGAAGCAGTTTATCTTCTGCAAGGGTTCTATCGAGGTTTGCTATTTGCGTTTTATAGTACATTTTTTTGGTTTATATTTTTTTTCTCATGATTTTTTTTGTTGGTTTATATTTTTTTGCTAATGAATTGTTGTGTTACTATTGTGTTTTGTCTTCTGGGTTTCCTCATGGATTCAATTTCTTTCTGTTCAAGTAAGAAATGTTTTAGTTTTTGTGTGGAGATATGTTTTGGATTAGGTAGCTATCCCCAGGAGCATGGTAAGTCCTGGATTTTTGGTGTGTTAAGAATAACATATTCTGAAAATTAAATTAGATTACTTATTGACTGACCAGACTTTTTATTATTGTTTATTATTGTGGTGACTTTGCTTGGTGCAGTGTCTGGGTGATGATGAATAAAGAGACACAGAGGTTATCTAAGATTCCAGATGAAATTCGAGTGGAAATAGGTCTATATTTTCTGGATTCACCTCCTGTTCTGGACAAGAACAACTGATAATTGCCAAAGCTTAATGAAAGCACAACAGATTATATTCGTACTGGTTTAACTGTAAGGTAAAGACTATTTGATTGTAATGATTATTTACCTCTGTTATGCAGCATATGACTGCTTTTTTCTGCTCGAACTTTGGTTTGGTTGTATGATTTGTGCCTTTGAATGTCATGATTACACTTTTGTTTTCATTTTTCTTATCTATCGAGTGCATTTCTAATTATGTTTAAAATCATATGTTCTGTTTTGTGTCTACATGTTGAGAGGTGGAATGTGATGATTTATTTGTATTTTTTTTCAATTGATTATTGAAATCAATTTTTTTTGTTATCTATATCAAATCAGGTTAGTTTTACAATTTTTTTTATAGCCAGTTCAAATATAAAAAAATGATGTACAATCACTTTCTTGATCTCTTATTTTTATTTTATTTTCTCTTGTACAAAATGTCTTAAATTATTCTAACCACCACAACTAATCCCACTGTAACAATCCATCTTGATATTGTAACAGTCCTGTGATGAACAAGATTTAACAGGCAAATGCTGAGACTGCACTTGTGTCATGTGCTACACTTGTTCTTTGAGTTGTGCAGTAGATTGTAGCCAAGGCTTTGACTAAGGTTCTAATTTTGCTCGTGTTTAAGATCTCTTCAGATTGCCTATGTGATTTTGAAGTAGTTTACACGCGAGGTAAATTCTATAAGTATGTATCTTCCTCTTTTATTGCTTGGAACTGTTATTCATGTATATACCATGATTAGTGCTGAAACTAATTGTTGAGCCGCTAGTATATGATTAGAATTTGCTTGATTTTGATTGGTAGTTATGCTAGAATTCCCCAAAGAGGATCTTGATTGATGATATGCTGAGAAGAAAGTAGTTGGGAAATCTCTTAGTAGAGTACTTTAATAGTCAATTTAGTTACATGGTTGGCTCGGAATGTGCTCCAATGCTACTGTTATACTGATTCAAGATTTTAATACTATCACGGACAAGTAATTTTGGAATGTTGTTTGCTTTTAATCCTACTGTCACGATGGTTATGCATCACGAACAATTCATGAAAACAACAGACTACATGTTAGAGGTATTTGCAAAACCACTTAGAATTGAAACTCATAACTTCTTTATGTTTTGTGTTTCAGATTGTTAATGGTTTGGTTGTTCAAAGAAGGAAAAGAAGTTACTAGAAGAAGCATCTCTTGCCTCATTAACCTTAGAAATGCTAATTGCCATGGTGATTCGACAGTTGCAGCAACATCTATAGGTTACACTAAGGCCATTGTAATAAACACATCATTTTAATTGGGATTGACTTGATTTTATTTTATTACTTGGTGTCTCTTGTAAGTATTATTGTGTTTACACTTAAATTTTGAGTTGTAAGAACACGTGTGATCTATTGTTGTTACTTATATAATTACAGTTTTTTTAATGTCAATGCAATGATGTGTGTGGATGTAATTTATTACTATTGAACAATACATATTTCTTATTGAAAAATAATTTGTTATTTGTGATGGTAATTTTTGCCATCCCAAATAACAAATTACTACCAACAAGAATTGATTCGGTTGGTAAGGTTCGTTCCCTTCGCCTATTTGGCTTAGGTTCGAGTCTCACTGTCGGCAGTCCCTTGTTGGGGGGCAATATTGCCCATCTGGCTTAGGTTCGAGTCTTGCTGTCGACAATCCCTTATTGGAGGCGATATTGCATAACGCTTTCCCTGGCCCTGGAGTGGGGGTAACAGTTTTGCCAATGCAATGGTAAATTAGCAACAATAAATGAAAGCTTTTACTGACTAAATGTTTATCGTTAAAGATGTTACTTTTGCCGACGCAATGATATATTTGTTGGTAAAAGTCTTTCCCGACACTTTTGCCAACGGCTTGCTAACGCAGCTTTGTGTGTCGACAGAGCTCTTTGTCGACGATTTTCACCTTTTGTAGACACATTTCCTTGTATAGGCAAAATTGCATTTTGTTAATATGCACACATTATTATTTTTTCCCATTCAACTCTCTATTTATATATATATTCAAAGTTCATTAATTTTAAATTAAAGAGATGTGAGGGCTTTCATTATTATTATTATTATTATTATTATTTTTTTAGATCAGCAAAAAGAAAAAAAGTGTACATGATACAAACACTTCAATAAAAAAGGCAAGTGCAAAAACTATCAAAATAAAGAAAAGTAAATCTATCTTAACTAGATTCGCACTGATATACTAGATCATTTGCAAGCAAAACACCAAAGTTGGTGAGGGACCAACCAATACAGCACCATAGAAACAACCAGCATTCAAGCTCATCTCAAACTACAACATCAACCAAAGTCTAGTGCGTCCCACCCCCCGCGCCCCCCCCCCCCCCCCCAACAAGCACAGCAAAAAAAACTTTGTTCAGCCATAGATCCAACCAAATTTTTGCTAAAAATTAATCAAACAGCAGCAACATATCTAGAGGAACCCAGGGACAAGCAAAGAAGTAGCAGAACCCTTCTCTCAACTGCTTCCCATGAACCCACCCAAGAGAGAGTAGTTAAGATAAGATTACCCACCTATTTTCACAAGGACCCCAACATGCAAACTGCCTTTCATGGTGTGCTCACAAAATTGACCATTTTATTTTGATGTTATTGCATTTCACATGTTGATGAAATGTCTCTTCTCTTAATCATTAATTTATTTTTTTATTTTTATTTTTTGGTTTGGATGATTTTGTGTAAAAGCTCAAATTGTTCCTATTGGTAATCTAGCTAGAAGGGACTTTTCATTTCACGTAATTATTGGGTGTTTCCAGAGTATCATGTGGTATTACTTGTGTGATAGTCAAAATTAATGGCATAATAAAAATCTTATGGGTAAAGCATGGTATATCTTTGTTGGGTAAGTAGGAGATAAGGGATGATCAACACTACGTGAGTTGAAATTTTCACTAGCCGAGATCACCAATCTCAGATTATTTAATATTTTTTTTTTTTGGAAGGGAATTATTAGTGCCAATTAATAAAAGCCCAAGATTAAAGATGTTGTGCTTTAGATAATTTTACATATATTAGTCCAGATTTTTTAACAATGATATTAAATGAAAATATCTAAGTCTATTTTCTAAACTCACTTTCAAGACTTAATAATATTTAAATAAGATGATTGGTTGATAATTAAAAAAGCAGAAAAGAAAGAGTTGCATTGGATATTCTAATAAACTATCACATGATTAAATTTGAAAAGTAAGTCTAATTTTTAGACCTCAGTGGCATTACCGATGAAGGAAATAATTCAGGCTACCGATCTTTTTTAAATAAAAATGTAAAAATTTTTGGTTGCTTACTTTTTTGAGTAATGAAAGGATCATTTTAGGGTTCATTTTATTTCATGTTATTTATTCTTAACATAACATCTCAAGGTTGCCAATCAATCTCCACCAGGCTTCCTTATTGTAAAACTAATATGTTTTTCCTAACAAAATTTAACTACTTTTAGTTTATCTCGATATAATCTAACTTATTTCAAAATGGGAGGCATGTTCAACCATTTCAAAATTTAAATTTGTATGACAGTAATTATAAAAGCAATTTACTGGAATCTAATTATAAATCTAACAATAAAACTCTAATTATTCCACAATTTATGACTTTTAAAAGAAAGACATATTTTTCCATTTCAAAAATAATTTTTTTTTAATCAGCAAAAAAGAAGAAGCTTTATTGATTGTAATCAAAGTTTAATACAAATGACATACATCAAAAAAATGATTACAACTAGGTTGGCATCGAAAAGCAGACCTTATCATTTGCTAGCACAATACCAAGTTGGTGAGGTACCAACCAACAAAACAACTCAGGAAGGACAAAGCAAACAAAGACACTTCAGCCGAGGCCCTCATCCCATCCAACATCAACCCTGCATATCTAGTTGCAACAACTACACCACTCTTACTCCTAAGCTAGCTCTAATCCGCCTCAAATTACAAATGAAGTCATGATTCCTTAGTGTTTGACTTCATCCATAATGCAACTCTAATTTTGATCAATTCACATAGCTTAGCCATATTAGGAGCAATTTTCTTCAACACACATTCATTCCTATGTTTCCACAAGAACCACGGTACAACGAGAGGAATTGCTCTCCGAATCTTTCTTTCCTTCTTCTTAAGTCCCACCCCAACCCACCATTCAAATTTATCATCAAATATGATTAACAATTCACTACAGCTAATTATAACCTACAAACTCAAAGCTGAATTGCTCTATCAAACATACACAACCCTCTTCTTATTAGGTATTTTGTTTTAAGTTGTTTCAAATTCAAAAATACTATTGCAGTGGATTATAACTAATATACACAGATTATTATTTTTTCCCTTTCAACTTTCTATTTATATATATGCAAAGTTTGTTAATTTTAAGTTAAGGAAATGTGAGGGTGTTCATTTTATTTTTTATTTTTTATTTTTTGGATCTGCAAAAAGAAAAAAAAAGTGTACATAATACAAAGGCAACATCAAATAATTAAAAAAAAAAAAAAGTGCAAAAACTATCAAAATAAAACAAAGTAAATCCGTCCTAACTAGATTGGCACCGATATACTAACTCAATCATTTGCAAGCACAACACAAAAGTTAGTGAGGGACCAACCAATATAACACCATAGAAACAACCAACATTCAAGCTCATCTCAAATTACAACATCAACCAAACCCTAGCCTAGCACTAGACCCCCCAGGGATAGCAAAAACAGAAGAAAAAGCTTGAATCAGCCATACATCCAACCAAATTTAGCAGCCAAAAATCAATCAAACAGCAGCAAGATCTAGAGGAACCCAGAGCAAAGGACTAGCAAAGAAGTAGCAGAGTCCTTCTCTCAACTGCTTCCCATGAACCCACCCAAGAGTGAAGTAATTAACATAAGATTACCCACCCATATCCACAAGGACCCCAACATGCAACTGCCTTTCATGGTGTGCTCACAAAATTGACCATTTTATTTTGATGTTATTGCATTTCACATGTTGATGAAATGTCTCTTAATTATTAATTTATTTTTTATTTTTTTATTTTTTGGTTTGGATGATTTTGTGTAAAAGCTCAAATTAATGGCATAACGGAAATCTTATGGGTAAAGCACGGTGAATCTTTGTTGGGTAAGTAGGAGATAAGGGATGATCCACACTATGTGAGTTGAAATTTCCAGCCGAGATCACCACTCCTAGATTATTTAATAATTTTCTATTTTAGAAGGGAATTTTTAGTGTCAATAAAAGCATAACATTAAGAATGTTGTGCTTTAGATAATTTTACATATACTACTACAGATTTTTTAATAGTGATATTAAACGAAAGAAAATAATATATAAGTCTATTTTTTAAATCCATTTTATATTCCTAATTATGTGAAAATAAGATGATCGGTTGACAATTAAAAAATATATGAGAGAGAGTTGCATTAGATATTCTAATAGATTGTGACCTTATTAGATTTGAAAATTAACTCTAATTTTTGGACCTAAGTAGCATTACCCAAACCAACTAAGCCTAGGTTAGTTGGCCATCATAACTCTCCTAAGGGTTTAGTTCTAAGGGACAAGTCATAGATTCAACTCTCTAAGGAGAAGTTGAATTAGGAGACAAGTACTTGGTACTTTGCAAAGGTGATGAGCAGGGACGGAACTAGGAGAAGACTATGGGGGGCCATGGCCCCCCCGTTTTTGTGAACATTATTGTTTGCTATAAAACTTTAAATATATATATACATAATATTTTATATATAAAATGCTCCCAGTATAAAAAGTATGTTATTTTTCTTCCATTTTGAATTCTATTTCTATTTTACATTGAAAAAAACGTATTCATCCTATTTGAAATTACTTTAATGGTATTTAGTTTTTTTTTTAATGTATATATAATTTATATATCATGTATACATACATGTATGTTTTGTGTATATGTTGAAAAAAAATTATTTTTCTTTTGGCCCCTGCGGTAATCAAATCCTAGTTCCGTCCCTGGTGATGAGACTAATTCTCATAGGTGTTATGCTAACAATTAATAACTAACTTTCACGGATATTAAAAATAAATAAAGTAGCATTACCCATGATGGAAATCATTCGGGCTACCAATCTTTTTTTAAACTAACAGTGAACATGTGAAAGTTTTAGGTTGTTTAGTTTGAGTAATGAAGGGATCATTTTAGGGTTCATCTCATTTTCATATTATTTTTAGTCTTAACATTTCAAAGTTGCCAATCAATACTTTAAAGGGTTGTTTGACATGATCTAAATTAGCACAAAAAGTTAAAAAAGTTACAACAACAACAACAACAACCAAAAAACAAAAAAAAAAGCCAAAAAGTTAGAATTTTTTCCTAAAATTAAGGGAAGCGTTCGTGGTTCGGTTGCAACTGGAAAACCTCTAATCCGCCATTCGTCTGCCGAATTGGCGGATTGGATGGAAAGCTCTTTCTTGCAAAAAGACGAAATTACCCTGCTACTGATTTGATATCTGCTTCTGCCGCACCTGCACAACATAAAACATAAATTAAAAAAAAAAATTGAGACTTAATAACAGGGGCAAATATAGTTAATTTTACAATTTTATATTATTTAATATCACATTTTTTCTTAAAAAAATCAAAAAGTGCCATTTTTTTTCTCAAAAAACTTTAAAAAATTACTAAAATAACTTATTCACAAACAACCCTTTAACATCTCAAAGTTGCCAATCAATCTCCACTAGGCTTCCTTATTGCGATCATTTTATTTAGTAATAAATTTATTTTCTTGATAAAAAAAACAATAGTTGCCAATCAATATATATATATTTTTTGTGGTAACTTCTAGGATTGATTTTGGTGTTATCATGAGTTATTTGGCCCACTTATTTATTTATTTTTGAATTAGAAATTTTATTTTTAAATATTTTTTTTATAACAAAAATAGGAAATATGAACATCCACCTTAATTAGCAATTGTTTAAAATGTTATGTTTTTTTCTTAATTTTTCTTTCCTTCAAATAAAATAAATAAATCCATATTAAATTTTCCCCTATTTTTGAGGTCCTTTTATTCAAGAAGAATCTAAACAATTGAAAAAGAAGAAGAAAAAAGAATAGAAATAAAAGACAAAAAATAAAATAAAATAAATCTTACTTGAATTTTTCCCAATAACAAAAAATGTAACTTTTTAAAAATTTATCACATGCACCAATTTTTTTCTCCAAAAAGTTCATTCTAAAAATAAAAAGGAGAATTATACTAACAGACCCTATAATTTGGGGCTCGTGTCACTTTGATCCCTGACTTTTTAATTGTGACACATTTGACCATAAATTTTGAATCTTATTACAAATAAGAACAATTGAAGATACCATTACTCAATTTCAAGGGCAAAGTCGTCAATTTGATAAAATATAAACTAATTTGACAAAAATAAATGTTAAAAAAATATTTTTGAGTTTTTAAAAATTATTTTTACCCACCAAAGATAATTACGTAAAATTGATAAATCTTTTACACAGTTATTTATTTATTTATTTTTACCAAATTAATTTTTAGTATGTGATTAGATGATGATCTTGTAATGGTTGGTTATTTTTTTTATGCTTTTCGATAGTTATCATGTAATAGATGACTGTATTTGTTGTTAACAGATATTTTTGGATAATTATCATGTAATGGATGGTTATTAGGCTTAATGTGTAATCGATATATTGAAAATATGAAATGTTTTTAGTTTTGAATTTTTTGGTTTAATGGATTGATTTTATAATGATATTAAAGTTGTCGTCATATTTAACTTTGGAATAAATATAAACTAATTTAATGAAAATAAAAACAACCACTATTACATGATTATCTTCCAAACATTTATTAAAAATTAATTTGTTAAAAATAAATAAATAAATATGTAAAAGATTTATTAGTTTGATATAATTTTATTTTTGGTAGGTATAAATAATTTTTAAAAATTAAAAAATAATTTCTTGATATTTATTTTTGTCAAACTAGTTTATATATTATCAAATTAACCACTTGCTTTTGAAATTGAGCAATGGATTTTCAATTGTCTTTATTTGAAACAAAATTCAAAATTAAAGGTCAAATGTGTTACAATTAAAAAGTCAGGGACTAAAGTGACACAAGTCTTAAATTATAGAGACCGTTAGTGTAATTCGCCCAAAATAAAAATAAAAAACAAAAAAAATACTAAAACTGCATTCAACAAACTATTCATGCAATATAAGTTTGTACAAAAATATTAAATTAGAAATTTCTACGATGACACTTAAAAAAATCAAATATGAACACTAGATAAAATATATATATATATATATATGTATGTGTATAAAGTAAAAAATGGAATACTTTATTATATACCTGAATTCACGATTCTTATATTGCAATTCATACAACCTTTGCACCAAAAAAATAAAAATAAATAAATAAATAAATTTTTTAGCAAGAAGTTTAAAAATAAATAATAAGAAGTTTAAAAATTGAACGCTTAATTATATACTTCCATTCACTACTCACGGATTAATTTTTTAGCAACTTTGCGCATCATGACTGTTAAAAACAAAAAAAATATATAAAACAATAAAGAAAAAAGTGAAACACAATTCAAAATGTGGTGAGAAATTGAAAGTTATACAAGGACAAATCCTAAAATAAAAGAAGATGATGATAATTTCAATAATAATCACTTTTCACAATTTTTCTCTCCATAGTGTTTTTTTTTTTCTTCTCTTGTCATGATTTGTTCTTGTCTTGTAGGTATGAAGCAAGAGATGATAGTAAATAGCTTTTGGAGGAATTGTAACAATGTTTTAGGGATACAATGCATGTATCGAAATTGTAATGTTATAGGGTTTTAAAATTGAACAAAATATGGAATGAGAGAAACTTAGGTAAGAAAGAGCATAAAGTAGAAAGTTTTCATATTTCCTTTTCAAAAGTTTCAAATTATGGTATAATAATTAATTTTAAGTAATTAATAGCCAATAGTATTTTTTTTAAAATAAAAAATTAACAATTTTAGGATGAGAATTTGAGTGTCTTAGAAGCTTCCTAATTAGAAACCCCTTTTTACTTAATATATATATACTAGCATATCATCCGTGCTATGCACGGAATTAAACAATGATTGATAAATTTATTTAAATTAATTAAAAATAATAAATAAATTATATTAAGTAAGTTTTAACTTTTTTAATGAAAAGATTGTTTCAAATTAGCTTTTGAAGTGGCTTTTTGGATTTTTAAGAGATAAAAAAAAAAAAAGAAAAAAAAAAGAAGTTAAATGTATTTATGAATGGATTTTTTAATTGTATTTAAAAATGCAAATATTTTTCTTTGTTACTTAAATTTTCCGTTTTACCCTTCCAAAGGTGTAAATACCTATGCACTCACAAGAATTGTTTGGTCTTTTCAAATTGGTACAAAGATTTTCAAACTTTTTGTTTTTTTGTTAATTACCAAAAAAAAAAAACCCAAGGTTTTACGCGTTTTTCACTTTAAATTCCAGTGTTTCAATTTCGACAAGTTAAACCCTAGAGTTCCACACGTGCTTCAATTTGCCCCCTTCGTCCATCTCTGTCTGTGTAAAGTAACGAAGAGAGTTAAAGTGAAAAATGCGTAAGACTTTAGATTTTTTTTTGCAATTAACCAGTTTTTTTAAATTAAAATCATTAAAAAAAAGGTTAATTACAAAATAAATCCCAAGATTTCATGTGTTTTTCATTTTAAACCCACTCCGTTACCTTACACATAGGTTTAAAGTGAAAAACACGTGAAATCCTAAGGAATTTGTGTGTGTGTAACTAACCCGTTTTTTATATATGTCGAACACATTTTAGCACTCTTTAGTTTTTTTACTTTTTAATAAAAAAGATAACATCCCAAACATGGCATGAGTTACACAATTTTTATTTTATTTTATTTTTTGTTACTATTAATGTTTTGTCCTAAGTATTACATAACAAATAGATATGTAATAATTCAATAGGTAAAATTAAAACAAATGAATTTTCTAAAATTACAAAAATTATACTTTCAATCAAGTATAATTACATTATCAACGAAATTCGTAGTTATAATCATCCTACCATAGTTTGTCAAGTAATATAACAATCTTATCTTTCTTTTTTTTTTTTTCTCTCTCTCTGTTCCTCGCTCCTATTCATCTTCTATCTCTCTTTATTTTTAAGATGATGTGGCAAAAAAATTGCAATGAAATATTTAAATTTTTATATTTATTTCAGTAAGTACATTAGAAAAAACATTTTTGTATTAGTAAAATTTGGTTTGTCAATTAATAGAGTATGATAAATTTAAAATGACCGTAAAATGTAAGGGTATTTTTAATTTTTTTTAAAAAAAATTTATGAGATGATCGAGGTACTTAAACCATGTTAGATTTATGTCAATCAACACAAATTGAAAAGTTACTTGACCAATTTGTTTATGTAAATATTTTTTAAGTTGATAAACATACATCATTAGTAATTTTTTTTTTCATAATAAAATGTACATATTTATGCATATTTAATAGTTTTGAAAAAATAGATTAAATGTAATATTTTTTTTTATAGTGTTGTAATTATAGCTGTAGCGATCCCGGTTTCGATCCTTCTTTCATATTTTGCCACTTCGACTGGGCCGGTCAGGGGTCGAGCTGCTTGGTCAGCTCGCGGGGGTCCAGGAGGCAGCGCCCCTTGGCGGGTCCAAGGGCAATATCCTGGCGGGGGTCGAGCTGCCTGATTAGCTCGCAGGGGTCCAAAGGGCAAGGTTTTTTGGTCCTAGGGCAAGGCGTTGAGGGCAGGCGTCTCCCAAAAAACAAAAATGAAAAATGCATTAGAAGTTGCTTGTTTGCTCGAGTGGAGAATGTTTAATTTCAGAAGTTTGACCTGTCTGTAAAAGTACTAAGATAGTGTATTTGACGCTCGAGCAGGGCTTTCCACGCTTGAGCGGACCATGTATTATATCAGTTTGTGAATCTGATATTTCACATTACTTTTGTATATCTCTCTAAAAACATTTCATCTCCCTTCTCTTTACATTTCCTACCAAAAA
The DNA here is from genome assembly GCA_025200525.1 of Camellia lanceoleosa. NCBI lineage: Eukaryota > Viridiplantae > Streptophyta > Magnoliopsida > Ericales > Theaceae > Camellia > Camellia lanceoleosa. The sequence continues at coordinate 96,846,667 of CM045772.1, read as the reverse complement.
CCTCACAAGATCTTCGATTTCTTCAAATCCTTTGGGATTTAGACCTAAGTTCTTCATCAAAATTGGTTAGCTCCTCGAAAGCTTCGTTATATGCGATGAAGATCGATTTTGGACACCGTTGATTTTGGGGGTTTCATCTCATTTCTTCTTCAAAACTTGAGGTAGGGATTTTCTTAGAGTTTATATATATTTTTTTTGCAAGATCTAGATGATTTTCGAAATCATCCTTCGATAATTTTGAAAATCGATTGTTAATTCAAGAAGTTGAGCGATTTTGAAAGTGGGTTTGTCTCTTGTTCTTTTAAAATAATCTTATAGGTTTTGATCTTCGTTGATTGAAGAAAAGATGATTTTGGAAAGTTTTCTTTCAAAAGATTTGAGTTGTATAGTTTTGGTGAAAAAACCTAGAATTTGGGGATTTTTTTTTAAGAGACTGAAAATCTATGAATGATATTGTTTTATTTATTTTGTGTGTCAAAATAAATGGATGTTTGGAAAATTTCTTATTTATATTTATATAAATGATGAATTTTAGGGAATATGAGAATTGTTGTTCATTTTGAAAATTATTGTTCAAAACATTGAAATAGTCTTGAAATGACTAATTGTTAAGGATACTTCAGAAGAGGGAATTGTGTTATTCCTTGGATGACGAATTGGAATAAAAATATTTATATTCATCTTGTGTTATTAGCATATCAATTCATTTGATTACATTAAACTTTGAAAGTTGATTTGAAAACTTGCATTGACAAAAGAATGTTGAGAAACAAGTTTCCATGAATTGGTTTTGGGGTAAATACAGTGGTAAGTCTTGACAGGTGGTGTAGATGAAATTGAATAGGTGTCGAGTTTTCCAATTAATACTGGTAAAAATGACAGATTCTAGGTGTCAAGCCTTCCAGTCAATGCTGGTAAAAATGACAAATTGGTAGTACTTGTATAGTTTACTTGCAGACACCGACTTAGGGATTACCAGAGTTGTATTTACCGCCCCTTGAATTAAATTGATAAATTTTGAACGATTGAAATTGCACGACATCATTGAGTATGATGGTTTTCAAAAGATGAAAAATGTGATTTATCTTCAAAAAGGACATAGCACGGTATGTGCATTTTATCTCTTGATACTTGTATAAAATGTATATACTTTGTTAAGAATTTCCTACTGGGCTTTATGCTCACCCTACGGGATATTTGTGTAGGAAAGGATGTGGTGATTTTGCCTAACTAAAGGCTAGAAAATGTGTGTATTGAGAGTAAAAAACTCTAATTTTGCTGTGACTCTGTCTGTAAGCCAATGGTTGTATTTGTGTGGGTGTGAATAACCATTTTGTGTAACCAGGCTTAAGCCTTGGAAACTTGCAAACCCTTAGGAGTATTTATTTGTTTAATTACTTGTTGTTGGACTAATGTATTATCGCATGAGGAATTATTTACATTAAGAAATGCAAGTGTGAGATTGTATAATTGGCTTTCCATTAAAAGGGCCATAATTATTGTATTGTTATTTGGATATGAAAATTGGGGCGTTACAATGGCCGTAACTTCACTTTAATTTAAACAACTGTAGATATTTTTATAATATTTTTAAACAAAGTTAAATAAAAATCAATTCAAACAAAATATAATTTCAATTCATATAAAATTAAACAGATATTTGTTTATATAGATATTTTTTTAATTGATATTTTTAAAAAAAAGCAACTGTAGATAAAAAAATTAAAGTGAAATCATACAAATATTAAGGAAAAAATTATTAGGTGCTTTTGAAGTAATGCTCTACACCAATTGTCAATTAACACATATCATGATGTTACAAAATATTATAAGTAAAAAAATAAAAAATAGAAATAAATAAATAAAAAAAGAGTAGTGATATACAAAAATAAAATCAATATAAAAAAATTATTAATCGTGATTTGGCTAGATTTGGATATATCACTTTACAATAAAGAGTTCATTGACATATTTTTTTTATTATATAAATGACACTATCACATCATTTTAGGATAAAATTTTGCATAAAAATTCTAACAAATAATGGTTAGTAGATAGTAGGCGGACAAATGACACATAAAATATGAAATGCAAAAATAAAAAATAATCAGAAGTAAAAAAATAAAAATAAAAAGTTTATGTAAAGGATGAAAGAATATGTTCGAAGAATGTAAGAGACTAAATATTAACTAACTTTCAATAGTTTCATAAAGATAGAGAAAAAAATAATGAGTTTCATCATTGTATGAAAATAATATTTATAAGATATGGAGGACGTGAATGACTTGGAGAATGTATAAGGGGTTTTTTTTTTTGGGGTCCTTGATATTAAAATTTTATAGTATAAAAGACATTTAATATTTTCATAATGTCTAAGGTCCCTCAACATTGATCCAGAGAAATTTCAACTCAGAGAAATTTCAATCCAGAGAAATTCCAGTCCAGCGAAATTTTAGCTCAGAGAAATTCTATTCAGAGAAATTCTATTCAGAGAAATTATGGGCTTCCAAAGATTTTCTCTGGGTTCAAGACTTTGAATATTCAAATTTCTCTGGAACTATGGACTAACATAAAAAAAAAAACCAAAGAAAATTCAATCTAGAGAAAATTCAATCCAACTCAAAGAATTTCTCTGGTTCAAACCAGAGAAATTCAATCAAAATCATAGAAAATTCAATCTAAATCAAAGAATTTCTCAGGTTCAAACCAGAGAAATTCAATCAAAATCATAGAAAATTCAATCTAAATCAAAGAATTTCTCAGGTTCAAATTAGAGAAAATTCAATCCAACGATGAGAATTTCTTTGGTCCAAACCAGAGAAATTCAATCTAAATTAGAAAATTTCTTAAGTCTAAACCAGAGAAAATTCAATCCAAATCAAATCAGAGAAATTCGATCAATTTCACTGAGTGTACCACAAAAACAAAACAAACAAACAAATTTCATTGAGAGTGCCCATTTGGGTTTTCTTCAAAAACTACATATAACAATACCCGTCAATTTCTTCTCATCAAAGAGAAGATCAGCAAGACCAATAATGAAGTGTGAAATCAAAAAGCAACAGTGTTTTACGGTGTCTTACCTCATACACTCATGTGGGTTATCTCCAGAAATTGCCAACTCTAGAAATTAATATGATATTTTCCCAAATTCACAAAATATTATAATCACTATCTCTGTAACATAGTCCAACCATTTCTATGTGAACTTCAACCCCAATCTATATATATATATATATCACACATGTACTTTGCAGAGAAGCCTTGACCGATCGCTTTCTACAAAGAGGAGGTTGAAGAAGAAGAAGAAGAAGATGAAGATGGCCGAGACTTCCACCTCACCACCATCAAGCGGCTGTGCTTGGTGGCAACAACAACAGCAGCGACGGTGGCGATGAAGACAGCCACGACATCAAGGCAACTTGACCGTCAACATTGATTTCAGCTTAGATTGCAGTGGTCAGACTCAAATCGTGATGGTTCGTGGCTCAGATCGCGGCATTCCGACCATTGCCGACCAGCTCCACACCACTAACACTAACATTAATGCCGCTGCCACACCTAATAACTTGTTGCCTTCTACCATTTTGTTGTTGTTGTTATTGATAATAATATATAGTTATAGCAGGAGGGAATCGAATCGAATCGAGAGATTTCAAAGGGTCTTCCTCCTCAGAGGGTTGTACTGGTTCTTCCAAAATGGGAGTGGTTGAAGAGAGAGAAACGATGAGGAGGTCTGGATATGGAAGAGACGAGGGAGAGAGTTTTAGAGAGAGGCAATGTGTAGAGGTCGAGAACGAGAAGAAATAAGAGAGAAGAGAGAAAGCGGGAATGAGGGACTTTACACATTATAAAATAACATTGTGGACCTCTTTCATTATTGAAAATGGAAGAGGGACCTTAGACTAATTTTCCCAATATATAATGTATGACGATTAAGGTTTGAGGGTAGGAGAAAGAATTGGTCAGAGAAAGAGTACACAAGAATGATTTTTTTTTTCTTTCTAAATCATAAATCATGAAATTTTTTTATTTTAAAATTATTTTTTAAACTTAAAAATTCACAAATTTAGTATGAAAACATCCAATTCAGCTTATTTAATTTATTTATAGGGAAACAATTTAATTATAGAAAAATAACCAAATAAGTTTTCCAAATCAATTATAAGGAAACAAAATCAATCAACCAAAACAATTTGAACAGATTGTCTGTTTGGTAACATTTACGTTTTCAGTTTATATTTACAAAAATTTTATAAACTGGTTTTTGTTTATTTTTACAAAAACATAAACTACAAACGCGTTTGGTAATTGACAAAATGTTTAAAAAAATTTAAAAATATAAAAAAGAGTGAGAAATGGCAAGTGGTGGCAAGTGGCGGCGAAAGACGGTGGTGGAAAGTGGTGATGGTGGGTGGTGGGTAGCGGGTGGTGATGGGTGGTGGTGGTGGGTGAGTGGGTGATAGTGGCGGGTGGTGGGTGGTAGCGAGTGGATGGTGGTGGTGGTGGCAGGTTGGTGGCGAATGGTGGGTGGTGGTGGGTGGGTGGGTAACGGTGGCAGTTGGTGGATAGTAGCGAGTGTGTGGTGGTAACAGGTGGGTGGCGAATGGCGGGCTGTGGCGGATAGGTGGTGGTGGCGGGTAGATGGCTGGTAGTGGTGGATGGGTGACGGTAGCGGGTGGTGATAGTGGGTGGGTGAGTGGCGGTGGCGGGTGGTGGGTGGTGGTGGTGGTAGGTGGTGGTGGTAGTAGTGGTAGTGGGTGGGTGGGTGATGGTGGCGGGTGGTAGCGAGTGGGTGGTAGTGGGTGGTGGTGGCAGGTGGGTTGCGGGTGATGGTGATGGTGGTGGTGGTGGTGATGGGTGGTGGTGGTGGTGGTGGTGGTGGTGGTGGTGGTGGGTGGTGGTGGCGAGTGGTTGGTAGGTGGGTGGTGGTGGCAAGTGGTGGTGGTGGGTGGTGGTGGTGGTAGCAGGCGGTGGATGGTAGTGGCGGTGGATGGCGGCTAGTGGGTGGCAGTAGGTGGTGGTTGGTGGGTGGTGGTGGTGGTGGTGGTGGGTGGTAATGGCAGGTGGGTGGTGAGTGGTGGTGGCAGGTGGTGGCAGGTGGTGGGTGGTGGTGGCAGAAGACGGTGGTGGAAAATGGTGGCGGTGGTGGCTAGTGTTGGGTGGTAAAAAAAAAAAAAACTAAAAACTCAAAACTAAAACGGAAACACATTTTTTGAATTTACATTTTTTGGCCAAATTTATAAACTGAAACCACTGATTTATAAATCAAAAATTTACCAAACAAATTTTTATTTGAGTTTTTAAAATTTTTGTAAATATAAACAGAAACTGAAAACGTAAGTATTACCAAACAGCACCGAATTGATTTTTATTTAATTTACTTTAAGGAATGAAAGATTTTAGGTAGAGATTTCAGAAGATGGACAAATAAATTGGAAGGTCAACAAAGTGTGTTTCTATAGTTGATTTTAGAAAATGATTATCTTTTAGGCAATGATCTTACAAGATAGACTAGAATTTTTTTTTTTTTTTTTTTTATCTTTTAATTCAAAAATTTTGTAAGACATATGAATAGTTTATCATTTTTTCAAAGTAAAAAAATAAGAAATTGAGTTTAGGCATGTGGAGGTCCTAGAGGCTCTCTCACTAAAACCCCCATTTTGTTTATATAATACTAGGGATAACTTGTGTCTAAAGGCATGACTAAGGGTGTAAAAATGGCCCGTGACCCAAGGACGGCCTGGGATGGGCCTAGGCCCGAGCTCAGTTCAAAGCCCTAGGCTTGGGCCATCATTTTGAAACCTGGCTTGGCATGTGGCCCAGTCCATTGGCCTGCTCAAAACCCACTCAAAGTCCGGTCCAAGACACAGCTCGCCTGACTAGCCCAGCCTAAGACTCAATGTCATTTTTAGTGGAAAAGAATAAAATTTTGGTAAAAAAAATAAAAAAATAACATAAAATATTCAGGCCTGCCTAGGCCCGACCCAAGCCTGAGGCCCGAATACCCCCTGGGCCTAATTTTTTGGCTTGTGAGCTGGTCCGAGCAAGGCCAAATTTTGACGAAAGCCTGCGTGGCTCGAAATAGACCAGGCCGGATCGGACCAAATTTACACCCCTAGGCACAACCAACAATTGTTTTTGGTATTACATCTGTTATGGAACTCGTTATAATAAATCAATTCAAAATGATAATATCACTTCAATTTATAACTTCGCATATAAGAAGTTGAAATTATTTCTACACATTAAATTGGCAAAAACATTAATAAATTTCAAATAGAAAACGTCAAAATTAAAGTTCAGATAAGAACTTTTATATTTTCGTATAGCATAAGTAAAGAATCTTAAAATATTTGCTAAAATTTAAATCGAAATTATATATAGATATAGATGCATTTTTCTAGCAAGGACTAATGTTAGGAAATGGCCTTTGGGTGGTTATACCCCCACATGGTGTGGGTATGACCTTTTATAGCAAATTGTAGAAATTCTTTCGAACTACTTGCACAAACCTAGCAATAGAATTCAGAAGTGAATAAAAGAGTAACACATACTGCTTACTATCCATATCCTACAAAGAGTATTTTGTAAACATAATTCAACCATAATGACCAATGACTATACCAAAACAATTAAAAATTCATCCACGTAGAACATGAGACGGACTTATGTGATAATTTTTTCTGTTTATGTTAATGAATTGAATCAAAAGTGTTACATTCCAAAATGCAAATTCAATATACAAGCAATCGTCATCAAATCTTTACATTTATCTCGAGATATTCACGTATTGTTGTGTCGATCTCGATCGTTTGGTTCATTTTCAAAACAAATTATTTCTACAAATTCGAGAGCTATCTAATTCGAATCTATTAGCGATCTATATTGAATGATACAAGTGCACATCACAATCAAAATTTTCATATGGAAGCAGATTAATTCAAATATGAAAACGATTGAAATTACCCCTAGAAACAAACAAAAACAACAAAAAAAAAGCATAGATCTGCATCATAAGAAAAAAAAAAATTACTTTAATTTGATGGTTTTAAACAATCAGTAGTAATTACATTAAAAATTACATTAATTTGAGGTTTTAAACAATCAGTTGAAATTACATTAAAAATTACCTCAAAGACGATCACGATCTATGAACACAGAGCTGGTGGTGGCGTTGAAATGGTTTTTACCAATGAAATGAATAATATATATATATATATATATATTAAAGAAAATGAAGTTTCTATCTACAATTCTTGTGAGAGCTTCAATATACTACCGCAGCACTGTTGCACCACTACTGCCACTCTTAGGGGGTGTTCATATCACCGCCATTCTACCACCACTAGAATTTTTAGTACATTAACTTAAAAATCACAACTAAATATAAGAAAATATTTCCTATAAAAAAAAAATATTTTTTTTCTAAAAGAAATTTTCTATAAAAAGTATTTTCAGAAAAACTTTTTCCAGCAGCTATTTCGCATCGAAACAAACTGAGGGTTAGAAAAAAACAGTAACTACATGACAATCAACTCATAAGTTGGGCTTTTCAGTAGAAAACAAGGCCCACTGTCATGGCCCATTATTGTACAATTAGGTATAATAAAAAAAAGAAAAGGTGTGCAGGCAGTCACTCAAGCAAGTAATCCGCTCCGCAGATACGAAGAGTTCGAGGAATATTGTTCATATCCATTTAGAGGTAATCTATACATATACTAGAATTCCCCTGTATATTGTTTATGATTGCGAAAAAACCCAAGAAAATTATGATAAACCCATATTGTTTGAGAATTTCTAAATTCTGTTTCACTGTAAGTTTCATTCTTGTTGCATAAATTTTTGAACTTTTACCCAGATTTAAGTCAATGCAAAAAGTTATGAAAAATGCCTTGGACCCAGTGGGGGTGGCCCACCACCCTCACTATTTTTTGATTGATTCAAATTTTTTATTTTTTTATTTTTATAATCTCACAGGGTCACCCCACTGGGGTCTCCAGCACTGTTGAAATTGTTTGGTAGAGCTGTGGGAAAGTGCTTATAGCTTATGCCTAAACAGCTTATAGTTTATAATTTTCAGCTTAAGCTGATTTCCAGCTTATTCTTAAAGCATCTACTGTCCCACTCAAAGAATAAGCTGATTTCTGACTTCCACAAAGCTATAAGCTATAAGCTATAAACTAAACTAAACACATCAAAATAGTTTAAATTAAGCTGAAATAAACTGAAAAAAAGTTCTGCCAAACAGGCACATTATGTGATGGGAACAGCTTCTCTATTTGGTGCGTATTGTTGGGCTCCATTGGGTTGATCCAGTCTAGTATTTTATATTTGTAAAAAGTTATGTTGGTCGGATATTGATAATCAAGTGGTTATAGGCATTCGATCAATGTGAAATCACAGGCATTGAACAATTTGGATGATTGTACTCCGTAGTGGGACCACGGAGGCCCAACAGGCCTGAGCCGTGATGGGATTATTCTCAAATTATTTAGGGATATTAATAAGAAATATTGAAAATGGTATCAATAATTTCGAAAGTTTCTGATGAAAGGGTTAGGGCATTTTCGAAGATCAACTAAACAAGAAGCTAAATCCATCTTCATTGATCAAATCAGTGATGGTTTGAAATGATACATTGTAGTTAATAACTTGATTGAACCAAATCAATCTTACAATCTAATTCCCAGTAACGAACTATTTGATTGTGAAAATTTTCCAAAATTGTCTTATTTGTCATTCCACTGAATAGTTGTATTGTTTATCTTTGATCTTGCTGTGATCTGATCATTGTAATTGAGAGTATTGTTAAGTGGGTACAAGGAATTCTCACTGGCTTAGTTTTGAATCCATCGCTGTTTATTATGCAGCTGAAAATGTTTTTTTTTTTGGGAAAAATGATGTGAATTTTTTTTTAGAAAATATGTCTTTCGTAATAAAGTATTTTTTTGTCTATTAAGTGTGGAAGTGGTGGCGTTGGTGGGCCAATAGCAGTGATAATGGCGGTGGCGGTGACGGTGACGGTGGTAGTGGAGGCCTTGGTAAAATTCTAATCTAGAAAATGTTTTTTACTTTTGAAAAACAAAAAACATTTTATGTCAAAACAAAGAAACATTAAATTTGTACTTCATCTATCTCTACCACACCCCTTCCAATGGGAATTAAACTGGGCTTGCTTTTTGTTTTGTTTTGTTTTTTTTTTAAATTAGACAAATAATTGTTCACATTTTTTTTTTTTCTACTACTATTTTATTAATCATGAAAAAAGATTTCACTATTTGTGACTTGCATGCTGTTCTTGCTTCAATCTTCATTTGAATTGACAAATTTTTAATGATAAAAGAAAATAGTGTTGTAATCATACAAGTTTTAAATTATAAATCTTGTTAGATTCCGAGTTCTTGTTTCATTACCAATATCTGTCACTCAAATCAACTGATATTACATAGAAATGGGAATGAAAAGCCTGGATATGCAATTGATTTTCATACCTTTGGTGGCCCTACTACGCTTTTTTAAAGTTCTCTCTTTTCATCATATATGGTCTACTTTCGTTTTATTCAAGCTTTGGAGTCATTACTGCCTACTAATCTAGAATGTTCAATAAATGAAGTACAAATCTGCCTTTCTATTGATATGGTAGAGATTGTGTGGTGAGATTTGCAATTTTATATGGGCCACTAACATTTCAAGATTTTTTACATAATTAACATTCATTTCATTTTTCATAAAAACCATTATTGAATGGCAGATCTTTTGAGAGTGAGCACTGAGATGTGATCTCCAGAGAGCAAGTCCTTTTGGCATCATTACATCAGCTTAAGCAAGAAATTCAATGGCTTCAAAAGACAAACAACAAGGATTGAGTTGGATGGAGTGGCTCAAAGGGTGGTCTCATCTGATTTACGAGGTACTTTTTCAGCGGCTTACATCGAGCCATCTGAAAACCCCATTGCTATTGCCTCCCCTCAACGATATTACCTGCATCGTCACCGGTTCCACCAGTGGAATTGGGCTTGAAATAGCCAGACAATTGGCCGAATCCGGGGTACATGTCGTTATGGCAGTAAGAAACCCAACTGCAGCTCATTCTCTAATCCAAAAATGGCGGACCTACAAGCCCAGTAACGCTTCCTTGAATGTCGATGTCATGGAGCTTAATCTTTTGTCTCTGGAATCTGTTGTTAGATTCTCAGAATCCTGGAATTCACTTTCAAAACCCTTAAATATTCTTATCAACAACGCTGGAATCTTCTCCATCGGAGAGCCTCAAAAGTTTTCAAGTAATGGATATGAAACGCATATGCAAGTGAACCATCTTAGACCGGCATTGCTTTCAGTACTACTCTTGCCATCTCTTAAAAGAGGCGCTCCAAGTCGAATCATCAATGTGAATTCTGTCATGCATTTCATTGGTTATGTTGATACGAATGACATGAATTTCGCTACTAGGAGAAGCGAATTCTCAAGCTTGAAGGGTTACTCGAGTAGTAAGCTAGAACAGGTCAAGTTCAGCAGCATCCTCCAAAAGCACATTCCTGCAGAAGCCGGGATTAGCATAGTTTGTGCAGCCCCTGGAAGTGTTCAAACAAACGTTGCACGTGATCTTCCTAAAATTATGCAAGTTGCGTATCATATGGTACCATTTTTTCTGTTCAGTCCTGAAGAAGGATCAAGAAGTGCCCTCCTTGCAACTACTGATCCTGATATTCTAAAGTGCTGCACAAAGTTGAAGGCTGATGAGAGCCCTGTCTGCACCTACATTTCCTACAATTGTCGTCCAATGAGCCCTTCCAATGAAGCACACAGGACTGGTACTTCTCAGCTAGTTTGGGAGAAGACGCTCGACATGGTTGGCCTTCCTGCTGATGCTGTGGAGATGCTTCTTGAAGGAAAAGAAATAAAATGCCAGTATGGAGCTCACCCAAATTAACTTTTTTTTTTTCCTATGTTACCTCACGTCATTTGACTGATTAATGATTTTTTTCCTGGTAGAATGGACTAGACCCATATGATGCATTTTCTGTTTTTCATGCTTTTGTAATGTTTGTTTTCTGTTTTGTGAGATATTAGAGCAAAACTGTTGTGAATAAATGCTAGAAGACTAAATCGCCTTTGCTTGATTCTAACTTCATGGATTGACTTCCTCATACGTTTTGTGAAACAATGAATTAAACATGACGTTGAATTTTTTAAATTGCAACCCTGTTAGTAATCCATTCATTGTTTTGTTATTTTTTTTAAGAAAGTTACTATCTCGTGCATATCTTGTGCGTCGTATAGATCAATTGCTAGTAAATACATTGAGAAAAGATCAAACTACATAATCATACACTACCATACGAGAAAAAGAAGAACAATAATATTGCAGAGCAACTACGGGTAAAATGGTAAAACTAACACCATCTTAACATAAGGTAACTCAGTGGAGGTAATTGTCATTTTAGAAAGTTGAAGGGGGGTATGTACGATTATCGTAAACCTCAGTGGACGTCAATATCATTTACTTTTTTCTTTTCTCTCTTTTTATTTCTCTTTGTATGCTTTATAACTCTTGTCAATTCATTAGTATAGAATCCTAGGAAAAATATTATCCTGTGTGAGTAAGGGTTAGCCTGTGAAAGTGGAACATAAGCCAGCTTGTGGGCTAAGGCCAGCATGTTTTTCTTTTTTATGGCAAGCCGAGTCAGGTTGTGAGCCAAAACCTTTAGTTCAAGCCTTGCCCAATGGACTTGGCCTAGACTAGGTTGCTGACTAGGTCAATACCGGGGCCAACGAGCCAGGCTTTGCAAGCCAATCTACGGCCTTACCCTAATGGGTCAAGATTTAATTTCTATTTTTATTTATTTTTTATTTTTTCTATATTTTTTGGGAAAATTGCATTTCAATGAACAGCGGATAAAGATGGTTCAAATATCCTATGTATATGGTGCAAATTGATTCTTATGCTTGGTGCAAGTCTTTTCTGTGTGTCAGAATTGATGATAGTTCAAATATCCTATGTGCATGGTGCAAATCGATTCATATGCTTGGTGCAAGTTTTATTTTAAGGTCAGAGTTACATCAAAAAAGATTCTCATCTATAGTGCAATTATTTTGTGATTGTTTCATCTATTTGCAATTTGCTTCTTATTTCATAATTTTTGACGGGATCACGAGTTGACTTAATGGGTTGGAATCGCTGGCAGTGTAATGGCCAAGCTGATAGATTGCCAAATGTCCAAGTCGGGCTTCAAACCCAAGGCTCAAGTCGAGGCGCACTCTCATTTAGGATGGGCTAGCCCACTCGGGCTAAGCAGGCCGTGGGCCTTGTGGCCAAATGATAAAGCTTTTGTGCGTGACCAATCTTACAAAATCCTATTCATTAGTTTTATTTATCTTTTTTTTTTTTTTTTTAAAACAAATATCCCTGACCTCTACAATTTGCTCTCACCTTCTCATATCTCTTTTTTCTCTAACCCTTTCCATTATCCAAAGCCCTTTTTCTCTAAAATTTGATCTCTCATCCCTTCCCCTCTCAAGTCTCACTTCATTTGAATCATGAATAATCATGAATTCAGGTAGAGTTTTGAAAGGGCATGGAAAAATGAAGAGGGAATGAAGCGAAAAATTTATTTATCTTTCATTTACATTTCACTCATTTTATTATTTATTCTTTTAAATCTCTACTCAAATATATAATTTAAACACAATCCTTGTCCCTTACCCCCTCCTCCAAATTTTTGTGGTTAGAAATGTTGTTTTAATTTTTGGGTTTCTACTTTAACATGGTAGGGTGGTTCGTTTTGGCCCTTAATCAAAACTATTCAACCCAAATATGTCCAGTTTAGAAATTGGTCAAAATCAGTTGTTCTCATCCTCTATCCGAGATGATCGGTTTGGGTGATGAGTATATGATGAACTCAACCCATAGTTGTTTATTTGAATCGGGCAAACTCAATGTATAAATTTTACAGCCGAGTTTTAGCTTTTAAACCATGGCCCAAAGGTTAACACTGGATCTAGACATCAATATGATGGTAAAGGCTTGAGAGTCCAAATGCAGCCCAATAGAAGTTTTTTTTTTTTAAATTTGGATATCAACTATCCAACAAAAATGCATAATTCAAAAAAAAAAAAAAAAAAATTCAATGATTTGAATATCACCTACCAAACAAAAATCTATGGTTCAATACCTTGGTTTGGTATTTGATATTCAAAACATGAGTTTATTCGATAATTATATGAATTAAGTGTGTTTGGTTTGAGTTTTCTGAATTAAATTTTTTAAAAACTGACTTTTTTGGTTTTCGTGTTTTTTTTTAGTGAATATTTTTTAAATTTTAAACATTTTTGTTACTTTTTTAGATGCACCTTATTTAGATGTATCTAAAAAGTAAAAAATTTGTGAAAAAATATTTTAAAAAATTAATAAATACATAAAAATACAAAAAATATTCTGAATTCTTATATTTTTTTTTGTATTTTTAGTATTTAGTAAATTTTTAAAAGATTTTTTTTACTTTTTAGATGTATTTATGTTAAGTGTGTCTAAAAAGTAAAAAAAATTACTTAAAATATTAAAAAAATCAATAAAAACAATGAAAAATAAGAAAGTAAGATTTTCTAAAAAATATTTTTTAAAAAGTGAAAACACGTAATTTGAAATTTATATCCTAATGCAAAAAGTAGTGTGAGTGGATAAGAAGGGAGGCGTGCAAAAAGAAGCATCCCTTTTGTAATCAAATTTGATTTTACACTGGTTTATAAATTTTGCCCTAATAAATAGCTTGTAATCTCATCTTGACAAACAAAAGTTAATTGGACAGATAAGAAAAATATCTCGCATGGCATTTGGGTTGGGTATTAACCAGTTGGCCCATCCAACTCAGCCTTATATTTTTAGGGTTTGTAAAGGATATTTTAGGTTAGGGTTTTTTACTGGCCGGTCCTGAGTTTTTCACTTATTTCCCTCTTAGTCTTGACTTTTGATCTTGTGCACCAACAGGTCCTGAGACTTTTTTTTGTACCGTTTTACCCCTCCCCTGTTCTGGCGTGTTTCTGTTTGGATCTTCCATCAAAATATTGTGTTTGTGATTTGGATTTCTGTGGAACTTCACGATTTGCTGTTGTATCTTCGCGATTTGTAGAGCTTTGTGATTTCTGATTTCGCGATTTGTGGAGCTTCTTGATTTCTGATTGCGCGATTTGTGGAGCTTCGTGATTTCTGATTTCGCGCTTGGTGTATCTTCGCGATTTGTGATTTGGGATTGCGTGTTTAGTGATTCTTCCTATTTGCGATTTCGTGTTTGGTGTATAGTTACATTTTTTGATTTGCGGTGTTGTGGAGTTAGGTCAACTGGTATGTTTGATTTTGATTTTAATTTCAATGTTTTGGTTTTTTTAGTTTGAGTTGGTGATTTTGATTTTGTGGTGATATTGTTGTTACTCTGTTATTTCTGTTGTGATTGAATTTGTGTTTTGATCATGATATTGAAAGTTTTGAGATATGTATTTGTTGATTGAATTTTAGATTTTTATTTTTTTAGTTACTTAAATTGTGTTGATTGAACACGTGTTGGTTTGTTATTTTCTACAGTGATAATTTTATCACTGTGTATTTTGGGGGTGATGTTGGATTAATTTTTTCAACAGTGATAAATTTATGAGTGAGTATGGGAATAGGAGATAATTTTATCACTGTATTTGATTTTGTTTTAGAGTGTTTGAGTTGTTTTCTAAAATGTAATTGTTGTTTGTTGCGGATTTATAGTGATGGAGAATTGTTTGTTTCAGTGTGCAAGTTTAGAGGTGTGACATTGGTTATCAAGTATAATGATGGATTTAATTTCAAGGATTTAGTATATAAATTGTGTGCAAAGTGGAGTGAGTTAGTTGGTAATTCTTTGAATATATCGTATTCAATGGCTGGACATTCTTCTTGTGGACTAGAAAGTGAAGAGGATTTGGATGTTATGGTTGGACTGGCACTTTCTTGTGATATTCATCGGATTGATGTTTTTGTAAAGTGTTGTTCTTTGGGTGAAGGTTATATGATTTGTGATGGTGAAGCTAGTAGTAGTAGTAGTAGTAGTGTTGTTTGTGAAACTGATTTTTTGCCTTCATTTTATTCAAATCAACGGAAACCTTTGCTCTCTGATGGGTGGGTTAATTGTATGAAAGGAGTGGGACAAAGGTTTGCTCAAGGAGTTGTTGAATTTCGAGATGCGTTGTCAAAATATTCTATTCATTCCGGCTTTAATTTTGATTTTGTTAAGAATGATAAAGATCGTGTCACTGTTCATTGTAAGAGAATGGCTGATTTGGGATGTTTATGGAGCGTGCATGCTAGAGTGGAAAATTATAGTAAAGCTTTCATTATTAAATAATTTGATGACGTTCATACTTGTGGATCTTCTTTTCATACAATTAAATATGCTAGGATGACTTCAAGTATGATTGGTGGGCTAATTTCTAGTGATATTCGTAACAAGGCTTTGACATCGGTTAGTGAGGTGGTTTGTGATTTCAAGGACTATTATGGAACAGAAGTTTCTTATCGGCGAGCTTGGATGGGTGTTAAGGGGTCTTGTTTTTGGTGACTATTCATTATCATTTGATGATCTTCGTTGGTATGTTGATGCTAATGCTTGCAATCCGGGAGCGTTTTGATATGGAATTTGATATTGATAGTAAAGGAAGACATTTCAAATGCTTGTTTTTCGCTTTTGAGGCATGTATTCATGGTTTCAAGTATTGTAGGCCTGTGTTGGTGCTTGATGGAACTTTTTTGAAAGAAAGACACAAAGGTTGGTTATTGGTCGCTATGTAAAGATGGTAACCAAGGTATATTTTGTGTGTATGTGTTATTATTATTGAAATAGTGATAATTCTATCATTTTTATTACTAGAGAGTGCTGGTAATTGAATATGGTCAACCTATTAGTAATAAATTTGTGCTGTATACTTTTTGTTAAATTTTTATATTTATACAGTGATAAATTTATCTATGGCTGGTGCTACATGTTATATACTTTGTGTTTTGATTTTCTTTTTGTAATCTTTTTTGATTTGTTACTGATAACTTGTATATATATATTTTGTTTGTAGGTTTGTATCCGTTATGTTTTGCGATTGTTGATGGTGAAAGTTATGACAGTTGGCATTAGTTCTTGTTAAAGTTATTAGGTATTTTGACTCTGGAGAGGGATATTGCGTTTGTTACTGATCGACATGGAGGTTTGCTGAAAGCTTTAGTTGAGGTCTTTCTGTTTTCTTCTCATTCTTTTTGTCTAATGGATTTGAAGACAAACTCGAAGACTTATTTGTCAGTGAAGAGTCGTGAATCAAAAGAGTAACCGAGGTATATTTTGTGTGTATGTGTTATTATTATTGAAATAGTGATAATTCTATCATTTTTATTACTAGAGAGTGCTGGTAATTGAATATGGTTAATCTATTAGTAATAAATTTGTGCTGTATACTTTTTGTTAAATTTTTATATTTATACAGTGATAAATTTATCTATGGCTGGTGCTACATGTTATATACTTTGTGTTTTGATTTTCTTTTTGTAATCTTTTTTGATTTGTTACTGATAACTTGTATATATATATTTTGTTTGTAGGTTTGTATCCGTTATGTTTTGCGATTGTTGATGGTGAAAGTTATGACAGTTGGCATTAGTTCTTGTTAAAGTTATTAGGTATTTTGACTCTGGAGAGGGATATTGCGTTTGTTACTGATCGACATGGAGGTTTGCTGAAAGCTTTAGTTGAGGTCTTTCCGTTTTCTTCTCATTCTTTTTGTCTAATGGATTTGAAGACAAACTTGAAGACTTATTTGTCAGTGAAGAGTCGTGAATCAAAAGAGTATTTGCTTACTCTTTTTAGTAGATGTGCATATGCTCCTACTATTGAGTTATTTAATAAGCTATTTGAAGAATTTAAAGGTCGTTGTGGTCGTAGTGTTGAAAGGTTTCTTGAGGATTTGCCTAATGAGTGTTGGTGTAACTTTTCAAGGCAAGAGGTATGGTGAAATGTGCACAAATGTTGCGGAATCTTTTAATTCATGGATTAGGGATGAACGCCATTTGTTTTCAACTAGTCTTGTTGATGCTATACGGGTGAAACTAATGGAGCAATTTTCAAGAATGAGAGAAGTTGGGAATAAGTGGAATCATATTGTTTGTCCTTTTGCAGAGAAAAAGTTGGAAGAAGCTTTTAATGATACAAAAGCATGGATAGTTAAGAAATGTAGCGATGACATTTATGAAATCCAATTGAATCATTTAGTTATGGTTGATATTGGGAAACGTTGTTGTTCTTGTCAATTGTAGGAAATTGATTCTTTTCCTTGCAAACATGGTTTTTGTGCTATAAAGAGGAGTGGGAAGGATCTGAATCGCTTTCTTGATGATTACTACCGTGTTAGTAATTATTGTGATTCTTATTCACATTCTATCTATCCAGTTCCTAGTATGTGGAAGCCAAATGTATTTGTTGATGATGATGTTGTTTTACCTCCTCTTTGTAAGAGACCAGCTGGACATCCAAGAACAAAGAGAATACCTTCTAAGGGCGAAATCAAGAGAATTAGATGCAGTAGGTGTGGAAAGATGAGAACTCATAATCGGAAGACATGTAAACAAGCTTTGTTTTAGTTGTATTGATTTTAATTGAATTACTTTGTTTGAGAGTTGGGAGGTGTTACTTGCATTGAATGATTGAGTATTTTTTGAAAGATGTATCATTTTGGTACTCGCATTGAATGATTAAGGAATTTGTTGATCAGAAATTATATTTTTTGCTGATATTTTTACAGGATTAAGTTTCACATATTTATATTATTTGATTTGGGTTAAATGTAGTTGCTATTTTTTGGTGTTTTATAAAGTGATAAATTTATCACTGGTTGGTTTGGACAAGTTGATAGCTTATTTTTTTGTAAGAATGATAAATGTATCATTAATGTGGTTCTTGAATTCTGTTATTTTGAAGAATGATAAATTTATCACTTATTGTGTGGGAAGAGTTGATGGTTTATTACATTTATGTCAGTGGTTTATAAATTTATCACTGTCATATCCAAACAAATGTTCTTTTCTACAGTGATAAATTTATCATTGTATGGAGTTATCTAGTTTTCCCAGGAAAAATTTCCACAATACAAAGGTGTAGATCAAATCTCTAGAATAGATAATTGCATATCTCATTGTTAAGTGCTTTAAAAAGCAAAATTTTTTAAATCGACTACGATGTTTATTTGGTTTAACAACAAGTTCTCGATAATCGCTTTTGTGGTCACTCAAAAATTAGCTTTGGATGTTTGAGTTGTTTAACTGAAGTATCAAATGGTTTTGATTATTCAGAAATCACCAAGGATGGCATGTTCTTACACTCATTCTCAAAGCTGGGAATATCTACAAATTGTAACAGTATTTTAATTTTCAATTTAGATAATGTAATAGTGCTTGTGTTTTAATTTTCAATTAGGTAAATTTTTTATTATTTTTTATAGTGTTTTGTTTACTTGAATTAGGAAAAAAGAATGAGAGAGGGAGAGAGAGTCGCTAGTTTTTTTGTTTGAATATTGGTAAATTTATCAGTGTTAACAGTGATAAATTTGTTAAAACAGTGATAAATTTATCAGGATAAACAAAACACTATAAAAAATAAACTTATCAGTGTAGTGACTCCAAACCTGTTATTAACCTTTAAATTCAACACAAATATTCAGATTAGAAACAATTTTTTGAAAGAAATTTGGATAACAAGACTGATATGAAAAACCAGGTGTGGTAACGATATGGTTAAAAAAGACTGAATGTTTCATTGAAGCAAATTTGAGATTGTAACAAACAAGCATTGTCCATAACTTTGACATTGTAACAACCAAGCACTGTCCATAACTTTGACATTGTAACAACGAAGCATTGTAATATTCATTGGATTAAAGTGAGAACCAAAATCATCAAAATACAGGTAACACTGTAACATATCAAAATACAGGTAACACTGTCCGTTTGTTTTCTTCTATTCCAGATGTGTTGATTATTGCAGAGGCAAGTCATCAATGTTTTGATCAGGTATTTGTCATTGAATGTTTTGTTGGTCACCAAGAAGACAGCTAACATATCGCCTCGCTGATTGCATTCTTCCTTGGTAAAAGTAGGCATTATGTTGTTATTGGAAACATATTGCCTTATGATGTAGCAAACAAGGATTTCGCAATCAAACCTGCAAAAACATTTTGAAAACAAAATATTATAATTTGGTTTTGTTGCTTTTTTTTTTAATAATAGTGTTTTGTTATTGATAAACTTACGATGTGTCATCTTGTGGGTCGTTGATGACGTTGTCTATCTCATTGCTCAAATTTAGCAGGTGAATGAGAGTTGGGTTCTTATGCTTTATGTATTTTTCAATAACTGCCTCTCGCAACATAACTGCCTTCTTATGCTTTATGGATTGGGTTCTTGTCATTTGGTTTGATGATTTTTGCATGCTCACATATCCAATCTTGTTGAGGACAAAAAAATGTTATAAATTAGTTTTTAGTAAATGTAAATATTATAGTTTACAAGTTGTAAGTGAGGTATTTTCTTGCCAATAAGATGATCACACATTCGCAGACTCTACAATTTGGTTGATATTATGCGCTATTGATCTTGTAAGATGTTGTTTTGTCATGCGCCACACCAATCATAAGACTTCATTTCATTAATATTCTCAAGGTATTTCATGAACCCCAACCAATTGTTGTCCCAAGATGCGGATACAACAAAAGCAAACAAACCGAAGGCACACAAGCCTAACGACATCTTCTACATCTTCATTGTTGTTGCTTCTCAAAAGTTTCGTTATCAACTTTTGGATTGAAGCACTTGTCATTCTCGCTCTCGGTTATTTTCCTTCTTTGCACCATAGCTACCTCATTTTTTCTTCCGTATGCAAGATTCATCTTCTTCTGTTCACATGCAATCCCAAAAATTAATTTGAAGTCATTTTCTTTTCAACTTCAGCTTCTTCCCAGCAATTTCAAATGTGGTTCCATCCATTTGGTAAGTTTGTAAAATTTTTGCAACCACATCATCATATTTAATTGAATCTTTTCTTTTAACTTTGTTTTCACTCAATGTATCAACCAGAAGTGAAAAATGTGTCTTTCTCAATACTGTCAAATGCTCCTCTCTGAGTTTTGTTGTCTTGAAAAATTTGATAAGAGATTGAATGTTGGAACGGTAGACATTCTTTGCTTCATTATCATATATCTGTTAAGTCCTAGTTTTTCTTCCATCAATTTTTTTCTTCCCTCTTGGTTTGTGGAGCTCTGTAGGTTGGTTCAATGGTTCTGCTTTGGGCTCCTCATTGTCAATGTTAGATTCAGGTTGCACTTTTAGTTGATTTTCACTTTCATATGTTGTTGGCTCTATAACAAACTCAACATTTTCAATCTTTTTCTTCTTTGAGAAACTTATTTCTCGATGATGTGATCTTTTACAATGACTGGCATCATCTGTACAAAAACATTGAGCATGAACATTAAAAATTAAGAATAATTTTATTACTGAACTAGGCAAACTAAAAAGAATTTATCACTCTATTATGCAAATTAAGCAAATATATAATTGTATAGCAAAGTTTAGATTCCAAATTGTAAAAGAACATGAATTATCATGATGAAGATGAAAACAATTGTATAGCAAATTTTATCACTGAATTAGCAAAAGTAAGAAAATGCATCATTGTATAGCAAATGAACATAAAGGTATGATTATTATGACGTTGAATATCACTCATAAATTAATACTGTATGGTACAGATTCAAAACAGTTTCAAGTCAAATTGTATCACTCAATTATAGTTATGAGAGAAAAAGGGAGGCAAATCTATCATTATAACAAATTTTATCACTCAATTAAGAAAATTAAGCAAATCTATTATTGTTGTAACAAATTTTATCACTGAATTGGGCAAAGTAAGCAAATCTGTTATTGTATATCAAATTTTATCACTGAATTAGCAAAAGTAAGCAAATCCATCATGAAGATGTGATTATTATGAAGTTGAATATCAATCATAAATTAATACTGTATGATACACATTGAAAATAGTTTCAAGTCGAATTTTATAACTCAATTACAGTTATGAAAGAAGAAGGGAAGCAAATCATCATTATAACAAATTTTATGACTCAATTAAGAAAATTAAGCAAATCTTATTCTCATAGCAAATTTTCTCACTAAATTGGGAAAAATAAGCAAATCTGTTACTGTATAGCAAATGAACATGAAGATGTGATTATAATGAAGTTGAATATCACTTAATTATAGTTATAAAAGAAGAACAGAAGATGAATGTAACTCACGTTTGATTCGCAGGTTTGTTGAAGATGAATCAAACAGGGAATATAGATCGAAACGGTGGAGGATTTGCTGGGATCTGTTCGGAATCAGAATATAGATCAAAACAGAGGTGATTTCTTTGGAAACGATGAGAGATTCAGGAAAATCTCTTCATTTGGTTTGATTTCCAAATCGCAAATCGCCTCAGAATAGTTTCCAAACCAGAACAATGGAGAAGGAGTGTGTGTTTCACGAGCACAGGGGGAGACCTCGTGATATGTTATTTGCTTCACGCGTGTTTTGTAACATTCAGGGGTAAAATTGGAAAGTGAAATAAGACAGGACTTGGTGGGTAATAATTTATTTGCATGGGACCGGCTGGTAAGTCCCCCTTTAGGTTATAGGGCTGCACTAGGCTAATATTTTGTACCGGTTCAATTTTCTATGCGGTTTGAAATTTAAAATTGTAGACCGACCCAGCCCGGAAATATATTATTTTATGTTTTATATTATGTATTTATTATGCAAAAATATATAAACCCTTGTAGAGGTTCCATCATTTTAATAGAAGTCTCTCAACTGATCTCTGCACCTTATATATGCATCATTTGCATATATACATTGTTTTGTGTTTTGAAATTGGTCTATAGATTTATTTTTTTTTCATTACCGGACTAGTATTTTTTGTTTTTTTTTTTTTAGTTTTTAACAAAACACTAATGCAATGCTACATACTTCCAAAAAACACAACCCTCACTCACTTGTGATTGGTTCAGGAAGGAAAGAAAAAAAAAATATATATATATATGATTGGTCCATACATTTTGAGGGCAATGGAGATCTCCAACTTTGAAAGTCCCACACATTTTTGTTAAATTAAAAAGATAAGTTCCAGTACATTTGATACAAAACGAAAGCAAGGAGGACCATACTAGTCCCTATTCAAAAAAGGGGTACAAAAATAATAGTAATGATTTAGAACTCTAAATAATGAGCTCTAAATTCACCACTAGTGAGGTGAAAATAGTTTAAAAAAAAAAAAAGACACAGCGTATACTGTGACAGTGAGTGAGACCCACTGCTACATCATTAGTAATACCTCTAATTAGAGGTCTTAAGCTTTCTTCAAAAAATAAAGGGGAATGGTGTATAAACAAAACTTCTTATAAAAAGGTAATTGCAAAAGGTGCAAGAGTATCAGCCAACCCTCTCCACAGGTAAAGCAAAACGCTGTTTGTCATCCGCGTTGTATTGTCACTTGAATAGTAAATGGTTAAAACATTTATAAAATAAAATTCTTGCATTTAAAACGACGTCAAATATATGAATTATGTGAACAAGCTTGAAAATTACAGTCGTCAAAAAAAAAAAAAAATTATGATGACTATATAAACTTGATGTTCGAGCTAGGCTGGCTTGAGCGCACACATCTCTTAAGTAATGCTAGACCAAGCCAAATTCTGAAATTGGTCTAATGAATTTTTTCTTTTTTTTTTTCATTACCGGACTAGTTTTTTTTTTATTTATTTTTATTTTTTATAACAAAATCCTAATGCATTAAATTTAAAAGATAATGTAACGCCCTCAAAATATAACCCATTAAATATAAAACATGACATGCATTATTTAAAAGAAAACAATATATTATACCAACCATCAGAGTATTACGAAATAAAACATAATAATAAGTGCCCTACGGGCTTACATCTTGCCAAGCCAACACTTGGACACAACTCCATGAGTTCTAACTCGAAACAAATAAAGCCCTAGGCTTGAATGTTTACATAGTTCAAATAAAGCAAATAAAGCAACTAAAGAAGATCTTCAAGTCCAAATCCTCACAAGCTAAGCCTTTGGA
Organism: Camellia lanceoleosa; assembly: GCA_025200525.1. NCBI lineage: Eukaryota > Viridiplantae > Streptophyta > Magnoliopsida > Ericales > Theaceae > Camellia > Camellia lanceoleosa. Next base: position 96,823,481 of record CM045772.1, on the reverse strand, counting down.
GGTAATGAACCACCTGATCCTGAAAAATGAAGTTCCCATAAAGGGTGAGCCACAGCCCAATAGAGAAATACTAAACCAGGCATAAGAATTAACTAAAGCATTAGCATCCGATACATGGTTAATACAAGATAATCAATTTCCAATTCCATGACACGAATGTCTACATTGTCTATGACATATTGTCTAAGACACCTTTCACTTTCCAATATTTATTCAACTTTCCAACTATATCATTATGGCTCAGAACCTGGCCAACTACAATAGTGATTCAGATGTCACCAAAATAAATGTGACTAAAGCTCAAACCACAACACTTTCATACTTCCAACTGATACACATTATAATGATGTATCATATCAACAACAAATAGCATACATATGAGTGATGCTACTGGAGTCCATCCCCTATCTCCTCTCAACAAATCCGGTTTAGAGGTACATCCCCTATCTTCCCCTAAACCGTGGAGTTCATCCCCTATCTCCTCCAAACAACATGCATATGCAATGAAACACACAATTGCCATATACACACATAATCAATACAAGTGATGTTCTGTATTAATTCAACAGTCAACATAAGTGACTTAATTCCAGTTATACCTAGGCCACATGCAAGGTCTACAACAATCACGACTATCCTCCACCGATAGCCCAAAACAGTTATTTCTAAACAAGAAATAAACACAACAATGAATGAAAAATCACATTCTCATAGGTAAGTATTTACACTACCCAACTATATCATTAATCTCATAATTTCCCAACTTTATGAATTAAACCCAAATCCACATTTTTCCCTTAAATTAATTATACAAATTAATCTAAGCCAAAACCCTAAGGTTTCTCCCAAATTTATCAAACTACCCCCATATACCAAAACACCAACACTTAGGATTAAAGCGTATAAATGGAGTAGGAAATCCCTACCTCGAAGCAAGAACCCAAAAAGAAGAAGATGAAGATGATGCCCAAATTCCAAAGTGCTCCAAATCCAAAACTGTTCAGATTAAATGAAAGCCCTCGATTCACTCTACCTTTTTAATGAAGAAACTAGGGTAGAAATACACTCTAGATAGATCAATCCTAAGAGAGAAGTTGAGTTGGGAGAGAGAGAACTCGTAATCTAGGGTTTGGAATCTGAAAAGAGGATGGAAAACTGCTTTAAAACGTCAAAAACACGATTTTATACCCAGACGCCCCGCTCGAGCGGTCCAACTCCCGCTTGAGCAGACACTCACAGACTCCCGCTCGAGCGGCCCAACTCCCGCTCGAGCGTACAACCCTGCGCAAGAAATACTGGATGGGTGTTTTTCCCGCTCGAGCGCCAAAACCCCCGCTCGAGCGGACAAGGAACAACAAGTCCCCGCTCGAGCGTTAAACTCCCCGCTCGAGCGGACAAGCCAAAAACTGAACATCAACACTTGGTTTCTAAACTCAACCAACCTGCAAATAACTCGCCCAAAACATCCTATAACTCAAGAATAAGGAATTAAAGGACAACAACAAATAATAATAAGACCATAGAATCTACTAACATAAGTCGAATATAATAATCAAAAGGAAAAGACCGGTCGCTATAACCTCCCTTAAAAGAATTTCGTCCCCAAATTAAGTATGAGTTTGTAAAAATAAGTTTTTCTCAATTCCCAATGATATTATAAAATAATAAACAATAACTTGATTCAATACCGTCCACTTCATCTCTTATCAAGAGGCATCTCATAATATATATAAAACAACATATATTTCAACCTGCATCAAGATTATGCATTATTCCCTTCAATGTTAACAATTTCCATATCATATTCAATCTCATGATATAAACAACACATTCAATATAAAAATGTTATATTACACTTCCATAAAAGGCACGTTCAGATGTTAACATTAAATCCAGAACATTCTCAATGTTTTCCAACTTAAGACATATATAAAATTCTCAAGTTCCACCATATTATATAATCTAAATACAAGATTACAAATCAATAAACATATCCGGATATTTCTCACGGACTTCCAACTCACGTTCCCAAGTGGCCTCCTCCACTCCGTGATGCTTCCACAAAACTTTCACTAAAGGGATGGTCTTGCCACGCAAAACTTGATCCCGCCTATCCAAAACCCGAACCGGTCTCTCCTCATACGAGACATCCTCATCAATAACTAAATCAGTCCAATCCAACACATGTGACGGATTCGCTCATACTTCAAGCATACTCACATGAAACACGTCATGAACTCCGGATAAGCTGCGGTGGCAAAGCTAAACGATAGGCAATTTCACCAATTCTCTCAAGGATCTCAAAAGGACCAATAAACCGGGGATAACTTCCCACTCTTCCCAAACCTCATCAAACCTCGTTTGGGTGATATCTTGAAAGACATGATCACCCACCTCAAATACCAAAGGTCTCCTCCTACGGTCAAGATAAGATTTCGACGACTAGGTCAGTAACAAGCCTCTTACGGATAAGCTCAACTTTCTCCGCTGCTTTCTCACCAACTCGGACCCAACAGAGGTGCATCACCCACCTCGCCCAACAAACAGAGATCTACACTCGGCCATACAAGGCCTCAAACGGTGCCATACCGATACTAGACTGAAAGCTATTGTTGTAGGCAAACTCCACTAATGGTAAGTGCCTCTCCCACGACCCACTAAAGTCGAGAACACAACCCCGAAGCATATCCTCAAGGATCTGAATAGTACGCTCGGACTGCCCGTCAGTCTGAGGATGATAAGCCGTGCTAAAAGTCAACTTAGTGCCTAAAGTACTCTGCAAACTCTGCCACAACCTAGCAGTAAAACGAGGATCTCTATCTGAGACGATCGTCACTGGGACCCCGTGCAACCTCACTATGTCCCGTATATATAAGTCGGCAAGATGATCTACCGAATCTTTAACACGCGTAGGAATGAAGTGCGCTGACTTCGTCAATCGGTCTACAACCACCCAAATAGCATCACTACCCCGCTGAGTCCTCGGAAGACCCACAATGAAGTCCATAGTGACATGCTCCCACTTCCACTCGGCAATAGGCAAGGGTTGCAACAAACCCGCTGGCCTCTGATGCTCGGCCTTCACTTGCTGACAAGTAAGGCACTTAGATACGAAAGCTGCCACATCTTTCTTCATACCCCGCCACCAAAACTGGCGACCCAAATCCCGATACATCTTAGTGCCTCCCGGATGCACTGCAAGGCGCGAATGATGAAACTCTCGGAGTACTTCCTCTCGGCAAGACTCCGGCACAAACAGACGGTCTCGGTATCTCACACTCAGGTCGGGAAACACCGTCAAACCCTTCTCAACCTTCCCAATGGAAATCTTTTCTCGGAGAGATTCTACTTCAAGATCACCCCTCTGAGCCTCTATCACTCGAGTCACAAGTGTAGGCTGTGCAACAACAGAAAACAAGGCCGCAGCCTCAACGGATTCACCCAGAAGCAAATCAAACTCCCCAAGTGCACCCAACATCTCCCACTCTCGGATGTCTATACTAGCTACGTCACCAACAGATTTCCTGCTAAGGGCATCGGCCACAACATTGGCCTTTCCCGGATGATAGTGCAACTCAAAGTCATAATCCTCAATGAACTCCATCCACCTCCTCTGCCTCAAATTCAGGTCTTTCTGTGTAAACAGATACTTCAGACTCTTATGATCCGAGAATACCTCGAACTTCTCACCATAAAGATAATGCCTCCAAATCTTCAAGGCAAAAATCACAGCTGCTAATTCTAAATCGTGCGTAGGGTAATTCTTCTCATGAATTTTCAACTGACGTGAGCCATAGGCAACCACTTTTCCCTCTTGCATCAACACACAACCTGCATCTCGTGAGGCGTCGCAAAGAATCGCATAACCCAACCCTCTCTCCGGAATAATCAAGACCGGAACGGTGGTCAATCTAACCTTCAACTCCTGAAACGACTTTTCACAAGTCTCACTCCATACAAATTTGACTCCCTTCCGAGTCAATCTAGTCAACGGTGAAGCTAACTTGGAGAAATCCTTCACAAACAGACGATAATACCCTGCCAATCCCAAAAAACTGCGGATCTCAAACACACTCTTAGGCTGTGCCCAATCTTGCACTGCTTCAGTCTTGGATGTATCAACAGACACCTCTTCCCCAGAAACTACATGGCCTAAGAATTTCACCTCATTTAGCCAGAACTCACACTTCCCGAACTTAGCATAAAGCTTATGGGCTCTAAGTAACTCAAGCACCACTCTCAAGTGTTCCTCGTGCGCCTCCCTCGAAGGTGAATAAATTAGAATGTCGTCCACGAAGACGACCACAAAACGATCCAAGAATTCCCGGAAGATCCGGTTCATCAAATCCATAAACACTGCTGGTGCATTGGTGAGCCCAAACGGCATCACCAGAAACTCATAATGACCATACCGCGTACGGAATGCCGTCTTAGGAATATCCTCCTCCCTGACTCTCAACTGATGATAGCCCGATCTCAAATCTATCTTAGAAAAACAACGAGAACCCTTTAACTGATCAAACAAATCATCTATACGAGGCATAGGATACTTATTCTTAACCGTAACCCGATTCAATTTACGGTAATCTATACACAGTCTCAAAGCACCACCTTTCTTTTTAACAAAAAGGGCTGGCGCTCCCCACGGCGAAACACTAGGACGGATATAACCCTTATCTAACAATTCTTGGAGCTGAATCTTTAACTCAACTAACTCAGCTGGGGCAAAACGGTAAGGTGCCATAGAAATCGGCGCCGTGCCGGGCACTAAATCAATGGAGAACTCAATCTCTCGCTGAGGTGGCAAACTAACAAGATCATCGGGAAAAACGTCCGAATACTCACAAACCACCCTCGGCAACACAATCTGGGTCTCATCACCCTCACTAATCGAAAGACTAGCAAGTAGACCACTAAGCTCACTCTGCCGTCGCGGATCATAACCCGGTGGCAAAACACTACCAACTCGGTCCCCCAGAAAACGAAAACACTCCCCGTTCACGGTACAACAAGTGACCCTCTGACGGTAGCAATCAATAACTGCCCGGTATGACGACAACCAGTCCATACCCAAAATAACATCAAAGCCCTTCATGGGCATAACTACAAAAGAGAAAGGGATTCTATGATCATCAACCTCTATGTCACAACCCCTAACACCTTGTTTCAAAATCAATTCACCCCCAAGAGGTGACACTACACAAATAGGAGACGCTAACTGTGCTAACTCCAATTCCAAAACAGATGCAAATGTAGCAGACACAAAGGAATGAGATGCACCCGTATCAATCAAAACATTAGCAACCGAGTTGCAAAACAAAAAGGTACCTCTAACCACAGATGGAGTTGGCACAAGATCCTCATGATAACAAAGATACACGCCCAGATGCCCTCTCGATCAACCTCACACCTCGGAGCATAAGATATTGCCTGATTGGGGACGAAGAAGCCCCTAATTGACCTCGAGGCTGAGGCCGTGGCGGGCGGTGACTCGAGTCGCCTCGAACCAGATGCACGGATGTGCACCCAACTGTGGGCAAAATCTCTTCATGTGCCTGGTTGACTACATCGATAACACGATAGTGGTGACCTCTACTCGACTCGCTCGAGATCGAGCCAAGAAGATGCCGCTCTCTGAACTCCTCCTCTCGAGGACAAATCGGAGACTTGTGACCCGGTGGCCACACTTGAAACAGTAACGTCTCACGACTACCTTCCTAACTAGCACTCAGATCGAAAAGTGGATCTAGAAAAACTACTCGAGGTCAGCCGAGGAGTGAAACCTCTCGCCTCCTGCCATCACTCGCCATCCCGACTCCTCTTGGAGCCTTTACGCCTTCCTCCTCCTCCTGCATCATAGTCTCGTATGGGCCAGATCAACCAATCGCCCAAAATCCCTAATCATAGATCCGACAACTCAAAGATGAGGCCACGCCAACTTCTTCTCAAACTCAATACACCGGCGCCTCGACGCCACTAACTCAAAGTAACTCGACAAACTAGTAAATGAGGCCTCAAACTCACCATCGATGAACTATTCATGCTTTAGGCAGAATCGATCTCTCAACTTCTCTGAATACCGGAGATGTACTTCTCTGAAAAGCATCAACAAAAGCCTTCGTACTTCCAATACGACCCTTGGTGAACTTCCACCATCGACCAAGATCCCCTTTCACCGAAAGATGCCAAAGTCACCTTCAAGATTTCGCCTTCGATGCCTAGCATCTCAAACGTTTTCGTTCTGCTCGAGCCATTCATCGGCTTTAAGCGGCTTTTGGATCACCCACAAATTCATCCGGATTAGACCGAAAAACTCCTTTTCGTAAAGGAGGGTCCTGCATCCGTAACAACAACCGGAGCCCGATTCTCACCAAGAATGCCTCTCGACTCTAAATGCCCTCGCTATCTCTCGGGCTCATAGCTCGGCCACATTGGCTCGCCAACTCCTCTGACCGCCGGGATCTCCTCAGGCACTGGTACTTCCTGCCTACCCGGCCTACCACGCCTACCGCGTCCTCGTCCTTGACCTGACATCCTAAGAAAGGAAACAAAGACGTTAGCACATTAATAAATGTGCCGAAGCTAAACACTCACATCCTAATGCATTGGACAACAATAAATCATTCCACGTAAGCACATAATCACATAAGCACCTACGAATTTCATTCCTGGATAATGACAGTCCCGAGGCGTCACTAAAGTTCCGGTTGGAAACAACATTGATCAAGTGCCTTTCCAACAAGACTTTCAGAAACTCAAGGGTCCAATCAATATCCTCGAAACTACATTCCATACCCACATAGTCACATAAACATGTTATCATATAAGCATGTAATCATTACACTAAGTCTCTATCAAACGAGACGAACCCATTGTGATACTAATCACTTCCCACGTACCCAAAGTATTGAACCCGCAGACGCCTCTGATACCAAGTTGTAACGCCCTCAAAATATAACCCATTAAATATAAAACATGACATGCATTATTTAAAAGAAAACAATATATTATACCAACCATCAGAGTATTACGAAATAAAACATAATAATAAGTGCCCTATGGGCTTACATCTTGCCAAGCCAACACTTGGACACAACTTCATGAGTTCTAACTCGAAACAAATAAAGCCCTAGGCTTGAATGTTTACATAGTTCAAATAAAGCAAATAAAGCAACTAAAGAAGATCTTCAAGTCCAAATCCTCACAAGCTAAGCCTTTGGAGGTAATGAACCACCTGATCCTGAAAAATGAAGTTCCCATAAAGGGTGAGCCACAGCCCAATAGAGAAATACTAAACCAGGCATAAGAATTAACTAAAGCATTAGCATCCGATACATGGTTAATACAAGATAATCAATTTCTAATTCCATGACACGAATGTCTACATTGTCTATGACATATTGTCTAAGACACCTTTCACTTTCCAATATTTATTCAATTTTCCAACTATATCATTATGGCTCAGAACCTGGCCAACTACAATAGTGATTCAGATGTCACCAAAATAAATGTGACTAAAGCTCAAACCACAACACTTTCATACTTCCAACTGATACACATTATAATGATGTATCATATCAACAACAAATAGCATACATATGAGTGATGTTACTGGAGTCCATCCCCTATCTCCTCCCAACAAATCCGGTTTAGAGGTACATCCCCTATTTTCCCCTAAACCGTGGAGTTCATCCCCTATCTCCTCCAAACAACATGCATATGCAATGAAACACACAATTGCCATATACACACATAATCAATACAAGTGATGTTCTGTATTAATTCAACAGTCAACATAAGTGACTTAATTCCAGTTATACCTAGGCCACATGCAAGGTCTACAACAATCACGACTATCCTCCACCGATAGCCCAAAACAGTTATTTCTAAACAAGAAATAAACACAACAATGAATGAAAAATCATATTCTCATAGGTAAGTATTTACACTACCCAACTATATCATTAATCTCATAATTTCCCAACTTTATGAATTAAACCCAAATCCACATTTTTCCCTTAAATTAATTATACAAATTAATCTAAGCCAAAACCCTAAGGTTTCTCCCAAATTTATCAAACTACCCCCATATACCAAAACACCAACACTTAGGATTAAAGCGTATAAATGGAGTAGGAAATCTCTACCTCGAAGCAAGAACCTAAAAAGAAGAAGATGAAGATGATGCCCAAATTCCAAAGTGCTCCAAATCCAAAACTATTCAGATTAAATGAAAGCCCTCGATTCACTCTACCTTTTTAATGAAGAAACTAGGGTAGAAATACACTCTAGATAGATCAATCCTAAGAGAGAAGTTGAGTTGGGAGAGAGAGAACTCGTAATCTAGGGTTTGGAATCTGAAAAGAGGATGGAAAACGCTTAAAACGCGTCAAAACACGATTTTATACCCAGACGCCCCGCTCGAGCGGTCCAACTCCCGCTTGAGCAGACATCAGACTCGCCGAGCGCCCAACTCCCGCCGGCGCATAACCTCAAGAAATCTTGGATGGTTGTTTTTCCCGCTCGAGCGTCAAAACCCCCGCTCGAGCGGACAAGGAACAACAAGTCCCCGCTCGAGCGTTAAACTCCCCGCTCGAGCGGACAAGCCAAAAACTGAACATCAACACTTGGTTTCTAAACTCAACCAACCTGCAGTCAACCTGCCCAAAACATCCTATAACTCAAGAATATGGAATTAAAGGACAACAACAAATAATAATAAGACCATAGAATCCACAGAACATAAGTCCGAATATAATAATCAAAAGGGAAAAGACCGGGGTCGCTATAGATAAGTTCAGTACATTTGATACAAAATGAAAGTAAAAGGGACCACACCAGTTCCTATTCAAAAAGAACTTCTTGCAAAAGGGTGGCTGCAAAAGTTGCAAGAGTATAAACCACATGATTGCCCTCTCAATAGGTAAAGTAAAAGGGATGTTTTTCATCCATGTTGTTGTTGTATTAATTGTGTAATAATATAAAATAAATAGATTTATAATGGATAATTAAAATTTCAGAACAAGAAATTTATGCTGAAAATTACAATAAATCATAAGATAAAATAGCAAAGAAAGCAAACCGAAATTTGCACTAAACAATATTTTTAAAACAGATTCGCCATATCACCGGTAGGGTGCTGAAGGTTATTCGATGGCTATCTCCCAAGATATGACGGTTGGACCAGTTACAGCAATGCACCGACTGAGTAGTTTTAGCGAACAGAACTATGATAGCACACTCTCACTAGGAAGAATATAAAATGAGAGAAACTTTTGAAGACAAGAACAAATATTCTAGGTCCACAAAATGAAGGAGAATGGTCTCATTTTATACACATGGAGGGAGAGAGGAAAAGGCTTCGCCATCAGAGCTCCTCACAAATGCAGAAATCAATTTTGCATTAATCTGCAAAACTGATGGATTAAATCCATCATAAATAGAAGAGTTACCAACTCTATTATACACATAGGTTTTGTGTATATATTCCTGTAGCCCATAGATTTGGCTTGGTCCAAAAAGATTAAGATGGGTGGGCTAAACCCAACCCCTAAACTCAATCCATTCTAGCAAGCCCCAAGATCCATGACCCACGACCGACAACCTACAGCCCACAGATCACGGACCCGGCCCGATCTGGTCTGGGCGGGCGGGCAACACACACGCACACGCACGTGTGGCAATTTTTGCATAATCAACTTGGACCATAGTCTTGGCTCAAGCCCATCCTTGAAGCATCCATAACTTCCTTTCGTTCGGAAAATTTGGATTTAAATACCCATCAATGCTCTCCTCTACAATCAATGTGGGATACAAGGTTTTACACCTTTCTCAACACCTCTTTCATGAAGCCAACTTAATGAGTCAATTTCTCATTCAAATCTTAAAGGTTTTTAGTCATTCTTTTTGTGGTGTAAAGATTTCATTACAAAGAATCTAAACCCACTTTGTTAGACTTATTTATTTTGATGATTTATTTAATTATGTTTTTAATTTATTTGGAAGAGAAAAATAGAATCAAAATTTATTTTGATGATTTATTTGAAAGAGAAAAATAGAATCAAAATTTATTTTGTCCCATTATTTCTCACCTAAACCTTTATCCTAAATGTTGTTAAAATGTATTTAATATTTGATTACATCAGGAGTTCAAACAGCCCAAAACAAAGGTTCAAATAGCCTAGCATAGCAGCAGACCAAAAGGTTCAAGTGGAAGATATTTAAATTAGTAATGATGGAAGTACAACGGCTATAAAGGTTCAAAAGGCCAAAAGGTTCGAAAGGTTCAAGTGGAAGATATTCAAATTTGTAATGATGAAATGAAAGATATTCTAATTGGTATTGATAGAAGTACAACGGCTATAAACAGCTATAAATTTAAATGACTACAACGGCTATAAACGGCTATAGTTTTCATTATATATACCAAAGTCTCTAATGTAAACAAGTTACAAAGACCTAAAAATAATCTTTGATCTATAATCACTCACATCTATTCTCAGAAATTATACACTGTGCCTTATAGCTTTAAGCCCATCTTTTCTATGTGAAGTTTACAGAAAAACCAGAGCTTCATTTTTATATCTATCGTTGAGAGATAATTCTTGTAACTTTCTGTGAAAGTAAAACCACCTTTTTTTCAACCTTGTAAGAGTATAGTACACTCAGTGTTCTTAATTTAGAAAGTCAGTATAAAATCTGTGGAGGATTGCTCCATCTGTGAAAAGGTTGCTAACACAATGTAAAGCTAGAGTATAGTGGAAAATCTCAAGTGAAGCTTGAGGAGTGGACGTAGGCCGAGTTAAAGCCGAACCACTATAAATTGGTTTGCCTCTCTCTCCCTTATCTCTTTATTTTATTTTAAATTACCATAGCTATATTTCACATTTTTACTGTACTAAAATCATTAACTAACATAGTTATTAAGACACTTGTTTTAATTATTTTTATTTCATTAATTATATTTATCTATTGTACTAGTCATAATTTTTATTAGGGTATTATTAATTTTAATTATAAAAACCTAATTCACTTCCCTCTTAGGTTGTCTTTTGGGTAACACACTTTACTCCACCTCAATTGAGGATTGGCACCCACTTTAATATTGCATTAAAGTCACCAAAAAATTATTATTTTTTCAACAATCCCCCACATGAATAAAAATTGACCGAATAGCAACAAACGGATAACACTTAACAACAAAGACTTGGAGAGAGTGCAACGGAATAACCCCGGCATCGGAAAAGGTAGCTTTTGGCTTTGAATCCCTCTTAGTGAAGTCTATTGGATTTACTAGTTATCCAGTGAACACGAAATCTTGAACTGTTGTACCGTTTATGTAAACCAAGACAACAGACCTTACACAGGAATTACTCCAACCATTGTTCTGTTCTCACTGTTGTGTTCGGTTTGGCCCTCTGGTAATCTTAACACCCAGAATTACATCTGCAAGGTCCATATCTTTCATGTCAAACTTAGGGTTTAATAATCTCTTGGTAGTTCGAATCATCTCATCACCACTACCAATAATGAGTATGTTATTTACGTATATACACAAAATGATATAACATCTGTCACTATTTTTGACATACACGCATTTGTCACACTCATTGTTTTTGAACCTATTTGACAATATAGCATTGTCAAACTTTTTATGCCATTACTTGGGAGCTTGCTTCAAACCATATAATGATTTTCCAAGCTTACAGACTTTCTTATTTTATCCTGGAGCTGAGAACCCCTCAGGTTGCTCTATATAGATTTCTTCATCTAAATCTCCATTTAAGAAAGCTGTCTTTATATCCATCTAATGTATCTCCAGACCATGTAAAGCTGCTATCGCAATCACCATGCAAATGGATGTAATCCTTGTCACAGGTGAATACGTATCAAAATAATCCAGGCCTTCGCGCTGCCTGTATTCTTTGATAACTAGTCTAGCTTTATACTTATCAATTGACCCATCAGCTTTCATTTTTCTTTTGAAGATCCACTTACTCCCTAAGGCCTTATTGCCTAGGGGTAGATCAACCAACTCCCAAGTATGATTCTACAAGATGAAGTCAATCTCACTCTTGATTGCTTTTTTCCACAAAGGACTTTTAGGTAAAGTCACAGCTTCATGAAAAGTTCAAGGTTCTTCCTCTAACATATAAGTCAAGAAGTCAAGACCAAAAGACTTTGCAGTCCTAGCCCTCTTACTCCTTCTTGGCTCATCTACATCTTCAGCTTGATCATCTAAGTGATCATTTGTTTGATCAGCTATGTGGTCATTGTCACCTTTAACCTCTTTCATAGAACTCTGAATCCCTTCTTGGAGACAACACAAAAATACATTTTCAAAGAAAGATGCATTTCTTAATTCCATATAGTATTCTTGTGTATATCTGGAATAACAGACCTATACACAAGAAATCGATATGCACTACTATTATGTGCATATCCAATGAATACAAAATCCACTGACTTCGGTTCTATCCAAACCTGCTTGGATATAGGCACCGCCACTTTTGCAAGACATCCCACATTCGTAAGAATTTATAAAAAGGTTTGATGCCTTTCCCATAACTCATACGGGGTCTAGTCCACCTTCTTCCAGGGTATTTTATTCAGAATATAATTCGCAGAGAAAATTGCTTCCCCCCACATGTTCTGTGGCAATCCAGAACTTATCAACATTGCATTCATCATCTCCTTTAGCGTCCTATTCTTCTACTCAGCAATCCCCTTTGACAATGGAGAATAAGGTGTCGTGGTTTGGTGGATAATTCTGGTTAAGCACAAATCTCAATAAACGGTGATTCATACTCACCACCACGATTACTTCTTAAAGCCTTAATCTTGTGGCCTAATTGATTCTCAACTTTGTTCTTATAAAGAACAAACTTGTCAATAGCATCATCTTTGCTTTTGAGAAAACACACATAACAATACTTAGTGCAATCATCAACAAAAGTGTATAATCTTTAAGTCACACACATCACTATGCACTAAGTCCAACGGCTCTGAACTTCTTTCAATAAATTGAACCGAAGATCTTGTTAACTTCGCTTCAATACAAGTTTCACACTTGTGTTTCGGATTAATCTTAAAAGATGGTATGTGATCTAACTTGATTAATCTACGAAAGATTCAAAGTTCACATGTCCTAGTCTACTATGTCATAAATTGGAAGACTTACGCATGTAAGTAGAATAAGATGCATCTTTATTCATCTTTAGGATAAGAGTCATTACATTGAGTTTAAACATACCCCCCAACATATATCCCTTACCCATATACACTTCGCTTTTAGTCAGAACGACCTTGTCAGACTCAAAGACCAGATTCTTACGAATGTCCGGAACATATAGGACTTTGTTCAAGGTCAGCTCTTTTCCTGAGGTCAACTTCAAGACCACCTTTCATTTTGCCTCAACAATTGAGGTAACAGAATTCCCCATAAACAACTTCTCACCGTTTGTAACTGACTCGAAAGTTGTAAACAACTTTTTCTCGGAGCAGATTTGATGTGTAGCCCCAGTATCAATCCACCATTCTCTTGGGTTTGAACCCACCATATTCACCTCAGGGGCAACGGCAAACAAGTGCACGTCATTCTCATCATGAGAGTACTCTTTCATATCTGCCATGTGAGCACGGGGTTTGGTTTTGTACGGCTTCCTCTACTTGCGGCAATCACTAGCCCGATGCCCCTCACTACTACAATTGTAGCACTTCCCTAAGAACCGATAAATAAGTTCCTGCGGCTTGTATGTCAGCTTCTTAGTAACACCACCTCTTGGCCTCAGCTTTGAGCCCTTGTTCACAGGGGGCTTCTTTTTCACCCCAGAAGAATTGCTATGCTCAATAACATTGGCCTTCACAAAGGAGGTACTCCTTCATTTCTTTCTATTATCCTCCTCAATTCGGAGTCAGATAATTAGGTCTTCAACTGACATTTCCTTGCACTTGTGCTTCAAGTAGTGCTTGAAATCCTTTCAACCATTGGGAAGTTTTTCAATGATCACAGAAACTTGGAATGACTCGTTCAAAAGCATCCCCTCAACATGGATTTCATGCAAGATCACTTGGAACTCCTGGACTTGGCTTATCATAATTTTTGAATCTATCGTCTTAAAGTCCAGGAACCGGCAAACAAAAAATTTCTTTGCCCCGGTATCCTTAGACCTGTATTTCTTATCCAGAGAGCTCTTGGCACAAAACACATTGTAGAGTGAGTTTGTCAAGCTGTTGAAAACATAGTTCCGGCAAAGATAGTCTGTCTGCTTCCATGTGTCAAGCACCATGACCTTCTACCTGTCTAGCTCAGCCTCTGCCACAGCTGGAGGATCCTCGCTCAAAACTTTTGCAAGGTTCAGCGTGGTCAAGTATAACAACATCTTTTGCTGTTATCTCTTGAAGTTCACCCCAGTAAATTTCTCTAGGCACTCATGGTGGCTGAGCAATCGTCCCGGAACAACCGGAGTAACACCAGGGTTGACCATAGAGGTCATAGTTGGGGTTGGCAAGCCAGCTACCCCGGGGTTCAGAACCCCACCAATATTAACAATAACATCATCATCGGTGACAGTTGTCATTTCTGAAAAATACAATAGAACTTCACTTTCTGTGTTTCCAGAAATTAAGTTTAACACTTAGAAAATCCCACAATTAGAAATTTCATTCAAAACTAGTCTCACCACTTAATCTAAAATTGAATATGGTCAAGAATGTTTCCAGGAAGACTAGAGGGGTCACATCTGTCCAACTTAAAGCCCAGTTAACCTTTTAACAAAACTTTCAAGAGTTTGTTGACTACTAGTACATAGGAAACAATTTTGAGAATTAAGGTTTTCCAAGGGATGAACTAGGTTAAAACAAACCAAGGTCCAAACTTACAAGCAATTAAAATTGCCAACCAAATTACAAGTAATGTAAAAAATTGCTACAACAATACAAGGAAATAAAATGCTTTTACATATTGGTAAAAAATCATAACGAAATCTCAAGCAAAAAATTGCTTAAATATAAACCAATGTAGACCAATCCAAATAGGATTTCAATTAGTCCAAAAAATAATTTCCATGCTTAGGTATTCCTGTAAAGAAAGTTACTAGAAAAACAAAAACCAAACCAATAATTTAGGCAAAAAGTAAATATAATAAATTAATTGAAACTATCTAGCAAACGAATTAATAATAAAATTAACTAATCAATTAACATACTAGATGAGTTACAAAAATCAATCTATAACTCTAGAAATTAAGTTAAAAGTTAATAGTCAAGAAAAATTATTACACAAGTTACAAAACCATGTAACTCCTAAATAATTAAAATTCTAGCCATGAGTTACATAGCAATTTAATTCACAATTATAAATAAATTAAATTAATATGCAAGAGTTAAATATAAAACTAAAACTCCAAAGTTGAATTTATAATTTAATTTATACATTAACCATGTATATAAATATAAATAAGTTACAAACATTTTATAACTCTAAATACATTAAACTAGAAATTTAATAGGCAAGAGTTAAATATAATTGTTACAAAACAATAACCATTTAGCAATTAACATGCAAATAATTCTAGAAATTAAATCATGTAATATAGTCCAGAAAATAATAAGCATGTAACAAATTAAAATTTAGAATATAATTAGCATGTCAAAAATTGCAACAGCCATAAATTATATTATAAAAATTAAAAGTCATGCAAATGATGGTAGGGAATTATGAACCATACTCATAAAATAAAATCATACTAAAACAATTAATATGCAAATTATGCTAAAGCATTCTAATTAAACTAAGCAATTAGAAAATAACATTGCATAATTTACAATCATGTATTTCCAGGGAAACCAGTGAACTATTAGTCAAAATTAGGTACCAAATTTTGGGACAAAACAATAACAAAAAAATGTTGGTTATTTATTTATTTATTCCTCCCAATATAATAAGCCTTATACCATACAATATAGGAATTCATAGAAACAACACAGCAGCATGCAAGTCAAAATTATTTACAATCATGAGTTTGTTTTGATTGCAAAAGAAATATAGAAAACTATCCATTTAAATAAATAGGACACAACAGCCTAGGCATTGGACTCAATTGAATTTGTACACATATAGCTAGAAACAGTAGCATGCATATATGAATCAATGTTCTGGCTACGGAAAGCAAGACCAAAACAAAACTGGGCAACACAGTTTTTTATTTCTATTATTATGAAACACAGAGAGGAAATTCAATGTACCATCCTATTCCAAAAGAATCTATTTAACTAATTTCATGGAAAATATATATAGCCTGTTTTAACACTGTTGTATTAATTGTGTAATAACATAAAACAAATAGATTCATAATGGATAATTGAAATTTCAGAACAAGCAATCCATGCTGAAAATTACAATACATCATAAGATAAAATAGCAAGGAAAGCAAACCGAAGCCTACACTAGATAGTATTCGTAAATCAGATTCGTTGCATCAAGTTTTGGGTACTGGAGGTTGTTCGACATCTGTCTCCCAAGATACGACGGTTAGACCAGCTATAGCAATGCACCGACTGAGTAGCTTCGGCGAACAGAACTATGACAACACACTCTCACTAGGAAGAATATAAAATGGGAGAAACTTTTGAAGACTAGAACAAATATTCTGGGTCCATAGAATGAAGGAGAATGGTCTCTTTAGCCATTAGAACTCCTCATAAATGCAAAAATCAATTTTGCATTAATCTGCAAAACTGATGGATTAAATCCATCATGAATAGAAGAGTTACCAGCTTTATTATACACATAAGCTTTGTGTATATATTCCTGCAGCTTACAGATTTGGCTTGGCCAAAAAAGATTATGATGGGTGGGCCAAGCCCAACCCCACACTCAATTCATTCTAGCAAGCCTTGTAACGCCCCAAGAAAATACACAACAAAAGTAAACCAATCACCGCTCCTTACGATAAACCGAAATAAATCTCCAACACTTACATACATAAATATGAGAGATTTACAAAATAGTTCCACATGCGAATATACATTCAACGACTTTAGTACATGAATCTATAGCATGTAAAACATCCAGTCAAACATAAATAAATGCCCTCAAGGGCTACAAAGTCCAAGGCTTAAGCCCAGTTACACAAAATGGTTGCTTGAACCCATTCAAATATAGCTCTTGGCTTGCAAAAAATATATCACAACAAAACAAGAGTCTTGTGCTCTCAACATACACATTCACGCCCTTAGTTTGGCGAAATCACCACATCTTTTCATGCACAAAATCCGGTAAGGTGAGCATAAAGCCCAGTAGAAAATTCTTAACAAAATATATACATTTTATACAAATCTCATAAGATGAAATGCATATGCCATGCCATGCTTTGAAAAGAAAATCGCATTATCATCTTTTTGAAAACCATCATGCTCAATGAAAACTTGAAAATTTAACAATTTATTAATTTTAAATTAAGTTCAAAGGGCGGTAAATATGACTCAGACAATTTCTAGGTTGGTGTCTACAAGTAGACATAACTAATACTACCAAAATCCCACTTTACCGGTAGCTAACCGAAAGGCACGTGGTACCTTCTCTGCACGTGTTTTCGGTCTTTCACTTTGGATATTCAGGCTAACTTAATCAATTCCATCTACACCCCCTATCTAGACTTATCAACGTATTTACCCCAAAACAATTGATGAGATCTTGTTCCACAAACATTTTTCTTTTTCAATGCAAAAGTTTTCAAATCTTAATTCAAAACTCATAATAACCAAATGAATTGAAATATCAATGCAACATATAACAATATATCATAATATTCTTCCATTTTTAATTTCTTCCACACAATTTTTCTATTGTGATCACGATTTCCATTTCTTTTTCCAATGCAATTTCACAAGATAAGCATATACTCATTTATATCTATCGAGGAGTAACAACATTTCCACATTTCATGCATTTTCATCAACTTAGTCATTTCATGACTATATCAACATTTTGAACAACAACCTTCCAAAACCAACTAATTCTCATATACCATGAAATTCCTCATTTCAACATTGTTATAATATTGGTCAAATATCAATTTCATAGCAACATTTCCACATTTCATACATTTTCATCAACTTAGTCATTTCATGACGATATCAACATTTTGAACAACAACTTTCCAAAACCAACTAATTCTCATATACCATGAAATTCCTCATTTCAACATTGTCATAATATTGGTCAAATATCAATTTTATAACATCACCACATTTTTTTAAAATTTCCCAAATTTCTAGGGTTTCCATAAACTAGGTTTCCTTCTCATTTTGAAAGAAATTATTTCAAGCTAACACTTCTCTACAACAATATAACTCAAAATCTCAAGAATTTTTAGAAAAACATTATGGAAACCCACTTTTAAAATCATTCACAACACATGAGGCAAAATCCAAGTTCAATCACCACAAAAAGTCCCAATAACAACAAAATTTGCAAAAATGTATATTTGACTCAAAGAAAAATCCTTACCTCAAGTTCTAGAAGGAAAGAGAGAAGAATGCCCCAAAATCGACGGTGTTTAAACTCGGTCTCCACTGCACAAGACGTAGCCCTCGAAGAGCTTTCCAACTTTGATGAAGGAACTATGGTCAAAACTCTAATGGATTTGAAGAAATCAAAGATTTGATCTAGTTTGGTGTAGGTAAATGTAGAGAGAAGGAAGAAAAATGGGTTTTTAGAGAGAGAGAGAGAGAGAGAGAGAGAGAGAGAGAGAGAAAATGAGATACACTCATCCCCAAGTGAAAAAAAATAAAAAAAATAATTTTTTGGACTTGGCGTTTTCCCACACGTGTCTCTCTTTTTTCCGCACTTGCGACACGTACTTCTCGCATGTACAACACTCACCTTCGCACGTGTGGTACTCTCTCCCGCACCTCCTTCCGTACGTGCAATTAAAGTAGCTTATACTTATCACCAGCCTCACCTCACTGCATGTGCAACCCATTCTCGCACGTGCCCCGCACGTGCAATTTTGCCTTTTCGCCCCAAAACTGCTCCAGTGAGTCCCAGACACCCCAGATCAAATTTCACACGCTCTGAGACAAGTAAAACTCAACCCTGGGAAAAAATAGGACCAAGAAAAAAAAGAATCCAAGGAAAATTTTCAAGAACGATGAACCCAAACGGTCAACAAGACCTTCGATTAATTCCCGACACTCCCACTACGAGCAAGATAGACACAATTAGAAGAGAGAGATGAGTTAAATAATTGGGCATCACAAGCCTCAAGAACACGGATCACGAACCTGGTCTGACAGGGCTGGCTGGCAGTGCACGTACGTGACAATTTTTGCATAACCAACTTGGACCATAGTCTTGGCCCAAGTTCATCCTTGAAGCACCCATAACTCACTTCCTTCAGAAAATTTGGATGCCCCAAAGGGCTTACACCTTTATGCAAAAAATGAAATTTAAATATCCATCAATACTCTCCTCTACAATCAATGTGGGATTTTACACATTTTCCAACACCTCTTTCATGAGGTCAACTTAATAAGTCAATTTTTCATTTCAAACCTTAATAGTTTTTAGTCATTCTTTTTGTGGTGTAAAGTTTTCATTATAAAGAATATAAACCCACTTCACTCCACCTCAATTGAGGTTTGGCACCATTAAAATCACCAAAAAACCATTATTTTTCCAATAGTTGTATTGTCACTTGAATGGTTAAAACATTTATATAAAAAAAAATCCCTTGTATTTAAAACAACGACAAATATATGAGTTATGTGAACAAGCTTAAAAATTACAATTGTCAATAAAAAAATAAAATAAAATTATGATAACTATATAAGTTTGATGTTCGAGTCAAATTGGTTTGAGTGCTCACATCTCTTAGGTAATGTAAGTCTAAGCCAAATTTGTTCTAACTCAATCTAAACTCGGTTGGGGTCTGGCTGGTCTAATGCCTACCCCTACATAGCACATCATATCGAGTACTTTGGTCCCCTTTGGAGACTCGAGTTTATAGTCAAAAAATTAAAAAGTCACTATAAATTGTTAAAATACTCTTTTATTTTTTGCACGTCGTTTTTAAAAAGTTAAAAAATTAATTAAAATAGTCAATTTTCAAATGAAATCTTATATCCAAATATGTGATGGGCCCACTTGCTGATGTGGCACGTTAGAGATGGATGGATTGTATTAATGAAAATAAATTTGTTCACGCTCTTTTTTATTGAGAACAAAATACAAAATACGATTGATTAAAAAATGTAAGCCTTATACTATTCAAAAAGTATATTAATCCTATTTTCTTTTTAATAAGACAAATATTATATCATTAAATAGACTATTAGCAACAAAGCGGTAGAAATAAATCTATCACAAAGAAACTAATAACAACATGGGAGATTAATAAATCAGTACAAAGGGTAAAGAGTTTGATACTCGCAACCTCATACCATAAAAGAGATTACACAAACACTAAACCAAATGCGCTGGTTATATTAACACTCACTTAAAATACAGATTCTAATAGTTAATACCAATCAAAAAATATGTATCATTTTGAGCTTCTCTACCCAAACCTTCAAATTTTGGTATGTTAAATTTTTTTGAAAACTTGGGTGACAAATTGGCAATTTGACATTTCTTATAAGAAATCTCTCCACCCGATATGCCAAATTTATTATTCTATTATTTTTACATTAATAATTTCTAAAATGTTTTATTTTACTAATTAAAATGAATTTCTCTTTTAAAGATGTTTAAGCCCATTTAAATAGTGTTTTATTTCTAAATAAGTGCTACAATTATAAAATAATTTTTTAAACAAAATTCAAAATTTTATTCATTCCCACTTAAAACACTTATTTTATTTGGTGAAAAAATAAAATTAGAGCATAATATATTTTTCAAAAAATAATAGTACATAAATATTTAGTAAATCACATGCCACGGTTGCCAATTATAAAACCACTTTTGAGACTTGGAAAGATAAATGCAAACTAGCATCAGACGCACACACACCCCATTTATAAAGAAAAATATTTGAGATATTTAATTTATTATTTTTAATAATATATTTGATAAATATAAAATTTTAATTTATTAAATATTTTATTATGTGTAATTTAAGTTTAATATTATATCTTTAAAAGTGATTTAGAGATTATAAATTAAAAAAATTGTAACATGGTTGATTGTGTTATGCTAGAAATCCAAAATGATTTATTAAATTTTTTATTAAATCTCTCACATGAGTATCTCATATCCATACAAGAAATTTGATAAAAAATTTAATAAATCATTTAAAATTTATAGCATTTTCCTTGTTGATTTATAAAACCACTTTAGGGACTTGAAAAGATAAATGCAAACTAGCATCAGAGTCCGCAAACTAGGTGCTGCTGCTGGTTAAGCAAACTAGGTGCTGCCATAACCACCCCCAACAAAAATAATGAAGGAGACACAGACACAGCCCCACGCTGCTCACATTTTCATCAGCCATGTGAGATTTAGCTCAATAATTTGCTGAATGAAGCCAATCCCAATTGCCAATGACGAGAGAGAGAGAGAGAGAGAGAGAGAGAGTGCTAGTTAGTTGGTTGGGCCTTTGGGGTTCAACTGAAACTGACAACTAAATTCTTTATAGTTTTTAACTTCTCTTTAATTGTTGTCTCAATAAAATATTTGAGTTTAATAGGTTTATTTTGATATTTAAGCTTAATAAATCTATTTTAAAATTGATTTTGATAATTTAAATTGTTCACTTATTAGAATTCGTTAAGTAGAATATTCATATAAAAAAATAAAATGATTATATATTAATAGTTATATATTTAAATCATATTTGCTTTTAAAAATAAACGATAAATATAATTTTAAAAATAATTATTCATATTTTGTAATATAAATTTGATTAAAATATATAGTTATCGATATTTGATATTTTTTAATTTTTTACATAAATATTCTACTCAATAAAATTTAAAATATGAATAATTTAAATCACTAAAATCAATTCTAAAATACTAAATATAAATGCTCTCGGAAATTAAAATGATCATGAGTGGACTCATGTAGATATGTGTGTAAACAATTGTAGGAGTTATTGGTATGTTGGTTGGTTGGTTGGTTGCACAGAACTTGGGGTGTGTTTGATTGGGCGGACTGGATAAGGGGGGATTAGAATCCATCGGATTGGAGTCCTGGGACTGTGAATCCCCCGGACTATTTGGTCGGATTGGATATGTATCCTGTGTTTGTTTTTTCATGGGATTAGATGTCCGGACTGTGAATCCCCCGGACTATTTTTAGTGAATCCAACGTTTGGTTGGACGGACTGGATAGGATAAATGAACAAATGACTATTTTGCCCTTTTTTAATTGTTTACTAAGTACTACCATTATTATACATATCTTTAATATCTTATTTATTTTTTATTAAATTAATTTGTTTTCTTTAAATTAAATAAATAAATAAATAAAATATCAATAAAATTTGTTTAATCATTACTTAGTTTTAATTGTTTATTTATTTATTTAGTTTTAAAAATAAATGAATCATGCGTGCAAACAAATAAATTGATTAGATAATTTCAAATTAATTTGAACCACTCAAAATAACCACTCAAGAAATTATTTATTTGTAGATGATAATAAATAATTTGAACCAATTACTTATTTGTTTAAGAACCACTCGAATTAATTTGAACCACTCAGTAAATTTAATTTTTTAAAAATAAATAAATAAAATATCAATAAAAATATATATTATTTTTTTTAATTAAGATTTTAAATAAATTTGTTTTTAAAAAAAATAATAATCAAAAAATGAAATTAAATAAAACATCTATTACATTTAAATAATGAAATTAAATAAAACATAAACAAAATTTTAAAATAAAACATCAATAAAATATCCATAAAAAATTATTTCAAAAAATTAAATAAATAAAACATCAATAAAAAGTTAAATAAAATTATTTTATTTTTAAATTGAGACATTTAAATTAATTTTTTTTATTAAATATAATACATAATTAAATTTAAATTTGAATTAAATGTGCCACAACAAATGAGGGTAAAATGGTCATCTCACCCCTCTAATCCAAACAGTAAACAATCCCACCAATTCTATCCCACACCCCCCGGATTATTTTATCCCCCATATGAGGGATTGGGAGTCCGGCCGGACATGGAGTCCGGCGGACTAAAAAAAAAACAAACATCGGATTAGCTTTACTGTGCGGATTACAATCCGCACAGTAAATAGTCCCCCCCTAATCCCATGAATCAAACAAGCTGTTGGGGCTCACACCACCGATTTTTCTGGGAACCAGACAAAATCACTCAGATATTTTTAGGTGGATAATTGTGTGGTAGGAATTAGATTTGTGTAATGTGAAATTTATATATAGAATAAATTTAGAGTTTTTTATTGATAAATTTAATTTAGAGGTGTTTTAACCTAACAAATCTGTTAACGAAAATTATAATCTAATTAGTCCTATATATTTATATTTTTATTTCACGAGGTCATTTTTTCCTGATTTATATTGTTTGTTGGATTAATATACCTTTATATCTATTGTTAACATATATTATATAGAAAAAAGATATACACATTTCTTTTTTGTTACTACCTCTATTTTGATAGTTACCATTATTTATGTTTATCTTTTTGATCAATTTTATTCACATTTGTAGTATTGTTTCATTGTCCTAGGATTTTGAAACTCTCTATTTGATAGGGTTTAGAAACTCTAATTTACACATGACGGTGAAACTATTATATTCCTTTATTGTTACGGTGAAATTGTGCGTTCCTCCATTATCATTTTGTGTTCGAAATTTTATTCGTCTATTGTTGTTCCGTGTTCAAAACTCTATGTTTCTCTATTATTATAAGTCAAAGTTCTATTTATGTCTAGTCAATTTTGTTACAAACAAATTATTCAAAGGTGGGTTTGGTTTATTTGAATTGATGGAATGATAAAATTGCATAGATTGTTAGTAATAGTGATAATGATAAAGATGAGGATATGGGTGATATTTGTTTTTATTTTTAAAGTGATTGAGTTTTTTTTGAATCTCTAATTCTATTGTTGTCATTGTTTTTATTTTTTATTTATCAATCAGTGTAAATGTTTATATTTCACATTATTTGAAAGTCTAAGAAATAAGTGTTGGAATATAGATATAGACAAAATTATATATTTTTCAGAATGTAAATGCTCACATATCATTGGTTATTTATTACTACACTTGTTGTTTGAATAATTATTTTTTATTACCGTTAAATAGTTAAAATAGTCTTCTATATTTTTATTTTTTATTTTTTTTTTCAAATTTTTTAGAAAGTTAATTGTATTTTGTTATTTTTTTACTATACTTGTTGGTTGAACAATCATTTTTATTATTATTGAACAATCAAAATAGTTGATTTTTACTTTTTTTAATTTTATTTTATATTTTCATGTTGTAGTGTGAATGTTCACATTTGTATGAGTTTTTTTTTTTTTTTTTTTTAAAACTAGTTGTATATTAATTGTAAATTGTGAATATTCACATTGTATTTTGATACAAGCTTTATTTTTTTTAAAGTTAATTGTATGTTTGTTATTTTTGTTGCGTACTTGTTAGTTGAATAATAATTTTTGTTACCATTAAACAATTGAAATAGTCAATTTTTACTTTTTCAATTGGGGAATTGACCAATAAATCCTATATTTCAATCTTTGGATCCATATGGTCCCACATATTTTCTTGTTAACCGTCTAGTCCTTTTGACTAATTGTTTGCTAATTTGCCATTGGTCAAACCATTGTGAAAGATTGTTAATGAAATTGTGGGAGTAAGGGTGAGTGTGTTTCACGTTATCGAAAAAAGTGTACTGATGTTGTTTTAGTGTTTTGAATTATGGGCGAAGTTGATGGGTGTGCATGAACATGACGTGTGAGTTTCATCTGACCCATATGTGAAGTGTGAAGTCATGTAGTGGGGCCACATCGACCCGTTTGCCCATATACATATGGCACAAACACATTCAATTACAGTCATTTCGAAATTAGGCGTTCCAACTCGATCCACAACACAACATATTGGGTGGGGTATAATCCAACAAATGGGAACATGTGAAGTTCAATTTCTGAACAGGGAACGTTCCAAAAGTGATGGAACCTTAGGTCATATTGGTTGTGTTTTCCCGTAATTCAAATTTCAAATTCATGTGATTGCGTCCCACAATTGAGATTGAAGGAAATTTTAGGAATGTTTCGTTGGATTGATTATGGATAGATTGTTTCGATTTGTAGGGGTTTTTGGTTGTGTGAAACCCTAGTTTGAGCAGAGAAAGTGAATTTGTTGTGAATGTAAGCGGGTGGAGGCGTGGGACATCAGCGTAGCCGAACAAATATTAGCAAAATGACTATGAAACGTAAGTGTTCTGTATTTGTCCGTTGATTGTGTGTGCTAGTGTGTGAACTATTTGTGTTTGGGACTTCGGGATTGCATTATGTGTGCTGTGTTTTGTTTATTGTTCTTAGAAATGTATGTGTGGTGTTGTATATGTTTGATATGTGATGTGTAGGTGTTGTTAGTTGTGTGCATGTGATTATAAATGATGTTCACGTTTTGATGTGGGGGACCACACATAGGGCTGCAAATGAACCGAGCAGTTCATGAACAAACTCAACTCGGCTCGATTCGTTTAGTAAACGAGCCGAGTTCGAGCTCGAATATTAGGCTCGTTTAGTAAACGAGTCAAGCTCGAGCTCGCATAAGCTCGGCTCGTTTATCTTTATTTAAATTATATAATAAATATATTATTTATATAATAGATGATATAAATAATATAAATAATATTAAAAAAATTTAATCGAGCCGAGTCGAGCTCGAGTTCTATTAATGTTAACGAGCTGAGCCGAGCTCGAGCCTAATTTCTTATCGAGCTAAGCTCGAGCTTAATAAATGAGCTCGATAAGTAAATGAGTCGAGCTTGAGTTCAGCAAAGCTCGGCTTAGCTCAGTTCGTTTGCAGCCCTAACCACACATAAACAATGTTAGGAGGGATTCCGATAGATCGACTTTGCCGACGCGGTACACCGACTTGACGGTGCTCATGTTAGACACAACAATGGCAGACTGTCACAGAAGATGGACTGGCTAAGCAAACAAAATCAACATAAACAATGTTAAGAGGGATTTCGGTAGATCGACTTTTCCGACACGGTACACCAACTTGATGGTGTTCACATTAGAAGCAGCAATGGCGGACTGTCGCGGAAGACGGATTGGCCAAGCAAACAAAATCAACATAAACAATGTTAGGAGGGATTTCAGTAGATCGACTTTGCCGACATGGTACACCAACTTGATGGTATTCACGTTAGTAGCAGCAATGGCGGACTATCGTGGAAGATGGACTGGCCAAGCAAACAAAATCAACATAAACAATGTTAGGAGCGATCGACTTTGCCGACGCGGTACACCGAATTGACAGTGTTCATGTTAGAAGCAACAATGGTGGACTATCACCTACATACACCCCTAAAAAGATTTCACACCTCAAAACCACCCCCCCCCCCAAACATGAGATTATACATACCCAAAATAAAAGATAACATCCTACAATTTATGCTAGGGCATATTCGTCCACCACATGACAATGTAAATTTAAAAAAGAAGTTATTAGTAAGATATCCCTCCTGACATGAACTGGCCAAGCAAACAAAATATTTGTGGGACCAAACGGAACACAATTTAGCTGGATGGGACTTTTCGAAAAATTTCTCTTTTTAATTTTGTTTTATGTTTTCACGTTGCAGTGTAAATGTTTACATTGGTGTAAATTATTTTTAGGAATATTTACCAATAAATCTCATCTTACAAACATGTACTCCAATTAGTTCCAATTTTTTTGTATTGATTTGTTAAATCCTATTAGTGGAGAGTTTTTTTCCATGTGATCCTATTTTTCATTTTGGTAGTGTTTTAGTGGACAACTATACCCTTTTATAAATGTGACATGTATGATATAATACTCTAATGTGGCAAGTGTTAATGTGACACTCCAAAAAAATTAAAATTTCTTAGTATACTTTCCCTAAATGTAACAACGTGACGAGTATGATGTGACATATCAAAACTATTACTCCAAAAAAAATAAAAACTCTTTAGTGTATTTACTACAACAAAAAAGGGTTTTTACGGCGCGCAATGCACGCCGTGAAAACCCTTTTACGACGTGCCAGCGCGCGTCATATTATGACCAGTCATGGAAAGTCGTTCACTTTCAACGACATGCTTCGTACGTCGTTAAAAACTATTTAACGGCAATTTTTGTGCGTCGTTTTTACTTTTTCTATGACATGCTATAGTGCGCCGTTAAAAACTATTTAACGGCAGATTTTGTGTGTCGTTGTTACTTTTTCTATGACTACTTTTGCACGCCGTTAATTGGTGAGAAAAATAACGACGCTCATTGCGCGTCGTAAAATATGTAATACGATGACTTATTATGCCTGCTGTAGAATATGCATTTTTTTTTTTATAAATTCAACAGGTTTTATTTTCCCTTACGTAGCAATGTGGCGGGTATGATGTGACACTTCAAAAACAAAAAAATTTCTTTAGTGTATTTTTTCCTAATGTAGCAACGTAGCGGATATGATATGACACTTTAAAAAAATAAAAATTCCTTAATGTAGTTTTCTTAAACGTGACAACGTGACGGGTATGATGTGACACTCTAAAAAAATTAAAAAAAATTTAATATACTTTTTTCAAATGTAACACTCTAATGTGACGAGTATGATGTGACACTAAAAAACTGTTTTGTATACTTTTTCCAAATGTGCCACTCCAATGTGTTGGGCAAATAAGTCATTACACATCCAAAAGGACTAAATGGATCACAAGAAAAAATATAGGACTATATGGATCACAAGTCCAAAATATGAGACTTATTGGTCAATCTCTATTTTTTTAAGGTTAGTTGTATGTTAATTATAAATTGTGAATATTCCTATTGTATATTGGTATGGATTTTATTTTTTCAAAGGTTAATTGTATATTTTGTTTATTGTGAACATTCACACTATATTTTAGTATGTGTTTTGTTTTTTGAAAAGTTAATTGTATGTTTGTTGTTTACTGTGAACATTCACATTATATTTTGATTTTTATTTAGATCTTTTGTTGCGTTATTTCTAAAATTTTCAAACTGTAAAAAGGTTCAAAATTCATAATTTGATATTTTCTCTATGGAATGCGGGAGAGATTTTCTCCTTAGAATAAGAAAGAGATTTTCTCTTTAGAATGAGGGAGATATTTTCTCCATAAAATGAGAGACTATTGTTATATATTAATTTTAAAATAGAAACATGTGCAATAAATTAAAAAAGATGATTTGGTCATATTGTATTAAATAGGACTTAATGGAATACTCAAAAATAATATGAATTAGATAGAATAAAACACACAGAAAGAGGATTTATTAAAAAATGACCCATAAATTTAAGAGTTAGTTATTTAAAAGTCCTACTTACAAATGTTATGGTAGTTTAGGTTCTATTTAAGATTTTTTAAACCAATAAATCATATTTTGTAAAATTGATAATATTATCAATTTTTTTTTTCAATTTTTTAAATTATGAACATTATCAATTTTGCATAGTAAAATTATAGATAATTATTTCACTAATTGATAAAAAAATAGAATACGAGATTAAATGTTTTTGCCCTTCTACTTATTGTTTTGATTCAATTATCCAATAAAACCGAGAACATTAACAGTTTTTTTTATCAGTTTTAAAATTGGGAATTTTGTCAGTTTTTCATTTTAAATTTTTTTTTTAAATTTTGCGGATCAATGTTCTATCATCAGTTTTGCACAAAATAATTTAGTTTTTTCAAAAAAATTTTGCACATAAATTTTTTTTAAAAAAGTTTTTTCAATTTGAAAGTTTATATTTTAAAGTTTTGAAAATCAAAATAAATATCAAATCATCATGTTCCTTTATAGATAATCAAAAATTATTAACAATCATTATTTGAAAGGTAATTTCGACTATTAAAAATTTAATGGAGGCTTAAAAGTTTAAAAAATCTTAGTTATGGCTTAATAGAGTATAAATTCATAAATTATGACTTATGTGTAAATATCCCTTTTATTTTATTAATTTTTATTTATTTTTAATCTAAGAGGCTGTTTAGGAATAGACTAAACCAAACCAAACCAAGCATTAATTCCTATCAAATGGGATTAGCTGCATGAATGTTTGGAAATAGATTATTTTAATAGTTTTTTTATTTTTTATGAAAAGGTATATAGAAAAAATAAAAAAATGTTATGACTTAAATAAGAGGTGATATGACTCAAATAAAATAAAAAAATAATAAATATGTTATTTTATGCTATTCCCAAAGAATCTATAAATCATTTCATTCACCTATTTTCGTCTAGTAAAAGCAAATAAAAAAATATTTTAATTACTAAACTTAGAAAAATTATTGTGTGAAATGGAGATTTATAATTGTTAGCACCATAAATCTGCAATTTTTATTATTTATATAATTGCAGGACACGTGGCATTCTCTTATTCATTTGGAAGTTAAAAGAAGTTATAAAGATGATGGAGAATATGAAGGACAAAGTGGATGAGTGGAACAAGAATGAAGATGGAAAAGTGGGTAGTTTTAGGTGGCTATTGGGTAGTTATTGCTGGAAGTTTTTTCCTACAAATATTTGCCTATAAATAGCCATTCATGGCTACATTGTAAAGGATCCAGAACTTAAATCAAAGACACTTGATTTCAATATTTTTTGTCATTTTCCTTATCTTAGGAGTAGTTTAACATAGATTTATATTTCGAAGCATTTATTTTCAGCACTTCATTTTATGCACTTCCTTTTCGAAGCATAGGAGTAGAGGTAAGTAGTTATTACTTTGATTGTTCACTCAATCGTCTTTCTCCATCTCCCTTTCTTCTTTTAATATTTCTTTTCTCTACACTTTGGCAATTTTGAAGTCCTCTTTGTTGAGGCGAAAGAACGCCAACACAATCGCTTGATAATTGGCTTGAATTTAATCAGAAGGATTTTTCAATCCTTGCCGCACGCCAAGATTTATAATATTTTCCTTCAGAGGAAAAATAAGCCAACATTTTTGGCACGCCGTGGGACGACCAAGTGTAAGAAATGACAAACAATTTGATTTCGCCATTCGAACTTGTCAATTAAATATATTGGCGTGAAAGAAAAATTTTGGATCTTCAAGAAGAGATCCATTTTCTTGATGAAATAAACTTTCATCCATTACAATATTATTTGGTGGAAGAAAAAAGACACCATTTAATTGGAGAAATTCATCAACTTGATATGGAAATTCGCCAATGGAATGATGAGTTATCAACTCTCACTATCAAGTCTTTAACTGAGGCCTTAATGGCCGGAATTAGTGAATTTTTTCAGAATTTTTCCATGGTTGAAAATAGCAAAAGCAAAGAGTTGATTTCATCAGTGGCTCGGGGGGTTCAAGAGTCCGTTTTTAAAGAGCCAAATTATGAAATTAACATAATGAAAGAACATATTTTTGAGCTAAATTTGGCTAAGAATGATGTTTCATACATGACTCGGGGGGTCCAAAAACCAATTTTTAGAGAGTCGAGTCATGAAAATAACATTCTTATGGGGGATTTTCATAAGCCATTAATGGCTAACATGGAAAAACAACCCATTTTGCCAAAGAATTATGAAAATCAATTCGGCGAAAGTCATGTTTTTAAACCAAACATGGTCAAGAATAATGAACAAGCCACTGTTCATGAATTCAAAATTTTTGACATTTTTCAAAATGTAAAAAAGTATGAATTTTCATGGTCACACTATACCATGACTTTTGGTGTTCAAAATCCTTTTTGGATTTGTGGTTCACATCAAAATATAATTCTGATGATGTGGCTAATAAAATTAACAAATTGTTCTTATGAGTTCGAAACACTAAGAACAAGGGATGACCATTTAAAATGCATAAACTTGGCTAGAAAAAGCCTGTGTATTTAAATAAATGGTTGAAAATGGCTTATCTTTTCAAATTGATGGCCAATTGTTTGTATGTACACAATCAAAGCATCAAAGATACATTCGAAGCATCAAGAGTTGTTTCGAAGGTTGATTACTTCACCTTCGAAGCTGTATAAAGATTTGAAGATACATTCGAAACATCAAGAGATATTTCGAAGGTTGATTACTTCACCTTTGAAACTGTATAAAACTTTGAAAACTTTCGAAATGTGTACATCTCTTCAAATATATGTAAAATGACAATTAATTAGTTGTCGAATAATGCCTATTTTTGGCATGATAAGTTAGTTCGAAGAACAACAGTTTTTGGTATCTTCGAAGAATTAATAATTGGTTCGAAGCACAAAATTAATATTTTCATTAATTATGTACGAACCAGAACATACAAAATTTGAATAACCACAATGTTGACCAAAAGTTGCTTCGAAGGCCCTTTTGCCATAATTTTGCAAGCTTCGAAGCACTTCATCTTTCATTAACAGCTTCGAAGAAACAATAATGGTGGTTGTGAACCTTCGAAGCTTTGCCGAATATTTCCAAGGATGTAATTTGTCCTTTGTCGGCACATTCAACTTTCGAAAGATGATTTTGGTCCTTTGTACCACCTTTGAAGCTTGTTACTAGTCCATAATAGCTAGCATTTGAGGCATCTAGTCATAATTTCATACTCATTCGAAGCACTTCATTAGTGCTATTACATCATTCGAAGCACTTTGTTGGTATTATTCGAAGCATTTTATTGCTTAGATTAATCATGTGCTTGGTTCGGCCCTTCAAAAATTCAAATAAACATCATTTTTAAGGGCCGCGGGGGGTAATGTTAGCACCATAAATCTGCAATTTTTATTATTTATATAATTGCAGGACACGTGGCATTCTCTTATTCATTTGGAAGTTAAAAGAAGTTATAAAGATGATGGAGAATATGAAGGACAAAGTGGATGAGTGGAACAAGAATGAAGATGGAAAAGTGGGTAGTTTTAGGTGGTTATTGGGTAGTTATTGCTGGAAGTTTTTTCCTACAAATATTTGCCTATAAATAGCCATTCATGGCTACATTGTAAAGGATCCAGAACTTAAATCAAAGACACTTGATTTCAATATTTTTTGTCATTTTCCTTATTTTAGGAGTAGTTTAACATAGATTTATATTTCGAAGCATTTATTTTCAAAGACTTCATTTTATGCACTTCCTTTTCAAGCATAGGAGTAGAGGTAAGTAGTTATTACTTTGATTGTTCACTCAATCGCCTTTTCTCCATCTCCTTTCTTCTTTTAATATTTCTTTTCTACACTTTGGCAATTTTGAAGTCCTCTTTGAGGCGAAAGAACCAACACAATCGCTTGATAATTGGCTTGAATTTAATCTGTAAGGATTTTTCAATCCTTGCTAGCACGCTCGCATTTATAATATTTTCCTTCGTAGGAAAAATAAGTCAACAATAATATATATATATATAAGAAATAAATGACAATTACCCAATATTTTTTGTGTAATAAAAATTCAATTTTTTTTTTTGAAATAAAATATTGTGCGGTTGAGATCACGCATCACTTTTTTTACATTAGTTTTTAGATAATTTTTTTTTTGATTTAAATTATTAACATTTTTCTAGCTTGTTTTAGGGTGTACACTTGTCTTTTTCGTTAAGGTTTCATTTGGAAAGTGAGTTGACTTTTTAACTTTTTAATTATTTTAATCTGAGATCAAAAAGTCTCGTTTGGATTGAATTTTTAAAATTTTTTTAACTTTTGTGAAGAAAAATAAAATAATTACAATTTGAATGTGACATTTTATTTTATTAAATTTTTATCTTTTTTTTTTTTATCTTTTTGTGACTATTTTAACTAAAAAATTAACCCCACCAATATACCAAACGTGGGCCAAGAGTGGGAATGGAGGGAGAACTTTTTTAGAAATATGGAGATCCGAGCAATTCTTCATTGTCGATGGAAATTGACGTGGTTATGCCACAAAATAATCCTAGCCATTTATTTGTACGAGATCATGTAAATTTCACACAAATAAATTATTGAGATTGATTTCAAAAAAAAAAAAAAGAAAAGAAAAATTGACTGAGATTGTTTTGAGGTATGAAATATTTCTTATGGAGGACTGGATGAAAGGAGAAAGTATTGTCATAAGTAGTTATAGTGAGAGAGATGACAATATATGAGAGATTTTGAGTATGAGAGCTAAAAATTTTAATTATGACTTATTATAATTATTATTTTAATTATAATTAAAAATATTTTTAGCTATACGTTTGTTTGCAATTTATTATTATTTTTAATTATTTATTATTTGTAATAATCAATATTATAAATATCCTAACTTATATATGGTAAATATGTTTAAAAAATGTGTATAATAACAAATTTTTAATGTTTTTAATAGAATAATCATAAATCCAATTTATAATGAAAAAAAATATTATAATAATAATTTCCCAAATAGATTAGGACCTGTGAGTTCTGACACTGGGCAAGTAGGCATTTAAGAAAGGATGCTGATGCTGATGGGTTGCATACCCCCCTCACATGGCCAAAGTTATTTGGTGGTTGAAATTTATGATCACGTATAAATAGATGCTCATGTGATATTGGCTTCGTAAAATTGTCAAAAAGTGATTATAATTTATATGTTAATTGTTTATAATTTATAATTATTTATATAAGTTAATTTTTAATTTATAAATTAAATTTTTCTTTCTTTATTCAAAGAATAAGTTGATTTTTGACTTATAAAAAATTATAAGTTATATTGTTAAGCTGAACTAAACATATTAAAATAACTTAAATTAAGTTAAAATCTGAAATAAGCTAAAAATAAACTGTGACTTAAAAGTTTGCGTTAAGGATTATTTTGGAAAAATGTTCAAAAAATTAATTTTTTAATTTTTTTTGAATATTTTTTAAATACGTGTAAAAATGTAAAAGATGATATGATTTAAAATGAATTAAAAGTTGAAATATAATTTTTAACTATCTTTCTAAAATAATCCTAAATCATAAGAGAATAATTAAGAATATAATAATTTATGATTAATTAGGTTACACCCTTAAATTATCAAGTAACTTTTCCCTTCAAATCGGGGTTTGATTTTGACATGTTTGCTAGGTATTATAGCTCTGTTTGGTAGAACTGTGGGAAAGTGCTTATAGCTTATACCTAAATAGCTTATAGCTTATAATTTTCAGCTTAAGCTGATTTCCAGCTTATTCTTAAAGCATCTCCTGCCCCACTCAAAGAATAAGTTGATTTTTGACTTCCACAAAGCTATAAGCTAAACCAAATACATCAAAATAGCTTAAATTAAGCTGAAAGCTGAAATAAGTTATAAATAATTTCTGTCAAACAGGTACTATGTACTATTTTATATAATTTAATTTTTTTATTGTAATAAAATTAAAATCTAAAATATTACATTTAATATTTATTTTCACTTATATTTTTAATTCTCATTAATTATAAATTATTATAATCTTTAATACACTATATAATTTATGAATTATTACATACTTTAATCAACTCCTTGCCGCTCCCTGACCACGGAGCCACACTTGATTTGTCCTCTATTCTCAATATGGTATGGACAGGCAAAAGTGGAGCAATACAATACAAACTCGTCTGGTTGTTATATCTCTAATATTTTTCACACAATTAAAAAAAATTAAAAATACTCAATCATTTTATATGAACAAAATATTTTCATTAAATTAATTTATATTTTTTAAAAAAATTAAGAAAATAAAATTTAAAAATCAAACACAACAAGTGATATGATAGAGTTCGTCTAAGGAATCGGGTAAATCTTATAGTTCATGAGAATTTTTTTTTTGAACGAAAAGAATTACACCGAAAAAACCTTACAGGGGCCCTGGAAGGGCATCATTCCTAACAATATCAAAGGGAGCCAAAGGAAGATTTGAAACCCAACCTAGAGGGAGGTCATTATGAACACATGCTTGAGCTACTCAATGGGCAGCCCTATTGTTGGTTCTATGAGTCCATCGTAGCTGAAGGTTGCCCCCCTAACTTACAAGATGACGGATATCAAGAAAAATGGCCAGAACTTCCTAAGGAGGAACCTTTTTTGAAACTCCCAGTTTGATAACCTCTTGGTTGTCACTCTCAATCAAGGTTTTAAAAAGCGACCACAACTGTTATGTAACGGTTTTGGCGGTTACCGCCACCCGTTATAGTCGCTTTTACAGTATGATTGAGATTCACAGGTGTGTCGGCCATAACGGCTAACGTAAGCGATGCTTGATACCATAACGCCAGAACGGCCTGTTACGCACTATTACGTAACGGTTCCAAACTATTTCTTTTGAAAAAACACTAAAAAAAAAAAGAGTTGAAAATAGGGGAAGAGGGATAGAGAGAAGAGGGAAGATAAAGAGAGAAAATGGAATAGCAAGAGATAGAGAGAGAGAAGAAGGAAGATGAAGAACATGTTATTGATTTGTTGAAACTGTAAGACCTATGTTATTCTATTCAGCTGCTATCACTCAATCATTTTGTTTGTATGTGTCTATCTATATATTGTTTGAAAATAATAATAATAATAATGAGTATGATCATTATCTATTTGGGTTGGTTAAAATATGTATATATATATATTTAGGGTCTTATTTATTCTCTTACTTTTGTCATTGTTTATCTTATATATAATAGTTAGTGATTGATTTTTTGTATAATATAAAGTCATTAATTATTAAAATAAAATGAAAAAAAAACTCAGTTTATAGTTATTTAAAAATATGAAATATATTAGATCATACTTAGAAATTTACAAAAATTGATCAATATTTATTTTTAACCCAATAAATATGATCATAGAAAAAAATATATGCGTATCGGTAAGTTTGTTTCAAATTATGCAAAAAAAAAAAAAAATTTACGGTTTCGGTTACCGCAACCGTTACACTACGGCCTTTACACCCCGCAATCGCAACCACGCCACCTCCACCGTTACGGCAACCGCAACCGCTTTTTAGAACCTTGCTCTCAATGGTAGCAGATTCTAGTTGACAAGCAATAGCCAGTTGAGTTGCCAGCTTCATAGCCTGAGCTTCTGCTGCAAAGGCTTATGAAGATCAGAAAGAAGTACCAATGCCATCCACCAGGTGCCCCTCTAAGTTTTAAAAGAGGACAGCAGCTGAAGCTTTTTCCCTTTTTGATTTGAAGCTTGCATTGCAATTTAATTTAAATTCTCCAAACTGAGGTGGATGTCATCTCTAGTCCGTACGGCTTTCTGGGATTAGGAAAACACTACTGGAAGTGAGGACGCTATGGCACTGATCTTGCCTCTCAAACCAGGCCCATGTTATTTTGGAGAGCGTCTCAGTTGGGTTGATTGGGAGATGATTAAAACTGAAGTTATTTCGTGCTTTCCAAATGTACCATCCAATGAAAAGAACATGACTCAGTAACTTGCTCGTTGCTCTAACTTCTTGCTCAGCCGCAATCTAATCCACTGTCCATTGCACAACATTAGTCACCATCCCTTTATCAATGCGGAGACTAAGCATACTGCCAAATCACATTGCCTAAGTCCATGGACAGTCGAACAATACGTGTTCTATTGATTCATCATCTTTCAAACAAATGGGACAAACACTGGATGGGGAGCAGTGGCGTTTTTGTAAATTAATTTTAGTAGCCAAGGTATTCTTGCAGACTCGCCACCAAAAGTATTTGATTTTCGGAGGGGCTTCAACTTTCCAAATTAATGTGATAGGTATAATGTGATGCTTTTTTCCCATGTGGTCCTATTTTTTTTATTTTGGTAGTGTTTTGGTGAATAACTATATCCTTTTATTAATGTGATAGATATAATGTGATGCTTCAATGTGACAGGTATTAATATGATACTCCAACGATGTGACATTAAAAAAAAATTAAAAACTATTAAGTGTATTTTTCTTAAA
Organism: Camellia lanceoleosa; assembly: GCA_025200525.1. NCBI lineage: Eukaryota > Viridiplantae > Streptophyta > Magnoliopsida > Ericales > Theaceae > Camellia > Camellia lanceoleosa. Next base: position 96,786,472 of record CM045772.1, on the reverse strand, counting down.
TGTGACAACGTAATGAATATGATGTGACACTTCATAACTTTTACTCAAAAATAAAAATAAAAATTCCTTATTATTTTTTTTTCAAATGTGGCAACGTGATAGATATAATGTGACACTTCAAAAAACAAAAAAAAAACTCTTTAGTGTATTTTTTTCAAACGTGACAACGTGGCGGGTATGATATGACATTCTAAAAAAATTTAAAAACTCCTTAATATACTTTTCCTAAACGTGACATGTGATGGGCATGATATAACCAAAAATGCTAAAAATCTTAAAAGTTCTATCAAATGTCTCAAATGGGTATGGGACTCACATGAGACCCACATTGTGTGGGTCTCACACCTATGTGAGACATTTGATAGAAATTTTGATAAAATTTTTAAAATCTCTAACATTACTGATGATGTAACACTCTAAAAAAATTAAAAACTCTTTAGTGTACTTTTTTCAAATGTAACACTCTAACGTGAAACTAAAAAATTCTTTAGTGTATTTTTTCTCAATGTAACACTCTAATATAGTGAGTAAATGAGTCATTATACATCCAAAAAGATTAAATCGATCATAAGAAAAAATATGAAATTATATAAACTATAAATCTAAAATATGAAACTTATTAATCAATCTCCCAAAATAAAATTTTACTTTGCTAAAAATTATAAACTCTGATTATTTATTATTATTATTATTTTTTTTTTTGTAATATGACTTTTCCAAAACTTTTTTAAATCTCATCTTTTAGCGGAAAGTGGTCCACTCATACTTATAAAATGCAGAAGGAGAAGCATGGAACAGAAGCCAAACCTCCTTGATTTATTTCAACCTCTGGGAATGCTGACAGTTATTCAAACCAACACCAAGATCATTGATCGCACCTGCCACCGCAAACGCATCGAAGACGGTTAAATCCAAAATCCCAATCCACTCCAAACCTATCCCTTTAAAACCTACATTAAATCCATTTCAATACAACTACTGCAATTCAATTCAAGCTCCTTCAATGCCTGACACAACCCCCAAACCCATTCAATCCAATCAACGCACATCAAATGTCCTCAACAACAAGTACGAGCTCGGCCGCCTCATCGGTACCGGCTCATTCGCCAGAGTCTACCACGCCAAAAACCTCCTCACCGGCGAGACTGTCGCCATGAAAGTCGTCTCCAAAGACAAAATCATCAAAGCTGGTATGATGGATCAAGTGAAGCGCGAGATATCGATAATGAAGAAAGTCCATCACCCCAACATCGTGAAGCTCCACGAAGTCATGGCTACCAAGTCCAAAATCTACTTCGCTATGGAGTACCTCCGCGGCGGCGAACTCTTCGAGAAAGTCTCCCAAGGCCGATTGAAGGAAGACTCAGCTCGGAATTTCTTCATACAGTTGGTCTGCGCTGTTGATTTCTGTCACAGTCGCGGCGTATACCACCGCGATTTGAAGCTCGAGAACCTCCTCTTAGACGAAAATGGCAATCTCAAGGTCACAGACTTCGGATTATCGGCGTTTTCGGACAATTTGAAGCAGGACGGATTGTTGCACACTGCGTGTGGAACTCCGGCGTATGTAGCGCCGGAGGTGATCGGAAAAAGAGGATACGACGGAGCAAAGGCCGATCTCTGGTCATGCGGAGTCATACTCTTCGTTCTACTTTCTGGGTATTTGCCATTTCAATCCAAGAACATAATCTCAATGTATAAGAAGATTTACAGAGCCGATTTCAAATTCCCACCATGGTTTTCGCCGGAAACCCAGATGATCGTGAATGGACTTCTCGACCCAAATCCCATCACACGAATCTCAGCTTCAGAACTCATGGACACAAGTTGGTTCAAATTCAACAAAACTATTCCCAAAAACGTGAAGCGAATGAGTGAATCAGATGGGATTGAATCGGAGGAGGAGAAAGAGAAGGAGACACTGAATGCGTTTCATATAATTTCATTATCTGAGGGGTTCGATTTGTCGCCGTTGTTCGGAGAGAGGAAGAAGGAGGAGGAGATGAGGTTTGCGACGGCGGCGGCGGCCAGCAGAGTGATAGAGAAAATGGAGGAGGTGGGGAAGGCGGCGGAGTTCAGCGTGAGGAAGAGCGAGTCGAAGGTGAGGTTGGTTGGGAATGAGAGTGGAAGGAAAGGGAAGTTGGCGATTGAGGCGGAGACGTTTGCTGTCACGGCGGCGCTTACGGTGGTGGAGGTGAAGAAGGGCGGTGGCGACACCTTTGAGTATAATCAGTTTTGTAGCAAGGAGCTTCGGCCTGCGCTGACGGATATTGTTTGGATAGCTGACAAGTCGGTGACTGCTTGAAGAAACTCTGATGATCTACTGTTCATATGGTGCTTGGTGCATGAATTTTGAAAGTAATTTGAAGTGTAATGAAAAAAAAGAAAAAAAAAATTGTGTGAAATATAATTATATATATTAGTATATATAAATTACGGTAGTGTTACAGTATTAATTAGTGTATATATTAGTATATTAATTATTGTTAAGATATTATTATTGATCACATGTATTATATAAGTTACAAATATTCAAAATTATACAAGGGATGTCACATTATTTATTGGTGCATTAATATATACATTAATTCATACATATAATATTATTCGTAAACATACGATTATAAACTAAACTTATTTAATTTATTTAACAACTTTGCCTTATTTAGATTAGTATATTTATGGACATTAGTTGAACGTACCGTTATAAATTAAACTTATTTAATTTATTTAACAACTTTGCCTTATTTAGACTAGTATATTTATGGATATTATTGTTTGAACAGCCCGTCCGACACCCCCAGTGAGCTGTCCAGCTCTCATTCGTTGAAAACATATAATAAAAAAAAAAATTGTTTTTTTCACCCAATCACAGGGCGCCACCTCACTGGGGGTCGACCCCAGTGGGTGTACGAGGCATTTCTGTTATTGTTTTATGGATGATTCACTGCCATGAATAAATTTGTTCACATATTTTTATAGTGGGTGAATAATATATAAAATGTGATTAGTTTAAATATGTACATCTTAGAGGAATGTTCAGAGAATATTTTGATCCGTTCAAACTAATTGAACCAAATCAATCTATCACATTTTGGACGAATATGTGATGACGAGCAGACGGTTATGGATTATTTTTTTAAATTTTTTTTTCCAAACCTTTTAGTTTTGGACAAATGGCAGATTTGAAGCTCTTTTGGCCGCAACTGAACCGCCAAACCGCGAGCACACCTAGTAATTTGTAAGACTTTATGTTTTCAATTTATTTAGATATTCTATTTGTATTTTCAATTAAAAAAAAGTTTAGACATTTTATTGTATTTTTAATTTATTTTCAATTTGAAAATCCTTTTATCAAATGACAAGTGTTCATATTTGGTATTTTTGTGTGAAAAATATAAGACTTAATTTTGTCTTTTTAAAAAAAATTAAATTAGATAGTTTTTGAATAAAAAAAAAGTAATGAAATAGTTTTGATAATTAATGATTTTTTTATATGTATTTATTATTAGTATTTAACAATTTACTTGACAATTTTTTAGTTATGTTGAGTTGAATTGTTATTTCAAAAAAAATGTTGACAAATTGTTGTATTATGTTCAAAATTTATAAAAGTTTAAACTGTCAAACCGATTCGTATCCATCTGTCAATCCTCTCAATTCGCATCCGTCAATTCGGCGGACAGATGTGGATTGATTTTTTTTTCAATCCGTCAATTCGGCAGACGGATCACGAATTTGAAGTTCTGCGGCCGTAACCGAACTGCGAGCACCTCTAATCTCATATTCAAAATAGAATTGAGATCCTCTTTATTACAGTGTTGTAATAGAGGATTTCTATTATATTATCTAACGGTTGTAAAATAATCACGAAAATTTAACATTATTTTAAATATAAGAAAATTATTACAATGTAATGAATATCATTAATTATAACTTTGGAATTAAAAGAATCATAACCTTCAAAAAGTGTAATAATCCCACCTAAAATTGTAAATCCCACTATTTTCAACCAATTAAAATGTGTGTGGTATCCACACATCAAAATCTACATCAATCATCTTATTTTCAAAATAAATTTTCATAGGATGTAGCTTGTCTCCGGTGAAACCCAGCTGGAGCGTTCTATTTGACTAATCTCGGAATTCATATCAGTGATTTAAATCGTTCAATATGTATGACTTATCGAGTACTTCATCAATATAAAAAATTACATTAATCAGATATTGATAATTACTTTATCAGATTAAATTTATATCAATACTTTATTTTTAAAATTATAATTACTCTTGACACAAATTTGATCTTGTCAAGTAACTATTGACAAGACCTAAATATTGAACCGTTCGAATTATTAATATAGTTTCCGTAATGAGCCCATGAAAGTCCAACAAGACACCCCAATCTAATTTTATAAACTGAAGAGAAGCCAGGGCCATTTTCATAATCCCTACTATTTTTGGTCATTTAATTATGATTGTACACGTAAAGTCAAATAAAAATTAAATCCAATACTTTAAATCAGCTCAAGTTTTGTATTTGATAACTATTAATATCATTCAATATGTTTGGTTTTAATTTTTTAAATTCAATTTTTTAGAAATTGAGTTTTTTATTTTTTTTTGTATTTTTTTTGCTTTTATTGAATATTTTTAAAATTTTAAATATATTTTTTTACTTTTTAAAATGTACTGTGAAATAATATTTTTAAAAAATTAATAAATACACAAAAATACGAAAAATGTATTAAATTTTTATTTTTATTTTTTTGTATTTTTGGTATTTAGTGAATTTTTTAAATTTTTTTTATAAATATTATACTTTTCAAGTATATTTATGTTAGGTGTGTCTAAAAATTAACTTAAAACATTAAAAAAATTCAATGAAAATAAAAAATACAGAAAACAAAAAAATAAATTTTTTTGAAAAATGTATTTTGGAAATCAAAACCAAACAGAGTGATTGGTTTCTTTCTATAAATTGAGTAATACTATCTATTTTATCACATTTTCAAAATCATTTTATATTACATAATTAAGATTATTAAATATTAATGAAGATTATGTAAGAATTATTATATTTATAATGATGAAAAAAATGATTCATCCACATACTTTTTCTCCCAAATGGGTTTCTGATCAGTCCCAGTCAAAAATTCATTCGGGGAGATTCGGCAAAGAAAATTGTATAGATGTAATATTGCTGTAATTATAATTATGACACAAAATATACTGTTTAAAATAGGGTGAATAAAAAATAGAAACTCTAGAATACTAAAAAAAAATTTACCAAAATTGTTACTATGAATATTGATGTGTGGTGTGGATCAGTCGTGTTTCGTATACAAAAAGAATTAGACATATAATTTTATCTTATATCTATGTATTTTGTATTTGATCCTTTTTGTGCACATAGACATTTTAAATATAAATTTAATTATGTATATGAGACTCACACTTGAATTGAATATCATCCGTGTAATTTGTATTTTGAAATTTTTTGGAGTAAATTCCTAACATTTCTAAGAGTATCTCTAATGGTGTATCAATTTTTTCATCAAATTTGAGTAAAAGTTTCCTTTGATATCAAGTGTTCTAACAGAAGATTTTGGAGTTTCATCAGAACACCGATAGACCGGGCGGATGTCCTGCCGGTCGACCGGCTAATATAAATTTTCTATTTTTTTTTTTTTTTTGTCTTGAGGTGGTTGTGGTAACCGAATAATTGACAAATATAAAGGAGGTATATTTCGAAGGCTTGACGCTAGCCGGCCTCTATCACACAAGGATAAGGGGCCGAATAGGATAAAGGGGCGAATATGGTCCATCCCTATAGCCGAATAGTAGAAAAGGTAATGATTGAAAAAGTAGGCCCTGGTCCCGAGGATCAGAGGAGGCGAGTATAAATATAGTGACAACGGACTAAACAGGATATGCAAGAATTACTACTAAGAACTTAGTGAGCAAGCTCTCTTGAGGAAGAACCGGCTTGTACGCGGAGTGCTAATTCCTAATTTCCCGATCGGAGTCTTTATATCTTCTCAGGTGACTAGTTGAGGATCATTGGCGTCTTCCAGGATCTGAAGAGTATTTCCAATCCACTTCCCCACAGTGGTCAACTAGAAAGTTGATCGACCAGTACAATTTTTTCACAAATTTTTTCCTTGAGGTGGTCATCTGGGCGGATTGGCAAATCCAATGTAGCCTCAGCGGCAGCGAGGGCTTTGAGCCACCCATGTTTGAACCCGCGATTCTCAAATTTGGATACTTCTTTAACATATTCCGTCAGAGCGGCGTCTCTCCCCGCCTCAAAGGCCTCTGATACGGCTTTCTCGCGAGACGCCTTAAGCTCCTTTAACTGAGCTTCCGCTTCAGCAAGTGCCTTCTTGGAAAGATTGAGCGATTCCTCGCCAAGACTTGCCCTTCCTCAAGATCAACACGGTTTGGCGACGCGAGCCCTCTCTTTCTCGCTTGCCCAAGGCTCTCCATTTCAGCTCTCATAATTTCGAATTCGGCCCTACTTTTCTGACCCTCCAGCTCCGTTTGCAAATGGTCAGCTCTCCCGAGAGCACCACGCAGGCGGCGACCCAAGTCGGCAATTCTTCCGACCGTCTGCAAACCAAGTCGGTATGATTAGACGCCTTTAACAAACAAGACCGATTAGACGCCTCTAACAAACAAGACCAATATGTAGCTTACCAGATATGCCGATTGAGCAGCTAGGGCAATGGCCAAAACATCAGGCACGGCACCAAAGGTTGTGTTGTCAGCCGGCAGAGAAATTGAAGCCGCCAAGCTCAGAGCCACGGCTGGATCCTCGATGGCCGAAACGTCGGATAAAATCGGCATATCCCTGATCTTTGGTCAATGAATAATAACGAGCGACCACGTCCGGCTTCTTCGCCGAGGCCGCTTTCTAACGGGCCACCGTGACTCTCCTCTCCCTCGGTACCACGGCTTTGGCCTTGCTCTGGAATCAGTCGTTCCTCGTCGGCTTGTTCTCCACCTTTTTCCATATCAAACGCAGCAATCTCAACCGTCCCCTCAGAAACCCCCACGAAGGGCTTGATCAAGCTAGGGTCTGATACAGCGCATTCGGCCTTCTTTCGGGCGGTTATCCGCTCGGCATTCCTTTTACGCGCCATCTGCGTTAGGCTTTCCTTTGCCATACCCTCAAAGAAATCGCCGGGTAGATCCTCCAAGTTCGCAAAAAATATCCCTGAAGAGAAGTTCGCCGTCTGCCCGGACGGCTCGGTGGCCTCGAATGACGAAGCCGCCTTTACAACGCGGGCCAAAGAAATTCCTAGCCGGATCGGCAATCACCTCAAGAACTGTCGCGTCCCTCAATCGAAATCTGAGACCGACCGCCTAAGGTTTATGAAGTCAAAGATAAGGGCCGAGAGTTGTTGATTGCCGATCGAATCGGAATGTGATCTGCAATGAGAACGTGGTGTAAGTGGGCTCGTACCGAAGGAGAATATGGGCGGCCCTCCCTTACTTTTGCAAGTTTAGGCGGCCGAAATAACTAAGTGCAGTCTTGACCTCCCCAAGAACCACGTCGTCAACTGAAGTCAGAACTTTCTTCAACCTATTACCTGCAGAAGATAAAAAACGATTTAGAGAAAAGAGCCGAATAAGAGATAGACCGACAAATATAAGGTATTGTGTGGCAACCTGAGTCACCCTTATGTCTGGGAATAGGGTCCAAGCGATCCTCCCTTCAACTCCCATATTTCGGACGTTGACCATCATAAACACAACCCGCTACTGAATCGGCAAGCATAGTCACTAAGTGATGGTCAGTATCTTTGGCTCTAAGGAAATATCGCCCATAATGGGAGGATTTGGCTAAGGCGTAAAGGTTTAATGGCCGGAATCCCAAGGTTAATCCTAAGGCGTTGATTCAGTTCTACAACCCCCATGATGATCCGAAAGAAATTTACATTGGGCTGAGAAGGAATCAAGCTCCAATAACGGAGAACGGCCCTAAGAAGTGGGTGTAGGGGGAAACGAACCCCGCCCTCAGCAATGGATAAAAGAGGGAATACGATCATGTTTTGATCTTCCCTCTCCATGTCGAGAGCGTTGTCCGTTACAAGGGATAAGTGGACGTCGAGAACTAAATGCTCGTTTCACTAAGTTGTTACTTTGTGTGGTATGTTTGAATCCATCTAACTCTTTCTCTAGTTTTGACAGGAAAAAGTTAATTCATCTTGCTGAATTTTATCCCAAAGAATTTTCTTAAGTGGAGCTCATGGTACTTAATGATCAACTTGATACATATATTATTGACATGCTATCCAGTAGTAAGTTCTCAATGTTGAATAGAATTGCCGATCCTGCTAAGAAAATGGTAGAGACTGGAAGAGACAAAGTATATCCATTGGTGTATTTGCTTTTGACTTTAGCATTAATTTTACCTGTTGCAACTGCTACTGTTGAGAGGGTATTTTCAGCTATGAATATTGTGAAGAATCGGTTGTGGAATCGAATAGGTGATGAATGGATGAATGATAGCTTGATTGTCTACATTGAGAGATATTTTTGATCGCATTGACAATGATACTATTATGGAAAGATTTCAAAACATGAAAACTCATCGGGGTCAATTGTAAAAGTTTAAAATTTAAAACTTTTTGTAATGGATATTAATTTTTATTGTTTAACATTAGTTCGAAAAATTATTATTATGTTATTGTTATTGATTAGGGAAGAAAAAATTTGAGATTGTAATTAATGGGTGCCCCCCTATATTAAATTCCTGGCTCTGCCACTGGCAGCATGCATGTTAGACTAAACTCACATCATCAATCTAGCCACTTAAACTTAATTAATATAATGTAAAGGTCTCACCATTTATTATCAATTGATTTTGAGTTGAATGCTTTAACATAGTATTAGAGTTAGGTCTTGACCATATTGGGTAGTACGTGAGGGGGAGTATTAGACTTTAACACACAATGCCAATCTAAGCCTCCCATAGATGGTTAATATAATATAATGCAACGGTTTTTTCACTCATTATCAATCGATTTTAAATTAAATATTTTAACGGTGCAAACAAGAATTTGTTGTCCAAAAAGAAAAAAAGAAAAAAGAGTCGACTTGACAATGACAAGAGAAGGTTTGCAAAGAAGAATTTGTTTTCCAAAAGGAGAAATGAGTCAACTTGACATTGACAACACAAAGATGTTTTTAAGCTTTGTGCTAGTAGCGTTCTGTGAATCTCTGTTTGTGGTGATGGATTTGTTGTAGTGAGGAAGACGGTTCACAGCTGAGGTGAGGTGGGTGTTTTGTTATGGGTGTTTAATGGATTTGCGAGAGAAGATTTTTGTTCATAGAGACGGAAGAAGAAAGGTAAGAGAAAATATTAAAAATAACGGTCAATTTCTTATGGGAGTTATAATTATAAAAAGAACAAAGTGTAAGAAATGGTTTTGGGAAAAAATAGAATTTTTCGTCAACTTTGGTCTAATTTTTAGATAGGACCCATGCGCCAAAAATGGCCGGTTTAAGTGGTAACGCGTTCTATGCTGCATTGTGATTCACGTAGTATATTTGGTTGCTCAAAATTATTATCGGGTGAATGAGAAATTGAAACCAAAGTGAGCTCCATGAAAATGGTGTTTTGGTGAAATTTCTATTAAGGTTTGAGTTAAAGCTTGTCCCGCATTAGTTTAGTGGACAAACTTTTGTGGGTTTATAAAGCTTTGGTTTGCAACTTGGGGAGGATTCCAAGGGGTGCCCAAGTTTTGTGGAAGGGTGAGGTTATGGGCTAGACCCATGGGACCCAAAATAAACACACACACGTCACTGTGAAATTGGGCTTGTCCGGCCCAGCCAAAAACTTTTTGAATTTTATTTTTCTAAAATTAAATTCTTACCCTTTTTTTCAGAATTTGAATTTCAAAATTAATTCCAAATAATGTCCAGATTATTCCTCCACCTAAATAGGTCCATATCTGTCCAATTAAACCCAAACAAGTTTGTATATGTTGGAATTTAAACCAAACAGGTATTATACATGTTCAAACAGGTTTGCACTTGTTTAATTCAAACCGAACAGCCACAAATTCTCCTATAGATAGACAGACTCTCATTTGGATTTTGCACTCTAATTTTCATTCTTGTTGCTGTCGTTGCTCTCTGCATTTTGCTGCATTTATTTTTCTGCGAGACAGTGTATAAACACAAAGTGTGTTTGTTGTGCAAACAGTTTATAGTGTTGTTATTGTTTGTTGTTGATCATTTTATCTTGGGAGATAGACGTCCACAATTTGAAAGCACCGTGGAGAGAACGAATCTGTCTTAAGGACACAGTGTTAAACACTGGATTTGATCAGAATTTTGTTCAATAAATACATAAGGTTAGTAATTAATTTACTTTATGTTTTATTTCTTTATTTTTATCAGATTCTGTTTTTTTTTTTTTTTTTTTTTTTTTTTTTTTGTAACAAAATAAGAATCTATAATTTTATTTTATTTTCTTTACTTGTTTGATTTTTGTAATCAAATAGTCTCTCTCCTTCTTTATTTCTTCTGTTTATTGTTAAGTACACAAACATTATTTATTCTTAATACAGTGAAGATTGTCCAACAATCTTAAAACAGACTATTTTTTGGTGTTTTCATTGTATTTATTTTCTGTGCTTTTTACAAAGTGATATTCTGATTGGAAAATACAAATAGTAGTAATATATTATTTATTTTCTTTGACAACTAGTAATAATATACTGGTGTCATTAACAATTTGAGAATATTAATTTGTGTAATAGTGTTACAGGAAATTATTGTGTAGTAATTTATTTTCCTGGTTTTAGTAACTAGAAAAATAATTTATAGTGTTATAATTTATTTTCTGGTTTGAGTAACTAGAAAATTAATTTATGTTTTGGTTTTTCTAATTTTTGTAATCAGATATTATGGTTGCCAAAAACAGTACTCCAAATTTGATTGTTACAATGACTCCGGTCCCTATCCAGAACCATGTTCAAGTTCCAATAAATCATGGAGAAAAATCAGAAAAATTTAATGGCACCGAGTTTAAGAGATGGCAGCATAAAATGATGTTCTATCTTATAACTCTAAATCTGGCCCGGTTTCTCCGTGAAGAGGCTCCAATACTGAAAGAGAATGAAAGTAATCGGCAAGTTATTACCGCAGTAGACGCTTGGAAACATTTTGATTTTCTATATAGAAACTACATCCTCATTGGCCTTGACAACATGCTGTATAATGTTTACAACCCTCTGAAAATAGCAAAAGAATTGTGAGATTCTTTGGAGAAAAAATACAAGATAAAGGATGCCAGCACAAAGAAATTTGTTGTCGGTAAATTTTTGAATTTCGTTATGGTAGACTCCTAAATAGTAATTTCTCAAGTTCAAAATTTTCAATTAATTTTGCATGATATTCATGCTGAGGGTATGTCTCTGAGCGAGTCTTTCTAAGTCTCTGCGTTAGTGGAAAAATTACCACCGATTTGGAAAGATTTCAAAAATTATTTAAAACATAATCGCAAGGAGATGACCATGGATGAATTGATTGTAAGACTAAGAATTAAGGAAGATAATCATAAGGTTGAAAAGAGGAATGGTAATGTGGTTGAACATGTGTCCAAACTACATAACAAAAAGAGGAAGTTTGCTGGAGATGGTCCTAAATAAGGCGACAACAATGGCAATAAAAAGTTCAAAGGTAAATGCTATAACTGTGGCAAGACCGGACATCGAGCCTCTGATTGTCACCGTTCTAAGAAGGATTGCGGAAGTATAAGCAAGAAAACTACTAATCAAGTCAATGTGACAGAACTTGATTATATCTCTGATGGGATAAATGACATCAATCTCTTTGCTGTGGTGTCTGAGGCTAATTTGGTTGGAAATCCCAAAGAATGGTGGGTTGACACTGGGTCAACTCGACAGATTTGCGAGGATAAGAAGATGTTCACTACCTATAATGAGGCTACAAATGGTGAGCAACTGTTCATAAGAAATTCATCTACTTCTGCTATGGCTGGACAAGGGAAAGTAGTCTTAAAGATGACATTGGGGAAAGAGCTGACCCTCAATAACGTGCTGCATGTACCAGACATCCGAAGTAATTTAGTTTATGGTTCTTTGTTAAGTAAAAATGGTTTTAGGCTTGTATTTGAGTCCGATAAATTTGTATTAACAAAGAGTGGTATGTATGTTGGTAAGGGATACATGAGTGATGGTCACTTCAAGTTGAATGCAATGACGGTTGTACCAAAACTTGCTATTAATAAGAATGACACATCTTTTGCTTATATTCTTGAGTCAAATTTATGGCATGGTAGATTAGGACATGTGAATTTTGATGCTTTGCGTAGATTAATTGGTTTAGGTTATATACCAAAGATTGAAATTGATCCTAATCACAAATGTGAGATTTGTGTAGAAGTGAAACTAACTAAGGCTCTATTTAAATCGGTTGAAAGAAAAATCGAACCTCTAGAATTAATTCATACTGATGTGTGTGATCTTAAATTTGTTCAAACTAGAGAAGGCAAGAAGTATTTCATAACATTTATCGATAATTGCACAAGATATTGTTATATATACTTACCTAGAAGTAAAGATGAAACCTTAGAAATATTTAAACTCTACAAAGTTGAAGTTGAAAATCAACTTGGTAAAACCATTAAAATGGTTAGAAGTGATAGGGTGGTGAATAAGATGCACCATTAAATAAATTTTGTGCACAACATGGCATTATTCATTAAACTACAACACCCTATTCTCCATAGCAAAATGAAATTGCTGAAAGGAAGAATAGAACCCTTAAAGAAATGATGAATGAAATGTTACTAAGTTTAGGCTTACGACAGAATTTGTAGGGGGAATCAATATTATCTGCTAATTATGTTCTTAACAGAATACCTCACAAGAAAACCAATAGCACTCCTTATGAATGATGGAAAGATCGACCACCTTCTTACAAATACTTAAAAGTATGAGAGTGTTTGGCAAAAATTGAAGTTCCTGTTTTGAAAAAGACAAAGATAGGACCAAAAACAGTGAATTGTGTGTTTATTGGTTATGCTCAGAATAGTAGTGCATATCGGTTTCTGACTTATAAATTAAAAATACCTGATATAAATGTGAACACTAGTATAGAGTCAAGAAATGCTGTGTTTTTTAAACATTTTTTTCCTTATAAGAAAGGACAAGAATTAAGTTCACAGAAAAGAACTTATAATTGTACACAAAGTCAAGAGACTAATGACAATCAAACACAAGAGACTAATAATGGTTTCGACCAATAGGATTTAACTGATGATGAACCAAGACGAAGTAAGAAAATAAGAACATCAAAATCCTTTGGTCTAGATTTTCTGACATACCTGTTAGAAAATGAACCTCAAAGCTTTAAGGAAGCAATGACAGGTCCTAAAGCACCTTTGTGGAAAGAGGCTATTAATAATGAAATTGAATCGATTATGCAAAATCATACTTGGGAATTGGTGGAATTTTCACCTGGTTCTAAACCTCTTAGATATAAATGGATATTCAAGAGAAAATGAAAGTAGATAGTTCAATAAACAAGTATAAAGTAAGACTCGTGGTAAAAGGTTATAGACAAAAGAAAGGTCTGGACTATTTTGATACATATTTCCCTATGACAAGAATAATATCCATCCTCATGCTTATTGCTATAGCAGTGTTGTATAATTTAGAAATACATCAAATAGATGTTAAGACAGCTTTTCTTAAATAGTGATCAAAATGAAGAGATTTATATGGAGCAACCCGAAAGGGTTGTAGTGCCAGGGCAAGAAAAAAAAGTTTGTCGGCTTGTAAAATCTTTTTATGGATTAAAACAAGCTCCTAAGTAATGGCATGAAAAATTTGATTATGCTATGCATACTAATGGTTTTAAGATAAACGACTATGACAAGTGTGTCTATGTTAAAAACACTGACAAAGGTTATGTCATCGTTTGTTTTCATGTGGATGACATGCTTATTATTGGAAGCAGTCAAAACATGATCAAATCAACTAAGCAAATGCTGAACAAAAGATTTGATATAAAAGATACCGGGGTCGTAGATGTCATATTAGGAATGAAAATTACTAAAACATCTGATGGATATGCATTATCTCAATCTCATTATATTGAGAAAATTCTTAGTAAATATATCAAGGATGATATGAATATAGCAAGAACACCTGTAGACATCAGTCTTTATTTATCAAAAAATAAAGGTGATGCGGTGTCTTAGCTAAAATACTCTCAAATCATTGGAAGCCTAATGTACCTAATGAATTGCACTCGTCCTAATATATCTTATGTTGTCAGTAAATTGAGTAGGTACACTAGTAACCCCGAAGAAGACCATTGGAAAGCAATCATTCGGGTTCTTAAATATCTAAGGTTTACCCGTGATCATGGTTTGAACTTTACTCAATATCCAGCAGTACTCGAAAGTTATTGTGATGCCAATTGGATATCAGATACTGAAGATTCAAAATCCACTAGTAGATATATCTTTACTCTGGGAGTGTAATGCCCCAATTTTTATACCCAAATAATAATACGATAACCATGGTTCTTTAAAGTGAAATTGAAAATAAATCTCTACACTTGCATTACATGATACAAATAGTCTTTAGGCGATAATATATTCACTTCAAATCAAAATAACATAAACATATAGATACCCCCAAGAGTTTACAAGTTTCCAAGGCTTAGGCTTGGTTACACAAATGGTTATTCAAACCCACACAAATACAGTCCTTGACTTACAAACAGAGTTACAGCAAAATGAGAGCCTTGTACTCTCAACACATATTTCCTCGCCTTTAGTTAGGCGGGATCACCACATCTTTTCCTACACAAAAAAACCCGTATGGTGAGCATAAAGCCCAGTAGGAAATCCTTAACAAAATATATACATTTTATACAAGTCTCAACAGATGAAATGCACATGTCATGCTGTGTCCCTTTTGAAAGTAAATCACATTTTCATCTTTTGAAAACTATCATGCTCAATGATGTCATGCAATTTCAATTGTTCAAAACTTAACAATTTATTTCAAGGGCAGTAAATACGACTTTGGTAATCCCTAGGTCGGTGTCTGCAAGTAGACTATACAAGTACTAGCAAATTGTCATTTTTACCGATATCAACCGGAAGACTCGACACCTATCCGCGCGGGTTTTCGATTTTTCATCCCGGACTCTCAGACCAACTTATTCAATGTCATTTATACCACCTATCAAGACTTACCAACGTATTTACCCCAAAACCATTCCATGAAAACTTGTTTCTCAATATTCTTTTCTCAATGCAAGTTTCTAAATCAACTTTCAAAGTTTAATGTAATCAAATGAATTGATATGCCAATTTCACAATATGAACATAAATACTTTTATTCCGATTCATCATCCAAGGAATAACACAATTCCCTCTTCTCAAGTATCCTCAACAATTAGTCATTTCAAGACTATTTTAACGTTTTGAACAATAATTTCCAAAATGAACAACAATTCTCATATTCCATGAAATTCATCATTTATATAAATATAAATAAGAAATTTTCTAAACATCCATTTATTTTGACACACAAAATAAATATAACAATATCATTCATAGATTTTCAATTTCTTTTAAAAATCTCCAAATTTCTAGGTTTTCTCACCAAAACTATACAACTCATATCTTTTGAAACAAAACTTTCTCAAATCATCTTTTCTTCAATCAACGAAGAACAAAACCCATAAGATCATTTTAAAAGAACAAGAGACAAACCCACTTTCAAAATCGCTCAACTTCTTGAATCAACAATCAATTTTCAAAGCTATCAAATGATGATTTCGAAAATCATCTAGATCTTGCAAACATATATATATATATATATATAATTCTAAGAAAATCCCTACCTCAAGTATTGAGGAAGAATTGAGAAGAAACCCCAAAATCAATGATGCCTAAACTTGATCTCCATCGCACACAACGAAGCCTTCGAGATGATAACCAACTTTGATGAAGAACTTAGGTCTAAATCCCAATAGATTTAGAGAAATCAAAGAGAGAAGATGACTTCTAGAGAGAGAAGTTCTAGATCTAAAATTCTAGAGAGTTTTAGAGAGAGAGAGAGAGAGAACTAAAAAAGTGATCTGAAATATCAGATTCACGAACTGATATAACATAGTCCGCTCGAGCGTGGAAAGCCCCGCTCGAGCATCAGACACAGCCTCCCGCTCGAGCACGGAAAGCTTCGCTCCAGTGTTGAATACACTTTCCCAAAGATTTTTCTGCATGTGTCAAACTTCTGGAACTAAACATTCTCCGTTTGAATGCATAAACAGCCGCTCGAGCAGACAAGCAACTTCGAATGCATTTTGCATTTTTGCTTAAGGGGCACTGCCCCTCGTCCCCGCTTGGACGCTACCCCGGACCCGCCAAGAGGTGCTGCCCTTTGGACCCTCGCGAGCTGACCGGGCAGCTTGATCCCTATCTATTCAGCAAAGTGGCAAAACATGAAAGAATTAACTTCTGATACAACTCTGCAAGGCACAATTTGGGTTGGATTCGCATCTAAAGGTTTGGAGACATTACCTGTTCCAAACACACCTCTACAACCCGATAATCAAAATAAGGGAAATATAGGGAAACTAAGATACATAACACTGTTCAAAACCATACCAACCCGAGCGCAGAAGACCACACAGAGACGGGTCCAAACCGGGATCGCTACAGAGAGGCACTGTTGTTTCTTGGAAATCCATGAAACAAACATGCATCGCACGATCCACAATGGAATCTGAGTTCATTGCTTTAGACAAAGCTTGAGAAGAAGTAGAATGGTTTTGTCATTTCTTAGAAGATATTCCAATGTGGCCAAAACCTGTGCTAGCTATCTGCATTCATTGTGATAGTCAATTTGCAATAGGCAGGGCACAAAGTCATATATATAATGGTAAGTCACGACATATTCGTCGTCAACATAATACCATAAGGCAATTGCTCTCAAATGGAATAATTTCAATAGATTATATAAAATCTAAAGAGAATATTGCAGATCTGTTAACAAAAAGTTTTACAAAAGAGTGAGTGTATAGTTTATCGAAGGGGATGAGAGTAAAGCCTATTACATAATAGTCATCATAATGGTAACCCTACTTATACGACTGGAGATCCCAAGAACTAAGTTCAAAGGGACAACTAAGTTATGTGTGGCTCACTAAAAATCACCAAGGGATTTAAAATTCCTTACCCATTCCTATGGTGAGAGTGATATCTGCGACATATGTTGTATGCAGGGGTTTAAAGATAAGCTTTGCTCTTAATGATTACCTATATCTTCATTTAGTCATAAAAATCAAGATGAGTATAAGGAGATACTCACAATAAGAATCACCTATATGAGTGTCGAACTGGGGTCGGTTCTATGAGAATGAAAAGGCTAAATTATCTAAAAAGCACTCATGAACAACCAGGAGCGTTCAAGGCCAAAATGAACGCAGCCGTGAGAACCATGATGTGTTAAAAGATATTTGTGTGAAATTTGTCTTGGCTTATACAAACGGCTGAACAATTTAAGGCATCGTTTCCATTTGTTAGCTAGTAAGTCCGATAGGTTACCACTAGAGAAGGCTCAAGGCCGAAAACTACCTATCTTGATGTAAGATATTTTTAATTTATACTCTTTTGACAAATTTTGCATATTGTTGCATTTTCATTGTCATCAAATTCCACTCATATGGGGGATTGTAAGAAATGGTTTTAGGAAAAACCAGAATTTTTCCTCAACTTTGGTTTGATTTTTAGGTAGGACCCATGTGCCAAAGATGGCGGGTCTAAGTGGTAACGTGTTCTATGTCGCATTGTGATTCACGTAATATATTTGGCTGCTCAAACCATTATCGGGTGAATGGGAAATCGAAGCCAAAGTGAGCTCCATAGAAATGGTGTTTTGGTGAAATTTCCATTAAGGTTTGAGTTAAAACTTGTCCCACATTGGTTTGGTGGGCAAACTATTATGGGTTTATAAAGCTTGGGTTTGCAACTTGGGGAGGGCCCCAAGGGGTACCCAAGTTTTGTAGAAGGGTGAGGTTATGGGCAAAGTGGGGCTAGACCCAAAATAAACACACACGCGCGCTTTCCGTCTGTCTGGCTGGGCTTGGCTTGGGTGCGGGTGTGAGGTTGAGTTAGGCTTGTTGGGCCCAATGGTTATCTTTTTGGGCCAAAAACTTTTTGAATTTTATTTTTTTAAAATTAAATTCTTACCCTTTTTTTTTTGGAATTTGAATTTTGAAATTAATTCCAAATAATGTCTAGATTATTTCTCCACTCAAACAGGTCCATATCTGTCCAATTAAACCCAAACAGGTTTATATCTATTGGAATTTAAACCAAATAGGTATTAGACCTGTTCAAACAGGTTTGCACATATTTAATTCTAACAGAACAACCACAAATTCT
Source organism: Camellia lanceoleosa (assembly GCA_025200525.1). Classification (NCBI taxonomy): domain Eukaryota; kingdom Viridiplantae; phylum Streptophyta; class Magnoliopsida; order Ericales; family Theaceae; genus Camellia; species Camellia lanceoleosa. The sequence continues at coordinate 96,768,022 of CM045772.1, read as the reverse complement.
CCTATAAATAGATAGACCCTCATTTGAATTTTGCACTCTAATTTTCATTCTTGTTGCTGTCATTGCTCTCTGCATTTTGCTAAATTTATTTTTCTATAAGAAAGTGTATAAACACAAAATGTGTTCGTTGTGCAAATAGTTTGTAGTGCTGCTACTGTTTGTTGTTGATCATTTTATCCTGGGAGATAGACATCGACAATCTGAAAGCACTGTAGAGAGGACAAATTTGTCTTAAGGACATAGTGTTAAACACTGGACTTGATCAGAATTTTGTTCAATAAATACATATGGTTATTAATTAATTTACTTTCTATTTTATTTATTTATTTTTATCAGATTCTGATTTTGCTTTTTGTAACAAAATAAGAATTTATTGTTTTATTTTATTTTCTTTACCGGTTTGATTTTTGTAATCAAACAGTTTCTCTCCTTCTTTATTTTTTATGTTTGTTGTTAAGTACACAAACATTATTTATTCTTAATACAGTGAAGATTGTCCTACACAAAGTTATAAGATTGGATTGGAGCGTACTTTTGGGCTTGTAAAGACCCACCACAGATTCTGTTTCGATAATTTGAATCGTTCAATGTGTAAAACTCGTCGAGTACTTTATCCCTTTAAAAAATCATGTTGATCGGATATAAATAACTACTTGATTGGATCATATTTCTGTCAATGGTTGTAGACCACCCCAGAGAACTCACGTCTCCGCGCGCGAGGGTGCGAATTCGTTTGTTCTTTAACTATTACAGTTCGGACTTAATGTCACGGTTCTTAATCTGATCTCACAAAGTGCAATGTAAGATTGGTAAATCATCAAAGAGTCCAAATCCGGCAAATCGTTTTGGAAAACTAATTTTAATAAAGAAGTACCAAACATGGATTGCTTTGCCAGAGACAGAGTCGCCAGCTAAATATTTTATTTTGGGGGAATTTAGGAAACCCTGACTCGTGCTTAAGGCCACGTGTCTATTATCACCAAAGTTGCCTCGGCTCAGAAACTTGGGTACGAGAGGGGAAGGTCATGCAATAAGTACCTCCGCTCGCCCGATCAAAGATCGGCCTATACTAAGCATGATATTTTGTTTTTGAAAACACATGTGTTCTTATTCATGTGATGCGCACAGCATACAAGTATAGACTAGATTGTCTAAGTTGGAACAAAATATTGCATGTTCATTTTGAGAAAATGATTCGAAGTTTGCTACTCGCAAGTAGACTAAGTCGCGGATTTCAATGAATTGTTCCAATTCAAGCAATCCAACCTTCACCCACAGGCATTCAAGTAGTTAATCAAATAAGCAGTTAGCCTCATGGCAAGCATGCTAAACATGGCAGCATACACATCTCATGTAGTATGCTAAAGCGTAAACACTCACAGTGTACTCCAAGCCAAAACAGAGAACTAGTTAGAAATTATGCATAATCCTAGTTCATGTTAAGATGGCTAATGCAACACATGCAAAAATGCAACTAAGATAGGATCGGTTATCTAAGATGTCATGTGAATGCGACAATTCGATACATGTATTCAACTTGGAATTGAAATACAATGCAGTTAGTATGATGCGCCGAGCCCGGTGTATGCAAAACAGATGAATGATGCACGCATGCGAGCATAAGTATGCTAATCGAAATGTGCCTTAAAACTAACCATCGTAAACGGTTAAGTAATAGGGAGAAAGAAATGGAGGTTGGAAGACATGAATCGCACACACGCACGCTTATTACAACAATTGGCCCTCTCGACGGAGGGTCCGAATAATAAGCTAACTAGCTAATCTAAGCTAATTAAACTAATTATTACAAAACAATGCAAATTAACTATTCCTAGTTAACTAGCTATTACAAAACGAATAAGCAGCTAAACGCATTAACTACTTAAATACAGAACCAAAGCATAAGCTAGCTAAGGAAAGTAGTAAAACAGGAGCCTTGAGGCGAGAAGTGTATGTATGCCCGGTCGCTTCGTTCGAAAATCCATCGCGATGCCTCGATTTGTCTCTGTTTTCAATTGTTCTCAGAACCTTGCACCAAGCTCCACAAAGCTTCTAACTCAACTTGGGGACCTGTGGGAGGGCTACCGACCACCTAGGGTTTCACCACTAGCCAACCACTTTCTATTGCTGCAGACCAGAAAAAGTGGTCGGCCAGCTAGTTTTTCTGGTTGGCCGACCAGTTTTTGCTGCACTTCTCCAATTTGCTGCAACAGAGAGCAAGAAAGGACATGTTAATGTATTTGCAAGATATGTGTGCACAACCACCCTCCCTATCATTTCATAAGCTCAAGGGAGTGCAGTTCTCGACCCTCGGGCCACCAATTGCGCATCTCAATGCATGATGGCCGAGAAGCCAAATTGCACAATTCAATGTAAAATGAATGCACACATAAACATATAAAGCCTAGAACGCTATCATGTATGATCAAGAGCGTCGATCGAGAATTGAGGCACGCTTTCATCACTTCAAGTATGAACGCCCTCGTTCTCGTATTTGGATTAACACCTAATCCAAACAAAATGCAATGCAACAATAAGCATGTTAAACATGTAATGTAACGTGGCATATACAATGCAATGTAAGATGGCATGCACAAGGTGAAGAACATGGCATACACAATGCAATAAACAACATGGCATACTCAATGCAATGTAACATGATCAACTTAACAAGGCTAATGACATGCAAAGAAGGCTAATGCATGCATACACAAAGTAAGGCAACATAAACATGCAACAACATGGCAATGTAAGCATGCAAATAACATGAAAGCAAACATGCTCAATGGAATTAAACCAAAATGGACAGACCTCAGTCATGCCCAAATCAGTGGCCATAACACCAAAACAAAGGCATGAAATGCAAAACAAAGCACGCACATGCATTGACCCATTAACTAGGCCTAAGAGCACAACTCTCAAGAGTGCTCAAGAAGTGATAAACATGGGAGTGTGACAATACTAAAGGCTCTGAAATAAGGTATGAAATGATTCCAAATCACTCAAACAATAGGCACAAGACATGCTAGAGTCCTTAAGGCATAAGGCTAGCAAAGAGCAACACATAGGAGGCATGCAAAACATGGCACAAATGCATGAACCAACCATGGACAGAGCTTAATTAGGTCTAAACAAAGACCAAAACATGCTAAGATGAGGGCTCAAGGACCTAGGCAAGATGGCATATATGCTAGGCCACAAACTAGGCAACAATGCATAACACTCAAAGGCACTTAAAGAGTGAATGAAGTGGGAACATGGCAATGCTATATGCTCTGAAATGTCATGGTGAATGATATCAAATCATGTACACAACACGAATAAAGCATGCTATGAAGCTTAAAACCTGAAACTATCATAGGCACTTGTACTACAGCTATGCAAAACATGAAGCATATGGCAAGGGCAACCCAAAACAGTCATATAACATGTCAAAATGATACTAAAACATGTATGGAAGGAAGCCAAAACAAGCTAGCATGAAGGGCATAAGGCATGGAATATGCAAGGCAAATAAGGTGGATTACACTGCACCTATCAAGACCAAGCATGAGATGACTGAAATTAATATTGAGAGAGTGATTGAAAGAGAAAGAGCAAACAGGCTCTGTGTTTCAATGCCTTAATCCTTACGGGGATACTCCATTATATAGGAGTGTTTATACAACATGATGATGGTGTTTCTAGACAACAGCATGAAAGGCAACATAAACAAATTAAAAGGAGCCGAAAGCATACATCATAAACAAATTAAAAGTAGCCGAAAGCATATGGCATCTGATGACTCAAGGCTAAAGACTAATGACTAATGACACAACTATTAATATAATATATACATTATATATATTATATATTATTAACAATGAAGTAGCTTGATTTCCAACAATGACTTAACCAACAAAAATTAGAGTTATATCATGGAAAAATAACCCCAAAAACACATTGAAATGATAGCTCGCAAGCTTAGGCATGAAGGCATACGCAATGACTCATGTTAAGGCATAAAGGGCAAACCCTCCAACGCATTGAAAGAGTGACAAATGTGAGTACATGAACATGAAACATGAACTGAAATCACATAACAAATGATGCCAAATCATGTAAATAGCCCAAGCAATGCATGCTAGTGGACTTGATACACAAAGCTAACAAGCTAGAATGCATTATAGCTATACAAAGCATGGCATGCATGACCAAAACAACACAAATCAGAGCTAGAACATGCTAAAACATGGACAAAAGCTCCTTAGAGTTAAGCCAAAATCATGCTAGAATGACAGTCTAAAGCATGGTACACGTTAGGCTACTTCATGGAATTGCACTACAAGTGCATGGAGCATGCAAGGGCCAACCAAACCAAACCTTAATAGAGGTATGAAATGGAAAAACATCACCAAGAACATGCTGAAATGGACTCAAAACAAGCTCGAAAGACATGCTACTTCATGAAGCATACAAGACTAGTTTGTGAGAAATACACTACAAGTGTATTAGGCATGCATGAGATGACAAAACCAAGTAAAAACAGTGGTATGCCATGCTGAAATAAGCCCAAATACATGCTAAGATATGGCCAACATAAGCTTAACAAACATGCTCAAACATGAGGCAAATAAAGCAAGCATTCAAGACACAAGGATAGGGGATGACTCTCTCCTATTTGGGACCTCAAAACACCATTTCCACCATTGAAATTTAGTGGTGAGAAGGCCAAAACAAGGTGGTCCCAATAGCTTAAAAGAATGGAACAAAACAAGGCCCAAACAAGGCCTAAGAGGGGGTAGACTACCCCCAACACAAAAGTGACCTTAAACAAACATTTTAAGGATTGAAAAACAAAACTTTTTGCAGTAGGAAGTTAAGCCTAAAACACCATGCAAATAGGTCCAAAAGCTTAATCAAAACAAAGGGTTAAAGGGTTAGTTGACTCACCCTTGTAGAACCTCTTCAAGGCTACCACTCCAGCAGCTTTCTTGGATCAAAACCAGTCCAAAAGCACCAAAAACAACCTCAAGAAGCCTCAGCAACAAAAGGATGGTGTTTGAGTGTGTGTTTGTGTGTAATAGTATAGAAAAATTACACTTTAAGGCACAAATATGAGACCAAAAGAGAGATATAGAGACAAGTGTGTATCTATCACTCCAACCACCAAAAAAACTGAACTAGAAGGAGGAGGGGGGAGGTTCTCTCTTATAAAGTACAAGCAACAAGCTTGTTGGACAAGCTTTTGGCCTAAAGCCATCCCTCCATACACGTGTATGGAGGATGGCTTCTGTGCCTTCTAGCTGGCACAGCTGTACTAAAAATATCTCCAAAAAGGTGATGAAAAGCAGCCGACCACTTTAACACCACAAGTGGTCTCCCAAGACAAAAAGTGGTCAGCCATGGGGGGAGAAGGTCTACAACATGAAAGCAAGGCAGTGGTGTGGTGGCCGACAAGAAAAGGTGGCCCAAAGACCAAGCAGACCAGTTGGCCGACCAGAAAACTAGCTGGCGGGAAGAAAAGTGGTCTCCAAGGGGAAGAACTGGTCTCCCACCCTTGTACCACCTTCCAAACAAGGAAAACAAGGTTTGTACCAAAAAAAACCCAAAAAGGACACAAGACGAAAGCTCGGGAGGCAAAGCGCACAGCCGAAAGCCTCGAAAACTAGTCTACGGGCATCAAAAATGGTCTCCCGGACCGCAGTGTTCCTCTAGGTAGAGGCAACAAGGCATGGTTCAAAAACCAAGCCAAACGAAGAACGTTAAGCGGTCCAGAGACAAGGCGCGTGGCTGAAGACTCCGAAAACTGGAAACTAGTCTCCAAGAGCAAAAAGTGGTCTACGACCGCAAAAGGGTGGTCTACAGACCACTCCCTCCCTCCAGGGAAGAGAAACAAGATTCGGTCTGCAAACTGAGCCAAAGCACAAAGAGTTCAGAGACCTGAAGGCAAGGCACTCGGCCAAGACTCCGGAACCTCGAAACGAGCTCAACATGCACAATCACTGAGCGCTCAATCGATGATGTCTGAGTCTTAAGGTCGGTCAAAAATGGGGTGTCTACAACGGTAAATATAATTTTCAAAATAAATTGTTGACAAAAATATAATCTGATCAAGTAGCTATCGATATCCGATTAAATTGATGTTTTATATAGATAAAGTACTTAATGAACTCTACGCATTGAATGGTTCGTATTGTCGAAACAGGACCTGTGGTAGACCTCATGGATCCAACAGCACCGTTGTAGACACCCCATTTTTGACCGCCCTCAAGACTTGGGCATTACTGATGGTTTGCTCGGTGTTGAGAGATGTGCAGGGCACAGGTTCAATTCCTTCGACAAGGAGAGAGGCAAACCCTTCAAAACACTTTGTCTAGGGGTTTGGAGTTGAAGAAAAGAGGAAAGGAGAGGAGAAAACTGGTTTGGGAGAAGTTCGGCATAGATCCGGGTAGAAGGGAATCGAGCAGCCCTCGCTAAATCGGGCTTATTCAATTCAATACTTGGAGTTAAGCTATGAGGCCACCATCATTGGAAAGAAGACTTCCGGGGCTTCACTTTGCACTCAAGAATCTCCTAGAGCCAAGTCCGGGTGAAGGAGATATGTTGGGTTGAAGCAGGGGATCATCCTGGTTGGATCGAGTCTGCGCGACTTCACGGAAAAGGGCATAACTTTTTGCACAGGAGGAATTTTGATGCAAGGTTTGCGCCATTGGAAAGCTAACTTCCGGGGCTTCGATTTGCATACCCACCGGCCATGTTTTGACCAAGGAATCATCCATCGGCACTCTATTTAGCCGACCGGCAGAAAAGAGTGCCGACCGGCACTTTATTTTGGCCGATGAACACACCTTCTGGCCGACCTGAACTCTTTGAACCCCCCAAGCATAGTGCACACCAGCTGTGCCAACTGGGATGCATGAACCAGACCCACGTGCATCCATGTGCCTATTTTGCACCATTTTGCACCTTATGGCCCTTATTTTGCACCCTTTGCTCATGGCTTTGAGGAAGCCTTGACCCTTTGTCTTGGCTTCCTCAAGAAGCCTTACCGCCTGTCCAAGCTTCCTTGCAAGCCTTGCACCCTTTGACCCTTTGAAACTTAGCCTCTAAGTCTTGTTTTGCTTGCTCTATATAAGAGCTCTTCCTCTCCATTGCTTAGGGTTGGAGTTTTGGAACAAAAACCAGAGATATATAGACATATATCTGAGATAGATAGATACAACCCTCTATTTCTCTCTATATCTCACTCCTTTGCCTCCAAAAGTCCATTATTCTTGGCCATTCCTTCACCAACCCATAGCACAACACCACCACTTCCATTTCCAACGACTTGGGGCTGTTCTTCAGAGCTTAGGAGCACCTAAAATTGGTCCAAGAGGTGCTGGTTTGCTGGTCTTCAAGGGTAAGTCTTCATCTTCCCCTTTCTAGCTTTTTCTTGCTTCACATCTAAGCCCTAGTTGCAAGCACTTTTGGGCTCCGACCCAAACTTCAAATAGTCTTATTTTGGGGTCCTCTTCATGTTTGATTGAGGACCCCTTGCTGTTTGGTGGCTGCATCTAGCACCTATCTCAATATCCTCTTGTATGCCATGTTTCTTGCATAGAATATTTGGCCGGTTTATAATCTGTTTTTGAGCATGTAATAAACTGTAAGTAGGCTTATTTTGATCCCTTCTTCAACATTGAAGAAGGGCTCAACCATGTTTGGTAATTCTATCATGCACTTGCTTTGTAATCTCTTCTATTTACCGTAAGTTCGCATGCTTTGTTAGCCTATCTTGCTTTTGTTTTTGTGGATGGTCATAAACTGGAAATGTGCTTGTTTTTCCATGTATAAGATCTGTTTCTAGTTTTTTAGGCCATCCATGACATGCCTTATATAGTCACTTTGCATTTTGGCTTGCTAGCCTTGGGGTGTGTGAGTCTTTAGCATGTTTAGCCTGCCTTGATCTCATGATGTGGCATCATTTTAGATCACATTTCAGTCCCTAAATCATGCTCACATGTTTGTGCTTGCCATCTCTTTCATGTTTCAAAGGTGTGTCCTTTTATGCCTAAGAATAGGCCTTGTGTATGCTTCCATGCTTAATGCATTTTGGGGTGCCATGTGAGGGGATTTGGGTGTCATTTTGCATACTAAAAATCTGTTTTTGGTTGTTAGATTCATGCCATGAGTGGTTGTGTAAGTGGTAGCAAGATGCTCTTTTGGGTGCCTTAGGTTTAGGCCCATGAACTTGCATGTTTGTATAGCATTTGGCCTATGTTTTGAGGCATGTTTGGCCACTGTTTTGGACCTAAATTAGAGCTGTCCAATTAGTATAAGTCCATCCCTTGCATGCCATTCAAGTGTTGTTGCATTATCCCATGTTTGTATGCTTTGGTTGCATGTGTTGCGTGCTTGAAATCACTTGCATTCGTCTTGCATTCCCTTGGCCAAGTTGCTAGCATAATGCATGATTTAGATTACTCCTTGCATGCTCTAGTGGTTTGTATAATTGTGGCATGTTTGTTTGCTTTGTTGCTTAGGTTGTGTACTTTATGCGCATTGCATGCTTGTATGCCCCCTTTTATGCCATGTTGCATATTAGCTAACATGCCTAGGTTGCATGGCATTGGCATGCATGCCTTGCCTCTTGATCAAGTGATAGAGTTGGGTTTCACTTGTTTGTTTGATGTGCATTTCATTTGAAATCAAAGTTGCAAACTTGGCCTTTTAGGCCATCATGCACCAAGATGCATCATTGATGGCCCGAGGGTCGAGGGCTATGCTCTCTTGAGTCTAACACATGATAGGGGGCATAGCCATGCTTACATATGCTCAAAATTCTATGCTATGCACCATTTGGTTTGTCGCTTGTCACAAAATCTCTCGCAGAATTTAGTGCCGACCGGCACTCTTTAGTGCTGACCGGCAATCTTTTTGTGCTGATAAGTTCCCCAGCAGCCGGTGGTTATTTCCTCTAGCCGGTGGTGTACTACAGTGAATTTGGAAGGTGTCCTGGGACTTTGGCAATTTTCCAGGGAGGCAGGACAGTGAAACAGAGGCAGCAGTGGTGCGGTATGGGCTTTCCGGACAAGTTGGACCGAGCATGCATCATTCGCGCATCCCGAGGCGGGGCTGAGGCCCCCCTTCCTTTTTACTTTTGATTTAATTTGATAAGTAGAATTTTGTAATAATTAATTTGTTTATTATTCGGACTGTATTATTATTTTGGGTCCCTCCGAGTGAGGGTGCAATTGTAATAAGTGTGGGTGAGTGGCATGTATGTCTTCCAACCCCCATTTCTTTCTTCCTTTTATTTACCTGCTTATAATGGTAGATTAGGGTATATTTATTTTAGCATACCTTATGCTATGCATGCGTGCATCCATGTATTTGTTGACATGCATCGTGCTCGCACATCATACAAACCGCATCGTACTTTCAATTCCAAATTGAATACGTGTTAGTTGTAGCATTTCACATGCCATGTCTAGGATAGCCGAGCCGCTTAGATTACATCTTTGCATGTGTTGCATTAGACATTTCAAGATGCTTAGGTCCATGCATGGATTTCTAATAAGCTTCGCTTTTGGCTTGGAGTACTAGGTGAGCTTTTTATGCTTTAGCATATCGCATGTGTGTGAATGTTGCCATGATAGCATGCTTACCATGAGGCTAAGTGCTTATGTGATAAACCGCTTGAATGCCTGTGGGTGGAGGTTGATTACTTGAGTTGGGAATACTCATTGAAATGTATTTTAGCCTACTTTAAGTAGTAGCAAAATTTGACACGCTTTTTCAAGACAAAACGGATATGCAATGTTTATTTCCAAGTTAGGCGATCTAGTCTATACTTTTGTGTTGTGCATCACATAGTAATTCTAGGCTAATAATTGGGATAAGAGCATGTAATGTTTTCAAAAACGGATATCACGGTTAGTAGAGGCGGTCTTCTGACGGCGAAAGGTGCTCATAGTGACCTTCCCGATCGCATTCCAAGCTCGAGCCAAGACCACTTTGGTGATGACGGACACGCATGGCGTTAAGACCGAAGTCAGGGTTTCCTAAATTTCCCAAAAATAAAAAATATTTAGGTGGCGACTCTGTAATCTGGCAAAGCAGTCCATGTTTGGCACTACTTTTCAAAAATCTGTTTTCTCAAACGATTTGCCAGAGTTGGACTCTTTGGTTCAGATTTAGAACCGCGACACAAAATCGAGTCCGAATCAGAAGCCTAAGCGTCTCTGATTCTGGCGACTCTGCTGGGGAGTTTAGAGAGCTTGACTCGAACTCGTGATATCCTGCTTTGACTACACTTATGTGTTTCTTTGCATTGCATGTGCATTGGTGCGCCTAGGACACCGTGTTGGTCATCTGCTATTCCTGAGCGGTTTGCCGGAGGCTTGTCTTGTCAAGGCATGTCCATAAGGTTGACCGGTTGCGGGCTCTGCCAGTATGGGAACACAAACCCCGGTTTTACCGGGGCACCCTTTTCGACCATTCGACCTAGTGCATATCGAAATCCATAGTGACCATTCCAAACTAGGACAGGTTGCTCACCCGATGTTAGGTTGTTTGAAACCGTTGTGTGCGTAGTGAAACCCTAGCTCCTGACAAAATAGGACAGGGAAACCCTCCCCCAACATAGGGGTGTTTTGGCTCTCTTTTACTTGCTATGTGCTTTTAGAGTGTATCTCTACAGGAACGCATATACCAGTTTGCAAGTCTGGGTATCAGGCCTGTGGGCATCAGCATCAGTATTTGGGGAATCAGTTTTACCCGAGGGTATTAGTTTACAGGCAGATATTTGGGAAACAGTTATCAGTGTTGAGTACTGCTCCACTATCCGCTCCAAAGTGAAATTGGCCGAGATGTCTGCTTTCTTTTTGCTAGGTAGTTCTGGAACTATAGCTTCAGAAGGCTCCAATATCCTCGAAGTTCATCGGATTTGTGCTGATAGACCCTGTCAGGTTAGAGACTCAGTTCAAGGGTAATCGTAGAGAAGGCTAGTCAGCATGCAGACCATCAGACAACAATGCCTACGATCGCTGATCTTTGAGTAGTCGGGTTGAGATTTCGAGCCTACCGCAACCACAGATATACTGGGTTGTTCAATTAGATCAGACAATATGTCGAGTCCGGAAGAGATGGTGCGCCAACCTGTGATAGTATGAAAGCCATGCAAAGAAGATGTCAGCTGCCAGAATCCGCCAAGCAACAGGCTGAGGTCATAGCCCAACAGGCAGAGACAATTGCCAGGTTAGAACAGCAAACTAGAGTATCTACTTCACATCGAGCACCTCCCCTACCCAGAGTTCCAACGCTCGGGGAAACAACTAATGTCCAAGAGGATACAGACCTTCCAACGGGCCACCCACCCCGATCCTATCAAGAACTATCCAAGGCACCCACGCCTATCAATGTACGGACTCTCCCTTTGAGTTCGAGACGATCCCACAAAGATCGGTTGAGCAAGCTTGAAAAGTCGTTCAAGAAATCCTGTGGAGTCAAGACTATTCCCGACATCGAGGATGGGTATCTGACATACCGTGACGACGTTGCGGATCGGTTCAAGATGCCACAAATCGACCGTTTGACGGGTCGAGATCCCATGGTCCACCCGAAGTTTGTTTCAGATGTTCGCGCCCGATGGGCTTGACAAGATTCTGAAGCTCTCCTCTTAGCAGACCTCGGTGCATCGCAGCCCATCCGCACGCCAAATTAGAGGACTCGGTGAAACGGTGGGAGGAGATATCCGAGGCCTTCGTCGCACAATATTCATACAATACCCAGATCGAGATCACAACCCGTGATCTTGAGACGACGAGGCAGGAGCCTAAGGAGAGCTTCTCAGAATTCGTGGCTCGCTGGAGGGCCAAGGCTTCGATGATGACCTTGAGGCCTACAGACAAGGACCAAATTCGGATGATTGTGCGCAATCTTCAGCCGAAGTTGATGCAAAAGATGATAGTAGTTCCCTTCCCCACCTTTTCAGACTTACATGAGATGGGAGTACAGATCGAAGATGCTATGAAACAAGGACTTATTGATCAGGAGAAGGAGCAGCCCAGAAGGACGTTCACCCGCAGTTCGAATGTGACCACCAGTGGTGATGCAGCTGCTAGAACTTCAGATGAGGGCATGGTCGCCACCGCCACACCAAGAGCAGCCACCCCCTTTGTTGGTGCACCCACTTCAAACCCCCGAACTTCAGACTATCTACCCCGAGGCAAGAGGGTCTTCACTCCACTCTATATGTCTTTGTCTAAGGCCCTAGGGGTCCTACTCAGGAAAGGACATCTGAAACCGTTAGAGCAACGGCCTCTACCCGATCCTCTCCCTCCAAATCACGACCCGGCTAAGCATCAGGCTTTCCATCAACAAACCGGTCATGACACCGACAGTTGTGTTCGTCTCCGCCACGAGATACAAAATTTGATTGACAACAAGGTCATCGTCGCACCAGCTCAATAAAGTCTATCATCACTAGATCAGTGAACTTGGGGGATAGTACGAGTATGTGATCGGGATGAACTACTCATGGCAAAGACTCGCTTTACTTCAGATGTGGGAATGGCACACATCGCTTGAGCATTCGCGAATGCTAGTTTTGTAGTTTCCGACTTGGGTGTTGAGTCAATTTCGTAGTTCTGCTTTTGAGTCCGTCTCTTTGTCTTAAGTCATTTTTTTTGATTAAGTCTGGCCTTGTTGTATCGAGTCACCCTATTGTACAAAGGTCGGGTGATTCCAGGTGTCACCTCAAGCGCCACCATTTTGTTTCACGCTTTGTCTTTTCGCTTTTGTTTTGAGTCTGCTTCGCCAGGAGCCAACAGTTGACAGATTCTGAATGGAACAGCAGTGATTTTCACACTCTTGTGTTTGCCTCTACCGTGTGCCAGTTGTGCCAGAAGTTTTGAATGAGATGACAGTATTTGACTAGAAGCTGTGACTTTTCTGTGCCTTGAATCATTGCATTGACCTAAGTTTTTCAAAACTTTTTCAAACACTGTGGTGAAAACAAAGAGGAAGGAATTCCTCGATTTGCAAAACTTTGATCAACCGAGAGAAAGAGGCGCATAAGCCCTTAATGAATGAAATCATGCTTGTTAGTGTGAGTCTTCGAGAAAGACCCTAGCTTTGATCCAGATTGGTTCTACATCGCTTCGCATAAGCGATTTGTCGCTTTCTTAAAAATTTCAAAAATGTTTTATTGTCCTCTAAGACTTGTGTGGAGTCGTTTGAGATTGTGCACTTTAGATCGCCTCACCGAGACTCGACCCTCATTTTAAACCTTGACTCAAACTCGTAATGTTCAACAGCTTAACTATAACGTGAGGCTGCGTGGCCAAATTCAAAGCAACCCTCGAACTAGGGGCAAGAGAGTCGATCAAGAAGTTCAAGTGTTTTCAAAAGAAGCTTGCAAAGCTAGATCAAGCACCCTCGAACTAGGGGCAAAAATATCCGATGTGCTCAAGAGCCAAAGAGGATCCTTCAAGAATCGATACAAATACCACTCTCCGGATACAGAGGGCTTCAATCTCAAAAACCATTTGGCATGAACTTGTTACACTTTTTACCCTTTGAGAGGCTCATTGGGCGAAAACCCTAAGGCGACCTAGGCAAAAGTTAGAGCAAGCAAAAAATACATACAAAAGAAAAGAAAAAGAAAAAACAAAAAAAAGGAAAGAAAAGAAGCTCAAGAAGGTCGAAAACCCAAGACGGGCGCCTTTGGCAAAAGTTAGAGCCTAAAAGAAAAAGAAAAAAAAAGAGAAAAAATGAAAAGAATTGAAAAGGAAAGAAAAGAAGCTCGCAAGGTCGAAAACCTGCATCGGGCGCCTTGGCAAAAGATAGAGCATAAAAGGAGAGGTTAAATACCCGAGTCTACCTTAACCCCGAACTACGTAAGGCTTGATTCCCATCTTTGGGATACGTAGGCAACTTCATTTTGAAGTCCACCAGAAACAATTCAAATTCGATTGTGTCCATGAAATGGTTTTGATCATCTTTGCCTTCAGATCCGAGAGTTCGTGTAATCATCGCTCCAAGGACTGACTACAATGTGCTGCGGCATTATCCAAACAAGGGGCAACTTTCCGTTGCCATGCAGTGTCCTTCAGACAAGGGGCAATTTTCCATTGCTTATGGGTCCGAGGTTGTGCATCTCAAAGAGTTGGTTCCCTGCTTGTTGAAGCGGTGGCCGTTTGCAAAAACAGTTTTTGAGAATTTCTACTAAGGTTGACTATTCTCTCAAAAATCATTCCATTTTTCCAAAACTGGACCATTTTCTTGGACCCAAAAAAGGAAAATTTTCAGTGCTTACAACCTGACTTGCATGATTTCAAATCAAAAATCGAATAAGCATGTTAATCTAACTTTCATGTTGGTCAAAATTGTTTTAAAATCAAAAAATGGTCAAAATGATGAACTAGGGGCACAGTTGAGTCAGATGTTCTGTCTTTTCCCCATCATCAATATACTTGCCAAGAAGGGCACTCTACCCAGCCAAGAGGGCACAACTGAAGTCAACAGCAAAGGGCTGAAAGCTCCCTCGTCCTCCAAGCAGCGAGGTATCAAGCCATCTGAAGCATAAATTGGAATGGGGCAAGATGTTCCACTTCCTCATCTCGACAGATCTAACCACGCCCAAACTCCCAAAGGCATCATCAACCGATGTTAGGCTGCAGATTTGCTACACACCCAATTGTAGCACGGCCCTCCGTGGGAGAAACTCATTGTTGTGAACTGTAATGAGAATCTAGCAGAATGCTAGGGCACGAGCCCACAACTTGTTTATCCATCAACCATCCCCAGGGAGGATGAAAAATGAGAGATTAAAGAATAGAGAGGTGTAAGACGAGAAAAGTGAGGAGTAGGGTTTTGAGAAAAACAGAGCTTGAGGGCAGTGATGTGAGAATCACAAATCGAAGGTGGGAAACATACGGGAGGCGGCTCCTCGAGATCTGAGGTCTTTTGTTTTTGTAAACACGTATGTACGTCGTATCTTTTGTTTTGTGTCTTCTTTCGATTCTTGTTTTGAGTCGTTTCAAGTGTCAATAGATGTGTTTAGGTTGTTTACCTTTATTTTCCGTTGCTGGGTCGTCTTTCTTTGTGTTCGTTGTAGGCTCAATACCCGGTCGAGAACTCATTTTCTCAAATTCAAAAATGATTTGTTGTGTGCTCAGAGTGCTGTGCCATTCTCCACATTTGTGCAAAAAAGGAATTTGTTCTTTCGAAAATTGCAGGGTCCACCCCCGATAAGTGTGAATAGTAGAACCAGGACCTATCTGAAGCTATAATGGTTCCGGACTGCAAAGCAAAAGCAAAAGAGGGAAAATCGAAGCATCTGAGTGTGTTTCACCTTCAGTGAATTCTGAGATTGTATTCCGGAAGTGCCTCTTCAGACCTTGTCAGTGTTCCGAAGAATGAGCGCGCCTCTATTCCAAGTGTAAGCCTGCTTCAAGTCAGAATGGCAATTAAAGCAGCAGCAAATGTTATCTCTTGCCAACATAAACAGGGTGTGCCCGTTCTTGAGCTGAATGTGTTGCAAACCCCTCCGAAAGGTAAATAGGAGGTCGCGTTTTAATCTGGTCTCGTTAAAGCTTGTATTCCCTTATTCGGCATTTTGTTTCAACTATGCGTTGTCACGCACATTCCACTTGCATTGTTATGCACCCGTTACACCTGCATCGTTATGCACATTATAGTCCCTTTTCATACACATTGCGTGCATACGTGCATCGCTCTACTTACATGTGTTCAATTCCTTTTCATACACATTGTGTGCATACGTGCATCGCTTTACTTACATGTGTTCAATCCCTTTTCATACACATTGCGTGCATACGTGCATCGCTTTACTTACATGTGTTCAATTCCTTTTCATACACATTGCGTGCATACGTGCATCGCTTTACTTACATGTGTTCAAGTTCCCTTCTATACACATTGCGTGCATACATGCATTGCTTTACTTACATGTGTTCAAGTTCCTTTTTATACACATTGCGTGCATACATGCATCGCTTTGCTTACATGTGTTCAATTGCCTTTTATACACATTGCGTGCATACGTGCATCGCTTTACTTACATGTGTTCAAGTTCCTTTTTATACACATTGCGTGCATACGTGCATCGCTTTGCTTACATGTGTTCAAGTTCCTTTTCATACACATTGCGTGCATACGTGCATCGCTTTACTTACATGTGTCCAAGTTCCTTTTCATACACATTGCGTGCATACGTGCATCGCTTTACTTACATGTGTTCAAGTTCCTTTTCATACACATTGCTCGCGTTGACCGCTCGCTTTACTTACATGTGTTCAATTTCGGTCTCGTTACACATTACTGCTTGTTTGCATGCTTTACTTACATATGTATTTTCAAATTTCATTACACATTGCCTGCATGCGTGCATCGTTTTACTTACATGTGTTCAATTTTCCCATCACACACATTGTACACGTTGTTGCGTGTTCTTTACTTACATGTGTTTGCACTTTCATAGCATTGTTATGATTACTCTAAATTGCATTGTTATGCACCCACTTCACTTGCATTGTGATGCACGTTCCAATCGCATTGTTATGCACACTCTTCTTCCGAAACACTGGGATACGTCCCTAAGTTTCTTTTCCTTTTCCGAAACACCGGGATACGTCCCCACGTTTCTCTCTCTCCTTTTGGAACACCGGGATACGTCCCTATGTTCCTCTTTTCTTCGAAACACCGGGATACGTCCCTATGTTTCTGCTTCTTTTCTAACCTCTGGGATACGTCCCTATGTTTCTTTCTCCTTTCCAAATCCTCGGGATACGTCCCTACGTTTCTCTCTTCTTTCTGAAACACTGGGATACGTCCCTACGTTTCTTATACCTTTCCGAAACACCGGGATACGTCCCTATGTTTCTCATTCCTTGCGGAACACCGGGATACGTCCCTATGTTTCTCCTTCTTTTCTAATCTTTGGGATACGTCCCTAACCTCTGGGATACGTCCCTAGTCTTTGGGATACGTCCCTAATCTCTGGGATATGTCCCTAGTCTCCGGGATACGTCCCTAATCTTTGGGATACGTCCCTAACCTCTGGGATACGTCCCTAACCTTTGGGATACGTCCCTAATCTTTGGGATACGTCCCTAATCTCTGGGATACGTCCCTAGTCTCCGGGATACGTCCCTAATCTTTGGGATACGTCCCTAACCTCTGGGATACGTCCCTAACATCTGGGATACGTCCCTAATTTCTGGGATACGTCCCTACGTTTCTCCCACTTCGGTTAAAAGCGTTCGGAATACGTTCCAATGCTCATACCATTCCAAACACTGGGATATGTCCCTTTGTTTCTCTCTTTGTTCCTTCCTCACATGATTGCAGCATGTTTGGAATTGCTTACCTCCGCTCACGAATCCAGCGTGGTTAGAATTTGTCACCCTTTTGCATCAATTCTACTCTCTTTTGCATCGCATCTATTATCTATTACATGAAATGTAGTTAGAACTGTATTCACTTGCTTAAAATGTTGCATTTATTTTGCATAATTGCTTCATTACAGCTCTCTTTGCATGATCATAAGTTATGCACTTGCATTATGCATCACTATGCATCTTGCCCCGAACTCTGTTGGTGCGATTCCTCGCAAGGGATCGTGGCGACTTCTTGGCACAACCATTTATACATTTGTATTTTGATTGTTTGTCCAAGTCTTGCCTTGTCAAAATGGGTCGTCTCGGGCTTTGACATTCACTCCGTCATTGTTATGACTTTCGAGTTACAAAGAGGGGCAAGCTATAGACACCCCATTTTGACCGCCCTCAAGACTTGGGCATTCTTGATGGTTTGCTCGGTGTTGAGAGATGTGCAGGCAGGTTCAATTCGCCGACAAGGAGAGAGGCAAACCCTTCAAAACACTTTGTCTAGGGGTTGGGAGTTGAAGAAAAGAGGAAAGGAGAGGAAAAAGCTGGTTTGGGAGAAGTTCGGCATAGACCGGGTAGAAGGGAATCGAGCAGCCCTCGCTAAATCGGGCTTATTCAATTCAATACTTGGAGTTAAGCTATGAGGCCACCATCATTGGAAAGAAGACTTCCGGGGCTTCACTTTGCACTCAAGAATCTCCTAGAGCCAAGTCCGGGTGAAGGAGATATGTTGGGTTGAAGCAGGGGATCATCCTGGTTGGATCGAGTCTGCGCGACTTCACGGAAAAGGGCATAACTTTTTGCACAGGAGGAATTTTGATGCAAGGTTTGCGCCATTGGAAAGCTAACTTCCGGGGCTTCGATTTGCATACCCACCGGCCATGTTTTGACCAAGGAATCATCCATCGGCACTCTATTTAGCCGACCGGCAGAAAAGAGTGCCGACCGGCACTTTATTTTGGCCGATGAACACACCTTCTGGCCGACCTGAACTCTTTGAACCCCCCAAGCATAGTGCACACCAGCTGTGCCAACTGGGATGCACAGAACCAGACCCACGTGCATCCATGTGCCTATTTTGCACCATTTTGCACCTTTTGGCCCTTATTTTGCACCCTTTGCTCATGGCTTCTTGGGGGAGCCTTGACCCCTTTGTCTTGGCTTCCTCAAGAAGCCTTACCAGCTGTCCAAGCTTCCCTTGCAAGCCTTGCACCCTTTGACCCTTTGAAACTTAGCCTCTAAGTCTTGTTTTGCTTGCTCTATATAAGAGCTCTTCCTCTCCATTGCTTAGGGTTGGAGTTTTGGAACAAAAACCAGAGATATATAGACATATATCTGAGATAGATAGATACAACCCTCTATTTCTCTCTATATCTCACTCCTTTGCCTCCAAAAGTCCATTATTCTTGGCCATTCCTTCACCAACCCATAGCACAACACCACCACTTCCATTTCCAACGACTTGGGGCTGTTCTTCAGAGCTTAGGAGCACCTAAAATTGGTCCAAGAGGTGCTGGTTTGCTGGTCTTCAAGGGTAAGTCTTCATCTTCCCCTTTCTAGCTTTTTCTTGCTTCACATCTAAGCCCTAGTTGCAAGCACTTTTGGGCTCCGACCCAAACTTCAAATAGTCTTATTTTGGGGTCCTCTTCATGTTTGATTGAGGACCCCTTGCTGTTTGGTGGCTGCATCTAGCACCTATCTCAATATCCTCTTGTATGCCATGTTTCTTGCATAGAATATTTGGCCGGTTTATAATCTGTTTTTGAGCATGTAATAAACTGTAAGTAGGCTTATTTTGATCCCTTCTTCAACATTGAAGAAGGGCTCAACCATGTTTGGTAATTCTATCATGCACTTGCTTTGTAATCTCTTCTATTTACCGTAAGTTCGCATGCTTTGTTAGCCTATCTTGCTTTTGTTTTTGTGGATGGTCATAAACTGGAAATGTGCTTGTTTTTCCATGTATAAGATCTGTTTCTAGTTTTTTAGGCCATCCATGACATGCCTTATATAGTCACTTTGCATTTTGGCTTGCTAGCCTTGGGGTGTGTGAGTCTTTAGCATGTTTAGCTTGCCTTGATCTCATGATGTGGCATCATTTTAGATCACATTTCAGTCCCTAAATCATGCTCACATGTTTGTGCTTTCCATCTCTTTCATGTTTCAAAGGTGTGTCCTTTTATGCCTAAGAATAGGCCTTGTGTATGCTTCCATGCTTAATGCATTTTGGGGTGCCATGTGACTGGATTTGGGTGTCATATTGCATACTAAAAATCTGCTTTTGGTTGTTAGATTCATGCCATGAGTGGTTGTGTAAGTGGTAGCAAGATGCTCTTTTGGGTGCCTTAGGTTTAGGCCCATGAACTTGCATGTTTGTATAGCATTTGGCCTATGTTTTGAGGCATGTTTGGCCCTTTGTTTTGGACCTAAATTAGAGCTGTCCAATTAGTATAAGTCCATCCCTTGCATGCCATTCAAGTGTTGTTGCATTATCCCATGTTTGTATGCTTTGGTTGCATGTGTTGCGTGCTTGAAATCACTTGCATTCGTCTTGCATTCCCTTGGCCAAGTTGCTAGCATAATGCATGATTTAGATTACTCCTTGCATGCTCTAGTGGTTTGTATAATTGTGGCATGTTTGTTTGCTTTGTTGCTTAGGTTGTGTACTTAATGCGCATTGCATGCTTGTATGCTCCCTTTTATGCCATGTTGCATATTAGCTAACATGCCTAGGTTGCATGGCATTGGCATGCATGCCTTGCCTCTTGATCAAGTGATAGAGGTTGGGTTTCACTTGTTTGTTTGATGTGCATTTCATTTGAAATCAAAGTTGCAAACTTGGCCTTTTAGGCCATCATGCACCAAGATGCATCATTGATGGCCGAGGGTCGAGGCTATGCTCTCTTGAGTCTAACACATGATAGGGGCATAGCCATGCTTACATATGCTCAAATTCTATGCTATGCCTTCTTTGGTTTCTTTGTTTCTTTGTCAAAATCTCCTCTGAGAATTTAGTGCCGGCAAGCACTCTTTAGTGCCGACAAGCAATCTTTTTGTGCCGATAAGTTCCCCGAAGCGGTGGCCATCTCAAGCGACGGTGGTTATTTCCTCTAGCCGGTGGTGTACTACGTGAATTTGGAAGGTGTCACGGGACTTTGGCAATTTTCGAGGCGGAGGCGGTGAAAGCGAGGCGTGATGGTGCGGTATGGGCTTCCGGACAAGTTGGACCGAGCATGCATCATTAGCGCATCCGTGGTGAGGCCCCCTTCCTTTTACTTTTGATTTAATTTGATAAGTAGAATTTTGTAATAATTAATTTGTTTATTATTGATTTGTATTATTATTTTGGGTCCCTCAGAGTGAGGTGCAATTGTAATAAGTGTGGGTGAGTGGCATGTATGTCTTCCAACCCCATTTCTTTCTTCCTTTTATTTACACCTTATAATGGTAGATTAGGGTCTATTTATTTTAGCATACCTTCTGCTATGCACGCATGCATCCATGTATTTGTTGACATGCATCAGGCTCGGCACATCATACAAACCGCATCGTACTTTCAATTCCAAATTGAATCGTGTTAGTTGTAGCATTTCACATGCCATGTCTAGGATAGCCGAGCTGCCTAGATTACATCTTTGCATGTGTTGCATTAGACATTTCGGTATGCTTAGGTCCATGCATGGATTTCTAATAAGCTTGTTTTGGCTTGGAGTACTAGGTGAGCTTTTTATGCTTTAGCATATCGCATGTGTGTGAATGTTGCCATGATAGCATGCTTACCATGAGGCTAAGTGCTTATGTGATAAAGCTGCTTGAATACTGTGGGTGGAGGTTGGATTACTTGAGTTGGGAATACTCATTGAAATCGTATTTTAGCCTACTTGCAGTAGCAAAATTTGACACGTTGTTCAAGAGAAACCGGATATGCTATGTTTATTTCCAAGTTAGGCGTTCTAGTCTATACTTTTGTGTTGTCGCATCACATAGTAATTCTAGGCTAATAATTGGGATAAGAGCATGTAATGTTTTCAAAAACGGATATCACGGTTAGTAGAGGCGGTCTTGACCGGCGAAAGAAGTGCTCATAGTGACCTTCCCGTCGTACCCAAGCTCGAGCCAAGACCACTTTGGTGATAGCGGACCGCGTGGCCTTGAGACCGGTCGAGGTTTCCTAAATTTCCCAAAAATAAAAAATATTTAGGTGGCGACTCATGTCAAAGCGATCCATGTTTGGCACTACTTTTCAAAAATCTGTTTTCTCAAGCGATTTGCGAGTTGGACTCTTTGGTTGATTTAGAACCGCGACACAAAATCGAGTCGGCTTAGAAGTGAAGCCCTCACGCGCGTCTCTGATTCTGGCGACTCATTGAGGAGTTTAGAGAGCTTGACTCGAACTCGTGATATCTGCTTTGACTACACTTATGTGTTTCTTTGCATTGCATGTGCATTGGTGCGCCTAGGACACCGTGTTGGTCATCTGCTATTCTGGCGGTTTCGGAGGCTTGTCTTGTCAAGGCATGTCCATAAGGTTGACGTTCTTGCGCTCTGCCGATGGGAACACAAACCCGGTTTTACGGGGCACCCTTCGACCATTCGACCTAGTGCATATCGAAATCCATAGTGACCATTCCAAACTAGGACAGGTTGCTCACCCGATGTTAGGTTGTTTGAAACCGTTGTGTCCGTAGTGAAACCCTAGCTCCTGACAAAATAGGGCGAAACCCTCCAACATAGGGGTGTTTTGGCTCTCTTTACTTGCTATGTGCTTTTAGAGTGTATCTCTGAGAACGCATATACCGGTTGCAGAAGTCTGGTATCGAACTGTGGGCATCGACATCGATATTGGGGAATCGGTTTTACAGGGTATTAGTTCTGAGCGATATTTGGGAAAGCGATTATCGGTGTTAGTCTGATCGTTCCTTATCCGTTCGATGGTGAAATTAATTTGAGATCTTTGTCTGTTTTCTCTTTTGCTAGGTAGTTCTGGAACTATAGCTTCAGAAGGCTCCAATATCCTCGAAGTTCATCGGATTTGTGCTGATAGACTCTGTCAGGTTAGAGACTTCGATTCAAAAGTGTCGAGGGCGAAGGCTAGTCAGTCTGAGACCATCTGCAGCTACGGTGACTACGGTGATCTTTGAGTAGTCGGGTTGAGATTTCCGAGCCTCTGCGGAACCACGATATCTGGGTTGCTCAATTAGATCAGGACAATATGTCGAGTCTGGAAGAGATGGTGCGCCAACTCCAGGATAGTATGAAAGCCATGCAGCAAGATGCTGTTTGTCAAGCAGAATCTGCCAAGCAACAGGCTGTGGTCATAGCCCAACAGGCAGAGACAATTGCCAGGTTAGAACAGCAAACTAGAGTATCTACTTCACATCGAGCTCCTCCCCTACCCAGAGTTCCAACGCTCGGGGAAACAACTAATGTCCAAGAGGATCTGACCTTCCAACGGGGCGGCTCCACCGATCCTACGCAACTATCCAAGGCACCCGCCTATCAATGTCGGACTCTCCTTTGAGTTCGAGCGGATCCCCAAAGAAGTTGAGCAAGCTTGAAAAGTTTCAAGAAATCAGGAGTCAAGACTATTCCCGACATCGAGGATGGGTATCTGAACCACGTGGCGTTGCGGATCGGTTCAAGATGCCACAAATCGACCGTTTTGACGGGTCGAGATCCCATGGTCCACCCGAGTTTGTTTTCAGATGTTCTGCCCGATGGGCTTGACAAGATTCTGAAGCTCTCCTCTTTAGCGGGACCTGTGTGCATCGCAGACCATCTGATACGCCAAATTAGAGGACTCGGTGAAGCAGGTGGGAGGAGATATCAGGGCCTTCGTCGCACAATATTCATACAATACCGGATCGAGATCACAACCCGTGATCTTGAGGCGACGAGCAGAGCCTAAGGAGAGCTTCTCGAATTCGTGGCTCATTTGGAGGCCAAGGCCGATGATGACCTTGAGGCCTCTGACAAGGACCAAATTCGGATGATTGTGCGCAATCTTGGAAGTTGATGCAAAAGATGATAGTTCCTTCCCCACCTTTTCGGACTTACATGAGATGGGAGTCTGGATCGAAGATGCTATGAAACAAGGACTTATTGATCGGGAGAAGGCGGCCGAAGGGCGTTCACCCGGTTGAATGTGACCACCGGTGGTGATCTGCTAGAACTTGAGATGAGGGCATGGTCGCCACCGCCACACCAAGAGCGACCATCCCTTTGTTGGTGCACCCACTTCAAACCCCGAACGGACTATCTACCCCGAGGCAAGAGGGTCTTCACTCCACTCTATATGTCTTTGTCTAAGGCCCTAGGGGTCCTACTCAGAAAGGACATCTGAAACCGTTAGAGCAACGGCCTCTACCCGATCCTCTCCTCCAAATCACGACGGCTAAATCTTGTGCTTTCCATCAACAAACGGTCATGACACCGGTTGTGTTAAATCTCGCCACGAGATACAAAATTTGATTGACAACAAGGTCATCGTCGCTGACTCAATAAAGTCTATCATCACTAGATCGGTGAACTTGGGGATAATGCGAGTATGTGATCGGGGATGAACTACTGGCGGCACTTTCGGTTTACTTCGGATGTGGGAATGGCACACCTTTGTCTTGAGCATTCGCGAATGCTAGTTTTGTAGTTTCTGACTTGGGTGTTGAGTCAATTCCGTAGTTCTGTTTTGAGTCTGTCTCTTTGTCTTAAGTCAGTCTTTTTGATTAAGGGTCTGTCTTGTTGTATCGAGTCAGTCCTATTGTACAAAGGTCAGGTGATTCTAGGGGTGTCACCTCGGGCGTCACCATTTTGTTTCATGTTTGTCTTTTCGTTTTGTTTTGAGTACATTTACGCGAGGCAGGTTGTGCCGCAGTTCTGAATGGAACAGCAGTGATTTTCACACTCTTGTGTTTGCCTCTACCGTGTGCCAGTTGTGCCAGAAGTTTTGAATGAGATAGCGATGTTGACTAGAAGTCGCGGACTTTTACGTGCCTTGAATCATTGCATTGACCTAAGTTTTTCAAAACTTTTTCAAACAACGTGGTGAAAACAAAGAGGAAGGAATTCCTCGGGATTTGCAAAACTTTGATCAAGCTGAGAGAAAGAAGCGTGCTAAGCCCTTAATGAATGAAATCATGCTTGTTAGTGTAGTCTTGAGAAAGACCCTAGCTTTGATCAGATTGGTTCTACTGCTGTCTTGGTATAAGCGATTTGTCGCTTTCTTAAAACTTTCAAAAATGTTTTCTTGGATCCTGCGAAGACTTGTGTGGAGTCGTTCTTGAGATTATGCGACCTAGGATCGCTCTCGGCCTCGAGACTCGACCCTCATTTTTAAACCTTGGACTCAAACTTCAGAATGTTCAGCAGTTAACTACGTGAGGCTGCGTGGCCAAATTCAAAGCAATCCTCAAACTAGGGGCAAGAGAGTCAGATCAAGAAGTTCAAGTGTTTTCAAAAGAAGCTTGCAAAGCTAGATCAAGCACCCTCGAACTAGGGGCAAAAATATCGATGTGCTCGAAGAGCCAAAGAGGATCATACGCAAATCGATACAATGACCACTCTCAGGATCAGAGGGCTTCAATCTCAAAAACCATTTGGCATGGACTTGTTACACTTTTTACCCTTTGAGAGGCTCATTTGGGCGAAAACCGGAAGGCGACCTAGGCAAAAGTTAGAGCAAGCAAAAAATACATACAAAGGAAAAGAAAAAAAAAAAAAAAGGAAAGAAAAAAAAGCTCATAAGGTCGAAAACCCATCGGGCGCCTTGGCAAAAGTTAGAGCCTAAAAGAAAAAAAAAAAAAGAAAAAAATGAAAAAAGAATTGAAAAGGAAAGAAAAAAAGCTCAAGGTCGAAAACTGCATCGGGCCTTGGCAAAAGTTAGAGCATAAAGGAGAGGTTAAATACCGAGTGTACCTTAACCGAACTACGTAAGGCTTGATTCCCATCTTTGGGATCGTGAGGCAACTTCATTTTGAAGTCGGTAGTAAAACAATTCAAATTCGATTGTGTCCATGAAATGGTTTTGATCATCTTTGCCTTCTCTGTATCCGAGAGTTCGGGTGTAATCATCGCTCCAAGGACTGACTACAATGTGCTGCGGCATTATCCAAACAAGGGGCAACTTTCCGTTGCCATGCAGTGTCCTTCAGACAAGGGGCAATTTTCCATTGCTTATGGGTCCGAGGTTGTGCATCTCAAAGAGTTGGTTCCCTGCTTGTTGAAGCGGTGGCCGTTTGCAAAAACAGTTTTTGAGAATTTCTACTAAGGTTGACTATTCTCTCAAAAATCATTCCATTTTTCCAAAACTGGACCATTTTCTTGGACCCAAAAAAAGGAAAATTTTGATTAACACAACGACTTGCATGATTTCAAATCAAAAATCGAATAAGCATGTTAATCTAACTTTCATGTTGGTCAAAATTGTTTTAAAATCAAAAAATGGTCAAAATGATGAACTAGGGGCCGCAGTTGAGTCGGATGTTCGTCTTTTCCCATCATCAATATACTTGCCAAGAAGGGCACTCTACCGCGAGAAGAGGGCACTGGCGGAAGTCAACGACAAAGAAAGCTCCCTCGTCCAAGCGAGGTATCAAGCCATCTTGAAGCATAAATTGGAATGGGGCAAGATGTTCCACTTCCTCATCTGGACAGATCTAACCACGTCCAAACTCCCGGCGGGGCATCATCAACCGATGTTAGGCTGCAGTTGCTACACACCCAATTGTAGCACGGCCCTCTGTGGGAGAAACTCATTGTTGTGAACGAGAATGAGAATCTAGCGAGAATGCTAGGGCACGAGCCTGACTTCTTGTTTATCCATCAACCATCCACAGGGAGGGATGAAAATGAGAGATTAAAGAATAGAGAGGTGTAAGGCGAGAAAAGTGAGGTAGGGTTTTGAGAGAAAAGCAGAGCTTGAGGGCAGTGATGTGAGAATCACAAATCGAAGAATTGGGAAACATACGGAGGGCGGCTCCTCGAGATCGAGGTCTTTTGTTTTTGTAAACACGTTATGTCGTCGTATCTTTTGTTTTGTGTCTTCTTCGATTCTTGTTTTGAGTCGTTTCAAGTGTCAATAGATGTGTTTAGGTTGTTTACCTTTATTTTCCGTTCTTGGAGTCGTCTTTCTTTGTGTTGGGTTGTAGGCTCAATACAGTCGAGAACTCATTTTCTCAAATTCAAAAATGATTTGTTGTGTGCTTTCAGTCTTGTGCCATTCTCCACATTTGTGCAAAAAATTTGTTCTTTCGAAAATTGCGAGTCCACCCGATAAGTGTGAATAGTAGAACCGGGACCTATTTGAAGCTATAATGGTTCGATCGCAAAGCAAAAAGCAAAGAGGAAAATCGAAGCATCTGAGTGTGTTTCACCTTCGGTGAATTCCGAGATTGTATTAGGAAGTGCCTCTTGAGACCTTGTCGGTGTTAGAAGAATGAGCGCCTCTATTCCAAGTGTAAGCCTGCTTCAAGTCAGAATGGCAATTAAAGCAGTAGCAAATGTTATCTCTTGCCAACATAAACAGGGTGTGGCCGTTCTTGAGCTGAATGTGTTGCAAACCCCTCCGAAAGGTAAATAGGGGGTCGCGTTTTTAATCTGGTCTCGTTAAAGCTTGTATTCCTTATTCGGCATTTTGTTTCAACTATGCGTTGTCACGCACATTCCACTTGCATTGTTATGCACCGTTACACTGCATCGTTATGCACATTATAGTCCCTTTTCATACACATTGCGTGCATACGTGCATCGCTCTACTTACATGTGTTCAATCCCTTTTCATACACATTGCGTGCATACGTGCATCGCTTTACTTACATGTGTTCAATTCCTTTTCATACACATTGCGTGCATACGTGCATCGCTTTACTTACATGTGTTCAATTCCTTTTCATACACATTGCGTGCATACGTGCATCGCTTTACTTACATGTGTTCAAGTTCCCTTCTATACACATTGCGTGCATACATGCATTGCTTTACTTACATGTGTTCAAGTTCCTTTTTATACACATTGCGTGCATACATGCATCGCTTTGCTTACATGTGTTCAATTGCCTTTTATACACATTGCGTGCATACGTGCATCGCTTTACTTACATGTGTTCAAGTTCCTTTTATACACATTAGTGCATCGTGCATCGCTTTGCTTACATGTGTTCAAGTTCCTTTTCATACACATTGCGTGCATCGTGCATCGCTTTACTTACATGTGTCCAAGTTCCTTTTCATACACATTGCGTGCATCGTGCATCGCTTTACTTACATGTGTTCAAGTTCCTTTTCATACACATTGCTCGCGTTGACCGCCGCTTTACTTACATGTGTTCAATTTCGATCTCGTTACATTACTGCCTTGTTGCATGCTTTACTTACATATGTATTTTCAAATTTCATTACACATTGCATCGTGCATCGTTTTACTTACATGTGTTCAATTTTCCCATCACACACATTGTACGTTGTTGCGTGTTCTTTACTTACATGTGTCTGCACTTTCATAGCATTGTTATGATTACTCTAAATTGCATTGTTATGCACCCACTTCACTTGCATTGTGATGCACGTTCCAATCGCATTGTTATGCACACTCTTCTTCCGAAACACCGGATCGTCCTAAGTTTCTTTTCCTTTTCCAAACACCGGATCGTCCCCCACGTTTCTCTCTCCTTTTGGAACACCGGATACGTCCTATGTTCCTCTTTTCTTCAAACACCGGATCGTCCCTATGTTTACGCTTTTTCTAACCTCTGGGATACGTCCCTATGTTTCTTTCTCCTTTCCAAATCCTCGGGATACGTCCCTACGTTTCTCTCTTCTTTCTGAAACACTGGGATACGTCCCTACGTTTCTTATACCTTTCCGAAACACCGGGATACGTCCCTATGTTTCTCCTTCTTTTCTAATCTTTGGGATCGTCCTAACCTCTGGGATCGTCCTAGTCTTTGGGATACGTCCTAATCTGCAGGATACATCCTAGTCTCCGGGATCGTCCTAATCTTTGGGATCGTCCTAACCTCAGGATCGTCCTAACCTTTGGGATCGTCCTAATCTCTCGGATCGTCCTAGTCTCAGGATCGTCCTAATCTTTGGGATCGTCCTAACCTCAGGATCGTCCTAACATCGGGATCGTCCTAATTTCGGGATCGTCCTACGTTTCTCCCACGGTTAAAAGCGTTGAATACGTTCCAATGCTCATACCATTCAAACAACGGGATATGTCCTTTGTTTCTCTCTTTGTTCCTTCCTCACATGATTGCGGCATGTTTGGAATTGCTTACCTCGCTCACGAATCCGGCGTGGTTAGAATTTGTCACCCTTTTGCATCAATTCTACTCTCTTTTGCATCACATCTATTATCTATTACATGAAATGTAGTTAGAACTGTATTCACTTGCTTAAAATGTTGCATTTATTTTGCATAATTGCTTCATTCTGACTCTCTTTGCATGATCATAAGTTATGCACTTGCATTATGCATCACTATGCATCTTGCTTACGAACTCTGTTGGTGCGATTCCTTGCAAAGGGATCGTGGCGACTTCTTGGGCACAACCATTTATACATTTGTATTTTGATTGTTTGTCCAAGTCTTCGGCCTTGTCAAAAATGGGTCGTCTCTGGGCTTTGACATTCACTCCCGTCATTGTTATGACTTTCGAGTTCTGGCAAAGAGGCAATCAGAGACACCCATTTTTGACCGCCCTCAAGACTTGGGCATTCTTGATGGTTTGCTCGGTGTTGAGAGATGTCGCGAGCACGGGTTCAATTCGCCGACAAGGAGAGGCAAACCCTTCAAAACACTTTGTCTAGGGGTTTGGAGTTGAAGAAAAGAGGAAAGGAGAGAAAAGCTGGTTTGGGAGAAGTTCGGCATAGATCCGGGTAGAAGGGAATCGAGCAGCCCTCGCTAAATCGGGCTTATTCAATTCAATACTTGGAGTTAAGCTATGAGGCCACCATCATTGGAAAGAAGACTTCCGGGGCTTCACTTTGCACTCAAGAATCTCCTAGAGCCAAGTCCGGGTGAAGGAGATATGTTGGGTTGAAGCAGGGGATCATCCTGGTTGGATCGAGTCTGCGCGACTTCACGGAAAAGGGCATAACTTTTTGCACAGGAGGAATTTTGATGCAAGGTTTGCGCCATTGGAAAGCTAACTTCCGGGGCTTCGATTTGCATACCCACCGGCCATGTTTTGACCAAGGAATCATCCATCGGCACTCTATTTAGCCGACCGGCAGAAAAAGTGCCGACCGCACTATTTTGGCCGATGATCACACCTTCGGCCGACCTGAACTCTTTGAACCCCCAAGCATAGTGCACACCATGTGCCAGTGGGATGCAGAACCAGACCCGTGCATCCATGTGCCTATTTTGCACCATTTTGCACCTTTTGGCCCTTATTTTGCACCCTTTGCTCATGGCTTATTGAGGGAGGCTTGTCCCCTTTGTGTTGGCTTCCTCAAGAAGCCTTACCGGTATCCAAGCTTCCCTTGCAAGCCTTGCACCCTTTGACCCTTTGAAACTTAGCCTCTAAGTCTTGTTTTGCTTGCTCTATATAAGAGCTCTTCCTCTCCATTGCTTAGGGTTGGAGTTTTGGAACAAAAACCAGAGATATATAGACATATATCTGAGATAGATAGATACAACCCTCTATTTCTCTCTATATCTCACTCCTTTGCCTCCAAAGTCCATTATTCCTGCCCATTCCTTCACCAACCCATAGCACAACACCACCACTTCCATTTCCAACGACTTGGGGCTGTTCTTCAGAGCTTAGGAGCACCTAAAATTGGTCCAAGAGGTGCTGGTTTGCTGGTCTTCAAGGGTAAGTCTTCATCTTCCCCTTTCTAGCTTTTTCTTGCTTCACATCTAAGCCCTAGTTTCAAGCACTTTTGGGCTCCGACCCAAACTTCAAATAGTCTTATTTTGGGGTCCTCTTCATGTTTGATTGAGGACCCCTTGCTGTTTGGTGGCTGCATCTAGCACCTATCTCAATATCCTCTTGTATGCCATGTTTCTTGCATAGAATATTTGGCCGGTTTATAATCTGTTTTGAGCATGTAATAAACTGTAAGTAGGCTTATTTTGATCCCTTCTTCAACATTGAAGAAGGGCTCAACCATGTTTGGTAATTCTATCATGCACTTGCTTTGTAATCTCTTCTATTTACCGTAAGTTCGCATGCTTTGTTAGCCTATCTTGCTTTTGTTTTTGTGGATGGTCATAAACTGGAAATGTGCTTGTTTTTCCATGTATAAGATCTGTTTCTAGTTTTTTAGGCCATCCATGACATGCCTTATATAGTCACTTTGCATTTTGGCTTGCTAGCCTTGGGGTGTGTGAGTCTCTAGCATGGTTAGCTTTGCCTTGATCTCATGATGTGGCATCATTTTAGATCACATTTCAGTCCCTAAATCATGCTCACATGTTTGTGCTTGCCATCTCTTTCATGTTTCAAAGGTGTGTCCTTTTATGCCTAGAATAGGCCTTGTGTATGCTTCCATGCTTAATGCATTTTGGGGTGCCATGTGAGGGGATTTGGGTGTCATTTTGCATACTAAAAATCTGTTTTTGGTTGTTAGATTCATGCCATGAGTGGTTGTGTAAGTGGTAGCAAGATGCTCTTTTGGGTGCCTTAGGTTTAGGCCCATGAACTTGCATGTTTGTATAGCATTTGGCCTATGTTTTGAGGCATGTTTGGCCCTTTGTTTTGGACCTAAATTAGAGCTGTCCAATTAGTATAAGTCCATCCCTTGCATGCCATTCAAGTGTTGTTGCATTATCCCATGTTTGTATGCTTTGGTTGCATGTGTTGCGTGCTTGAAATCACTTGCATTCGTCTTGCATTCCCTTGGCCAAGTTGCTAGCATAATGCATGATTTAGATTACTCCTTGCATGCTCTAGTGGTTTGTATAATTGTGGCATGTTTGTTTGCTTTGTTGCTTAGGTTGTGTACTTAATCGCATTGCATGCTTGTATGCTCCCTTTTATGCCATGTTGCATATTAGCTAACATGCCTAGGTTGCATGGCATTGGCATGCATGCCTTGCCTCTTGATCAAGTGATAGAGGTTGGGTTTCACTTGTTTGTTTGATGTGCATTTCATTTGAAATCAAAGTTGCAAACTTGGCCTTTTAGGCCATCATGCACCAAGATGCATCATTGATGGCCGAGGGTTGAAGGCTATGCTCTCTTGAGTCTAACACATGATAGGGGCATAGCCATGCTTACATATGCTCAAAATTCTATGCTATGCCTTCTATTTGGTTTCTTTGTTTCTTTGTCAAACTGTCTCCTGCAGGAATTTAGTGCCGGCAAGCACTCTTTAGTGCCGACGGCAATCTTTTGTGCCGATAAGTTCCCCAGAAGCGGTGGCCATCTCAAGCAGCCGGTGGTTATTTCCTCTAGCCGGTGGTGTACTACAGTGAATTTGGAAGGTGTCCTGGGACTTTGGCAATTTTCGAGGCGGGGCGGTGAAAGCGAAGCGGCGATGGTGCGGTATGGGCTTCCGGACAAGTTGGACCGAGCATGCATCATTCACAAGATCTGAGGCGGGCCGAGGCCCCTTCCTTTTACTTTTGATTTAATTTGATAAGTAGAATTTTGTAATAATTAATTTGTTTATTATTCGGACTGTATTATTATTTTGGGTCCCTCCGAGTGAGGGTGCAATTGTAATAAGTGTGGGTGAGTGGCATGTATGTCTTCCAACCCCCATTTCTTTCTTCCTTTTATTTACCTGCTTATAATGGTAGATTAGGGTATATTTATTTTAGCATACCTTATGCTATGCATGCGTGCATCCATGTATTTGTTGACATGCATCAGGCTCGGCACATCATACAAACCGCATCGTACTTTCAATTCCAAATTGAATACGTGTTAGTTGTAGCATTTCACATGCCATGTCTAGGATAGCCGAGCCTGCCTAGATTACATCTTTGCATGTGTTGCATTAGACATTTCAGTATGCTTAGGTCCATGCATGGATTTCTAATAAGCTTCTGTTTTGGCTTGGAGTACTAGGTGAGCTTTTTATGCTTTAGCATATCGCATGTGTGTGAATGTTGCCATGATAGCATGCTTACCATGAGGCTAAGTGCTTATGTGATAAACCGCTTGAATGCTGTGGGTGGAGGTTGGATTACTTGAGTTGGGAATACTCATTGAAATCAGATTTTAGCCTACTTAAGTAGCAAAATTTGACACGTTTTCAAGACAAAACGGATATGCAATGTTTATTTCCAAGTTAGGCGATCTAGTCTATACTTTTGTGTTGTGCGATCACATAGTAATTCTAGGCTAATAATTGGGATAAGAGCATGTAATGTTTTCAAAACGGATATCACGGTTAGTAGAGGCGGTCTTGGACCGGCGAAAGGGGGTGCTCATATGACCTTCCCGATCGTACTAAGCTCGAGCCAAGACCACTTTGGTGATGACGACACCGCGTCTAAGACCGAGTCAGGGTTTCCTAAATTTCCCAAAAATAAAAAATATTTAGGTGGCGACTCTGTAATCTGGCAAAGCAGTCCATGTTTGGCACTACTTTTCAAAAATCTGTTTTCTCAAACGATTTGCCAGAGTTGGACTCTTTGGTTCAGATTTAGAACCGCGACACAAAATCGAGTCCGAACTGTAGAAGTGAAGCCCCACGGGCGCGTCTACAACCGTCCAGTCACAAGTCTAGCCCATAACTAAATACCACATAAAGTATAATTAAAAAAAATTTTAGTCGTAAATAAAACTAACATCATAGTTGTTGGCTTCTTTGACATTTCAAAGGTTAGAAATGTAATTCAAGTGTGCCAATAAGGATCGGAAAAATCCTTATAGATAAATATCAATTTTTATCAAGCGATTGTGTTAAGGTTTTCTTAGTCTTAATGAAGAGAATTTTTACTAAGTTGTGTTGAAAAGATGAACCAAAACTTTAACTCAAATTTGTAACAGAATGATAGGGAGAGATTGGGCAGAAATTGCAACTAATTAACTGAATAAACAATTACAAAATGTTACCTTTAGTAAGGACAATTTCAAAGCTTTTAAACTGACTGGGTTCTAAAATTACAAGGCTAATCTACTCCTACAAAATGTAAGTGCAATGCGTAAAATTAAAGTGTAGAAATTTAAAGATAAAAGAAATTGATAACGACGTAGAGTTTGGATTTGGTCGGGAGTCTCTTCAGTCTTTACTTCCATCTATTTATAGCCTTCTCTTGGCGCCTTTAAAGCAGTTAGGGAAAAATTCTATTTCCACACACCTACCTATCTCTGTGTGCGCACTTAATGATTTATTTTTTTATTACAATTTTCTCCTAAAATAAAATTACCAAAGTGTCCTTATCTTCTCCACCAAAACCTTAATTTCTTCATCCCCTCTAATAGCCAGCTGCAGCTTCTCTTCGTAACAAATACAAGTTCGCTCTCTATCATAGTAACCACCGCTACCGCTATATTCCCAAGACAACTTGCAACCAACACTCCTGCCCACTGTAACCATTGTAATCCAAACCCAACCTCTATTTTTGTTATTTAATGTTTCACTGCAATCAATACATGCACACATGTGTGTGTATTTGTGTATATGTATTATGACTACTGTGCCACCACACCATTGTTGGCCTTGCCACCAAACATCACTGTTTTACTAAATCAAAAAAGCAAACCCCCTAATTAGATCTTAAATCAAATATATGGATATAACCAAATAAATAGAGACCAAATAAAAAAAAATAAAAAACATCCAAATCAGTAAGATCTTTGCTTAAAGAGAGGGATATTTTTGACAAAAAGAGTTGTGCATTGAGTAAAATTATAAAATTCAAAATTAGTTGGTATGTGTATTGAGAGAGGATGTGGAATGAGATGTTTTGGTGTGTGGAAATAGAATTATTCATAGTTAGGCTGCTATCTTTCTGCATGATCTCTTTCCTTTTCGCTACTTCTAAGGCCTATAATCTTCTCTTTGTGTGTGTATAACTGCTAGCAACTGCTATTTATTAACTCCTTCTTAACGTGCCTCTCACATGCCACTTATAATATTTGTCAGTTGAAGACTTGCATTCGTGACTCATGTGGGCATCTTTGAACATGCAACTCTTCACTATCTCATCAAATACCACGGAGTGCCTTTTGCCTGCCACATGTCTTTCGAATGAAATAATTTAAATATGCCGCCAACAATAATGAGTTGTAACTAATATTTTAATAAATCATAACTTTTTAAGTCATAATTAAGTGACATATAATACACATTTTAAAAGAGGGTGTGTCTCATAGAATTTTTCCAACTTATAATAGTTATATTTTGTAATATAGTTGTTAATTTAGTGTGATAGAGGCAGTGGGTATTAAATTCCACCGGATTCGATTTGGTTGTTTTTAATTCCCCAAGTCAAACCCAACCAAGTTACCTACTAAATTACAACTTGGTCTATTTTTTTGTGGAAATTTTGTGGACCTATCCTCTTATTTAGTTATGCAAAATCTACACACCCACCATTCCCAATCTTTTAAAACATTAAAAAAAATGTCTGCACTAACTTCATATTTAGGTCATAAAATTTAGGAGAAACTATAGTGCACCGATATGTTAATTTGTAGTGAGATTATATATTTTGTAATTAATGTTATGAAATTTTGTATTAAAATTACGTTAATTTATAATACGGTGAGCGCACACCATAAGTTGTCCCTAAATTTAGATAGAATTTTAGTGGGAAAAAAGGAAAAGGGAAATAGAGAAACGAAGGAAAAAATTTAATTTATATTTCATTTATATCGCCCTCACGCTCTATTTGTTTTTAAGTTTTCACTCAAATTTAGAATCCAAACACAATTTAAAATAACAAAATAAAATAAAAGTCTACACATAAAGTATCAGTTATATAATGTATAAATGTGAGAGAAAATATTTTAAAGTGTGTCTATATTTTATTTTGTAAAAATTTCTATACGTATAGCACAACTTATCCCCCCTTATAGCACAACTTATCCCCCCCTCCCCCCCCCCAAAAAAAAGTTAGCACAATTTTGAACAGACCTAGCTTTCCAAATCATGTCTATAAGAAGATCGGTGATTTTTTTGGGATCACAACTGATTTTTTTGATGGATTTGTTGTTTTTGTTGCTAGTTGTTTGTTTGGCCTTTTAGGATCTTATTGTTTTTCTTTGGTTATATGTTGTTTGCTTTATTTTAATATAACTGTATTCTCATGTTTTCACAAACTTTGAACAGACCAAACAAAAGTTTAAAGTCTCCATAAAAACAACAATCGGGCTCAGTTTGGTTAGATAGATAATATAAGAAAGTGTTTAAAAAAAAAACTGTGTTTATCTAGATAGAGAGTTCTAGAAAATAATGGAAACTATAGTTTCCTGTATAACTCAAATTAGCTCGTTAGTTAGGCTAGCAATTTCTTACAAAATATATTGAGAAATTTATTCTTGTCACAAATATTGATAAGGTTTATTTTGTTTCCTTCGTCCATACTTATTTCCACAACACCTTGTTATACAATAATTATATTTTTTCCATCATTTGTTTTTGCAAAATTTTTCATTTATTGAAATACATACAAGAAAATAAATTTTCATTTTTTTGTCCTTTCTTTCACTTCAGTTTCTACTATTTTCAATTCCATTGTCTATTTCTTTCTAAACAAACAGAGCTAGGGGTTCTGCTTGTTTATATCTAATAGAAAAAAAATTTATGTATCATTTATTTCTTGTTGTTTTTTTATATCACCACTTATGCGAATATTTATGATTGACTCTTTGTTTGAAAATGATCATTAAAAATAATAAAAAAAATAATAATATATTGTCATGTATCCAGTGATATAAAAGGATGGAGAAAATTAGGTGATATATAGCAACCATCTAAAATGAACAATTCATAGTGTAAATTTAATAAAGTGATCCAAATTGCTCATATTCTGGAAAAATTATTTTTAGTTTAAAATTTTATAATTTCCCCAACTTCTTTTAACTAATAAAACTTTTAAGAGATAGCCAAGAAAGCCTCCAAAAGGATGCCAAGTCTATAAGTTGAGAAATTATCACATGTTTACACTGGTCATGTGCCTATGGAAAAATTATTTAGCAAGTATATGTAAGTGTCTCAATTTTTTTTTTATTAATTAAAACAATGGGACCTATCAATTTAAGGTTGGACCGGCTTGGTTTGACATAACCAAAAAAAGTCAAAAAGTCACTATCCTATTTAAATCACATTATCTTATTTAAGTCACATCACCTCTCTATTATATCACTTCAAACCCAACCCATACCTATACCCAACCCATATTTCATAAAAAGTCAAAAAAATTATTTATTTAGGACACCTCAAACAATCCCACGA
Source organism: Camellia lanceoleosa (assembly GCA_025200525.1). Classification (NCBI taxonomy): domain Eukaryota; kingdom Viridiplantae; phylum Streptophyta; class Magnoliopsida; order Ericales; family Theaceae; genus Camellia; species Camellia lanceoleosa. The sequence continues at coordinate 96,731,285 of CM045772.1, read as the reverse complement.
CTTTAAATGGGAAGTTTCAATGCAATGGACGGACAAACATGGGTCTAGCAATCTCAAAAAAGTTGGATTTTAATTGGGTGACGAATATACATGCTTCAATTTGCAAAACTCAACCAGCTTACTTGGTTGTGCATATTATTTATTTGTTTAATAAGTAAAGTATTCAAACTTGAAAATGATGTTTTTCACCTTTCATAAAAGCATAATCCTCATCCTCCTCATTGTTTAGTAAAAAATTAAGATTTTTTCTTTTATTTTATATAATTAAGATTTGTTTAATTCACTAACTTGATCCGTATCCATTAGCCTATTTGCCCAACCCACTCAATTGATCTCGAAACCACGAACGGTTAGTTTTTTTTAGGTAATTACCACGAATAGTCAGTTACAGATAAAATACAATTACTTCTAATTAATTTTATGTTATTATTTGAGACACAATCAAACAAAATATCAGAAAATGTATGATATAAAGCATTGTTACAAGGCCAGTGAATAAAATCTCAAAAAATTATTTGTGATCCACCAAATACTATGTTCTCTACTGTTTTTCTATGTCCTGACTTAAATTTATAGACTTTGCTTTCTTCACCATTTATAGTACTTTTTAGAATCCCTCGTTTACTCGGCTTTCGAATATAATGGTTCCAAGATCGCCATTTAGTTCTAAATATCACGGTTGAATGGGCCAAAAAAAATAATCTCTTACTGGTAAGAGATTATTTTCATAGGCAAAAAAATAATCTCTTACCGGTAAGAGATTATTTTCGAGCCATTCGTGCCACACTTTTTCGAGCTACGAGGAATTTCCCTTTTAGAACACAGACACCATCTTGAGGACCACTTAGGCCTCTTTTGAAAATGCCAAAAAAAAAAAGTCAACTTATTAATTTATTTAAATCACCTTATTTCTTTACTTTTTTTTAATTTTTATTTTTCAAAAAAAAAAACCAATAAACTAAAAAATGCCACTTCCCATAAGTCTTAATAACTACTTCCTTATTCCCCTTTTCCGACTCATATCACATGAATCAAGATCCCCTCGTTAATTTCTCTCCTTAACTTCCTATTTGTTAGGTCATTGGGCCCACTTTTAGGCCCAATTTTGATAATTTGAACCGTTCACTACAAACCATTTTTTAAAAAAAATTTAATAAACAGTTTTCCGAACACATGATTTTTTATATCCGATCAACTTGATTTTTTACCAGTATGATGTACTTAACAAATCTTAAAATGTGAATGGTTTAGATTATCAAAATTGGGTCCAAAAGTGAATCCAATAACCCAACAAGTAGAGAGTTAAGGAGAGGATCCTGATTCACATCACATGGCGTTATGTTATATGCCGGCCACTTTGTTTGACGCACCAGTCAGAACTAATTGCACAAAGATTTTCTATCGAATAATACTATATGCACCAATTAGTGTAGGACGCGGGGTCCCTGTTGTGTTGCCGTGCCGGTCGTGCCTGCTATGATTTCAAATGGTACCGTTTTATCTTTCTTTCTTTATATATATATATATATATAAGGGTTTTATAAGGGTTTTATTAACTCTTTGGTACCCATTCCCAGCTGCCGCCATTTTCTCCACTCCGAGCAAAAGGTCCCTGTTATCCTGTAAGGTGAAGGGGTGAGTTTGTGCTGAAATTTTTTTATTTTCTAAATAGAAAATATGTTATTAAATAAAAATAATTCATTGAACAAATCAATTTATCAAACAAAATTGTATTTTTTTTAAAAAGAATAATTTTAAAATTAAAATCAAACAAATCATACATATTTTGACTTTTTCAAAACTTAAATGCATCAAAAGTAAAATTGAAAGGGAAAAAAAATTGAAATTGAACAAATCAATTTATCAAACCATAAGCAAAAAAAAAAATGTAACTTCAAAAAAAAAAATAAAAAAATGAGACCTTGTATTAAAAAAAAAAATTAAGGCCAAAATATATTCAATTCACATCCAACATCTGTATAAAAAAAAATAAAACAAAGTTCTGAGGCATTCAAACTTAAAATCTCCTACCTTATATACCAAAATCTTTCTCAACTATTCTAAATCATCCAAACAAAATTCTAAAAACCATAGCGACTGCGATCTTTTTCCATTTGGTTATTGTATTCGGACTTACGTTCCGTAGATCCTGTTGTTATACATTTGTTGTTGTCGTCCTTTAATTCCTTATTTTTGAGTTATAGGATGTATTTGGCAGGTTTGTTACAAGTTGGGAGTGTTTGGGAACAAAGGGTTGCTGCCCAGAATTTTAGTCCTTCGCTCGAGCGAGAAGTTTGTCGCTTGAGCGAGATCTTTGTTTTTGGTCCTTCACTCGAGCCAGGGTTTCTTCGCTCGAGCGAGCGACTGCGTCTGGCTACTGGACCTGAGAGCTGTTTTTCTTGGCTCGAGCGAGCGTGGTGTATGTTTTCGAGTTTTTTGCTCAAGCGAGAATTCTGTCGCTCGAGCGTACTTCTGGTTGTAGACCTGAAGCTGTGCATTCTTGGCTCGGGCAAGACTTTCTTCGCTCGAGCAAGGCTTTCTTGTGTCTGGTCGCTCGAGCGACCAATCCTTAGCTCGAGCGAGCTTGTTTTATATAAATACGCAGCAGCGGGGAAAAGCATTATTTTTTTATCTTCTTTTGATTTCAAAACCCTAGGTCCATGTTTTCTCTCCCACCACACACCTTCTCTCTTAGGTTTCATCTACTTTTGGGGTGTTTCTACCCTAGGTTCTTTGTTAAAAAGATAGAGGGTCACGAGGGCATTGTCTTAATCTGAAGGTTTGGCGGTTTGGAGCACTTTGGATTTTGGGTCATCATCTCCATTTGAGTTCTTCACATCGAGGTAGGGATACCCTACTCCATATTATAGGTTTTGTCCTAAGTTTTGGTCATTTGATATGTTGGTGTCGTTTGGAAAATTTTTAGGGTTTGATTTATAACTTGAGAACAATGGGCTTTCATATATTAAACATCTTATGTTTGTAAGTCATGAAAGATGACACTGATAGTGTTAAATTGAGAAAAATTGAACCTTAGGGTTAATTTTGAGAAAAGGAGAAAAAGCCCAAATTGTTGTAATAAATTAATTTGTATAATTAATTTAGGAAAAAATGTGGAATTAAGTTTAATTCTTGAAATTGGGGAATTATGAGATTAAATTGTGCAGTTGGATAGTTTAATCACTCACCTATGAAAATGTTGAGTTTATATTTGTTGGTACATTTATTTCCTGTTTAGAAATAACTGTTTTGGGCTATCGGTGGAGGATAGTCGTAACTGTTGTAGACATTGCATGCTGATTAGGAAAAACTAAAACTAATCACATTGAATGAGTCATTGAATATGACAGTTGAATTAATACAGCAAATACGTATATTGATTGTATATTGTTTGGGAGGAGATAGGGGATGTACTTCATGGTTTGAGGGAAGATAGGGGATGGACTCTCAAACCTGTTTAGGAGGAGAAAGGGGATGAACTCTACTAGTACAGCAAATGTGTGTACTTATTGATTCTTGGAAGTGTTTTAGTACAGCAAATATGTGTACTTATTGACTTATGGAAGTGCTTTAGTATGAGCCTTAGCCTCATTTGAATTATTGATATTGGAAGTAATGTTGATATGAGATGTAGTCTCATTTTATAGTTTGGCCAGGTTTTGAGGCATGTTTGTATAATTGGAAAGTTGAATAATAACGTAAAGTCAAACATGTCATGGACATTAGTGTCATGAAACTGTATAGTGATATAATGGATTTAATAGTGTTAACCATCTATCGAATGCTATTGCTTTAGTCAATTCTTATATTTGGTTTAGTATATTTCTGCTGGGCTGTGGCTCACTCTATACAGGAACATCATTTTCAGGTCCAGGTGATATGTTACCTCCAAGGACTTAGCTTGGAAGAATTTGGATTTGAAGACTTGTTTTAGTTAGTTATTATTTGATATTATATGTAAACTCAAGTTAAGGGCTTAATTTGTAGTTGAGTTAGTTCTCACATTTTGTGTCCAAGTGTTGGCTTGGAAAGCTGTAAGCCCTTAGGGCATTTACTTTTGATGTTACATGTGATGTTTTTCAATAAGAATACTCTGATGAATGAAATAATGTTTTGTTTTCTTATATCAATGCATGTCAATATTGTGTATATTGTGGGTTTATTTTGAGGGGGTTACAACTTGGTATCAGAGCGTACCGGATTTGAATACTTTGGGTATGTAGGAAGTGATTAGTATCACAATGGATTCGTCTCGTTTGATAGAGACTTAGTTGTACTGTTATATGCTTATATGATAACATGTTTATGTGACTATGTGGGTATGAGATTTAATTTCTAGGATGTTGATTGGATCCTTGGGTTTCTGTGAGTCTTGTTAGAAAAGCACTTGATCAATGCTGTTTTTAACCGGAACTCTAGTAACGCCTCGGGACTGTCATTATCCAGGAATGAAATTCGTAGGTGCTTATGTGATTATGTGCTTACATAGAATGAATTATTGTTGTCCACTGCATTAGGACGTGAGTGTTATAGTTTTGGCATAGTTATTAAAGTGCTAACGTCTTTGTTGCCATTATTAGGATGTCAGGACGAGGACGAGGACGTGGTAGGCGGGGTAGGCTGGAGATGCCAATACCGGATGAGATTCTAGATCAACAGGAGGGAGTTGGCCGAGCCAAGAGGGTCAACAAAGCTATGGGTGCCTTAGCCCGCGAGATAGCAGGGGCATTCAGGGAGTCTGTGGGTATTCTCAGGACTGAGAATCAAGCCTAGGTTCATGTTGCAGATACAAGGCCTGCATTTCTGAAGAGAGAGTTCTTCCGGTCTAACCCGGACGAGTTTGTGGGTGATCCAAAAGAGCCACTTAAGGCAGATGAATGGCTCGAACAGACAACGAAGACGTTTGAGATGCTTGGCATCGAAGACGGGGTGTTGAAAGTGACCTTGGCATCATTCCAGCTAAAGGGGGATGCGGGTCAGTGGTGGAAGTTCACAAAGAGCCGTATAGGAGGGACTTGGGAGGCCTTTGTAGATGCTTTCCAGGAGAAGTTCCTGTCTCCAACTGTTAAGGAGAGGTTAAGGGAGCAGTTCTGCCAGCTTAAGCAGCTGAGTTCTTCAGTGACCGAGTTTGAGGTCGCATTTACTAGTTTATCCAGGTTTGCAGCTGAGTTGGTGGCGTCTGAGGAACGCCGTTGTCTTGAGTTCGAGAAGAAGTTGAGACATGGCCTTAAGATGAGAGTTGGGGGTTCTATGACCCGAGAGTATGGGCGTCTGGTAGATGCTGCAGCCCACATGGAGATCATGATGCAGGAGGAGGATGAGAGGCAGAGGGGTTCCAAGATGAATCAGGATGGCCAGAGTGATGGCAAGAGACAGAGAGGTTTTAACCCTCAGTAGTCTCAAGGTAGCTTTACTAGATCGACTTTTCCAGTACCGAGTGCAGGTCCTGGAAAAGGCAGCCAGGAAGACATTACCTATTTTAAATGTGGTCAGCTGGGCCACAAGTCTCCAGTTTGCCCGCAGAAGGGAGGAGGGCAGAGAGCAGTGTCATCTTTAGCTCGATCTCAGAGCCAGGTTCAGGGTAGAGGCCAGCCGCTCTCTTGTTATCAGTGTGGTCAGGCGGGGCACCTGAAGAGGTTTTGCCTGTAGTTAAGTGGCACATCTGGTGTATCTAGTTTGAGACAGACTCAGAGTCATCAGCCAGCTCAGTCAGTTCAGGCCTCGAGGGCCAATCAGGGGGCTTCATCGTCCCAGTCTGTGCAACAGTCTTATGCTCCTAGGGGCGAGCAGGTTGATCAGAGACCGTCTGGACGCGTGTATGCAGTTACCACGCAGGATCTTGTACCAGCTCCATCTGTTGTGAGAGGTACCTTCTTGTTTTCCAAGTCGGTTGCTAGTGTATTGATTGATACGGGAGCATCCCATTCTTTTATATTTGCTGTATTTGCATCTGTTTTGGGATTGGAGTTGGCACAGTTAGCATCTCTTATATGTGTAGTATCACCTGTTGGGGGTGAGTTGATTTTGAAACACGGATGTAGATGTTGTGATATAGAGGTCGCTGATAGTCGGCTTCCCTTTCCTTTTGTAGTTCTGCCCATGTCGGGATTTGATGTTATTTTGGGTATGGACTGGTTATCGTCATACCGGGCAGTTATTGATTGTTACCGCCAGAGGGTCACAGTATGTACCTTGAGCGGGGATTGTTTTCATTTCTTGGGGGATCAGGTTGGTAGTGTTTTGCCACTAGTGTATGATCCGCGAGGGCGGAGTGAGTTGAGTGGTCTCCTTGCTAGCCTTTTGAGTAGTGAGTGCGATGAGACCTAGACTGTATTGCCGAGAGTGGTTTGTGAGTACTCGGACGTCTTTCCCGAGGATCTTGTTAGTTTGCCACCTCACAGAGAGATTGAGTTCTCTATTGACCTAGTGCCCGGCACGGCGCCGATTTCTATGGCACCTTATCGTTTCGCCCCAGCCGAGTTAGTTGAGTTGAAGATTCAACTCCAGGAGTTGCTAGATAAGGGTTATATTCGTCCTAGTGTTTCGCCGTGGGGAGCACCGGCCCTCTTTGCTAAAAAGAAAGGTGGTGCTTTGAGACTCTGTATCAATTACCAGAAATTGAATCGGGCTACGGTCAAGAATAAGTACCCTATGCCTCGTATAGATGATTTGTTCGATCAGTTGAAGGGTTCCCATTGTTTCTCTAAGATAGACTTGAGATCAGGTTACCACCAGTTAAGATCAAGGAGGAGGATATTCCGAAGACGGCATTCCGTATGCGGTATGGCCACTATGAGTTTCTGGTGATGCCATTTGGGCTCACCAACACACCGGCAGTGTTTATGGATTTGATGAACCGGATATTCCGGGAATTCTTAGATTGTTTTGTAGTCGTCTTCGTGGATGACATTCTGATTTATTCACCTTCGGAGGAGGAGCACGAGGAACACTTGAGAGTGGTGCTTGAGTTGCTTAGAGCCCATAAGCTTTATGCTAAGTTTGGGAAGTGTGAGTTCTAGCTAGGGAAAGTCAAGTTCTTAGGCCATGTGGTCTCCAGGGAAGGGGTGTCTGTAGATACGTCCAAGATAGAGGCAGTGCAAGATTGGGTACAGCCTAAGAATATTTTTGAGATCTGCAGTTTTCTGGGGTTAGCTGGGTACTACCGACGGTTTATGAAAGATTTCTCCAAGTTAGCTTCGCCGTTGACTAAACTGACTCGGAAGGGAGTCAAATTTGTATGGAGTGAGACTTGTGAAAAATCGTTCCAAGAGCTGAAAGTTAGATTGACCACCGCTCTGGTCTTGATTATTCCGGAGAGAGGGTTGGGTTATGCTGTTTATTGTGATGCCTCACGAGAGGGTTTAGGTTGTGTGTTGATGCAAGAGGGGAAAGCGGTAGCCTATGGCTCATGTCAGTTGAAAATACATGAGAAGAATTACCCTACACATGACCTAGAGTTAGCAGCTGTGATCTTTGCCTTGAAAATTTGGAGGCATTATCTTTATGGTGAGCGGTTCGAGCTATTCTCGGATCATAAGAGTCTGAAATATCTGTTTACACAGAAAGACTTGAACTTGAGGTAGAGGAGGTGGATGGAGTTCATTGAGGATTATGACTTCGAGTTGTATTATCATCCGGGGAAGGCCAATGTGGTGGCCGATGCCCTTAGCAGGAAATTTGTTGGTGACGTAGCTAGTATAGCCATCCGAGAATGGGAGATGTTGGATGCACTTGAGGAGTTTGATTTGCTTCTGGGCGAATCCGTTGAGGCTGCGGCCTTATTTTCTGTTGTTGCGCAGCCTACACTTATGACTCGAGTGTTAGAGGCACAGAGAGGTGACCCTGAGGTGGAATCCCTCCGAGAGAAGATCTCCAGTGGGAAGGTTGAGAAGGGTTTAACGGTGTATCCCGACTTGAGTGTGAGATACCGAGACCGTTTGTTTGTGCCGGAGTCTTGCCGAGAGGAGGTACTCCGAAAGTTTCATCATTCACGCCTTGCGGTGCATTCGGGAGGCACTAAGATGTATCGGGATTTGGGTCGCCAGTTTTGGTGACGGGGTATGAAGAGAGATGTGGCAGCTTTCGTGTCTAAGTGCCTTACTTGTCAGCAAGTAAAGGCCGAGCATCAGAGGCCAACGGGTTTGTTGCAATCCTTGCCTATTGCTGAGTGGAAGTGGGAGCATGTCACTATGGACTTCGTTGTAGGTCTTCCGAGTACTCAGCGGAATAGTGATGCTATTTGGGTAATTGTAGACCAGTTAACTAAGTCGGCGCACTTCATTCCTATGCGCGTGAGAGATTTGGTAGATCATCTTGCCAACTTGTATATTCGGGACATGGTGAGGTTGCACGGGGTCCCAGTGACGATCGTCTCAGATAGAGATCCTTGTTTTACTGCTAGGTTGTGGCATAGTTTGCAGAGTGCCTTGGGCACTAAGTTGACCTTTAGCACGGCTTATCATCCTCAGACTGACGGGCAGCCCGAGCATACTATTCAGATCCATGAGGATATGCTTCGGGGTTGTATTCTTGACTTTGGGTTGTGGGAGAGGCACTTGCCTTTGGTGGAGTTTGCCTACAACAACAGTTTCCAGTCTAGTATCGGTATGACACCGTTTGAGGCCTTGTATGGCCGATCGTGTAGGTCTCCAGTTTGTTGGGCCGAGGTGGGTGATGCACCTTTATTGGGTCTGGAATTGGTGAGGGAAACAACGGAGAAAGTTGAGCTTATCCGTTGGAGGCTTGTTACAGCCCAGAGTCATCAGAAATCTTATGCCGACCATAGGAGGAGACCTTTGGTATTTGAGGTGAGTGATCATGTCTTTCTGAAGATATCACCTAGGCGGGGATTGATGAGATTTGGGAAAAGTGGGAAGTTGTCCCCTCAGTTTATTGGCCCTTTTGAGATCCTTGAAAGGATTGGCGAGGCTGCCTATCGTTTAGCTTTGCCGCCACAGTTGTCCGGAGTTCATGACGTCTTTCATGTGAGTATGCTTCGGAAGTATGAGCCGGATCCATCGCATGTGTTGGATTGGACCGACTTAGAGGTTGACGAGGATGCCTCGTATGAGGAGAGATTGGTTCGGGTCCTGGATAGGTGGGAGCAAGTCTTGCGAGGCAAGACCATTCCTTTGGTGAAAGTTCTGTGGAAACATCACGGAGTGGAGGAAGCCACTTGGAAACGTGAGTTGGAAGTCCACGAGAAATATCCGGACATGTTTGTTGATGTATAATCATGTATTGAGACTTTATAATATTATTGAACTTTAAGAACATTATGTGTGTCTTAAGTCGTAAAACATTGAAAATGTTTTGGTTTAATGGAAATATTTTGAAACTTGCCTCGAAATGGAAGTCTAATGGAACATTGCATATGTTGAATTGATTGTAGAAATGGAAAGGTATCATGAACATTGAATATGATACGAAATTGTGAATTATATATGTTGAAAATTGTTGTAATGAAAAGGAAATGCATGTTGATTATGCACAGTGTAATATAAATTGTGAAATGCCTCTTGGTAAGAGATGGAATGACCGGTAATGGGTCAGGTTATTGATTAATGAAATGTCATATTATTTTCCAAAACGTATGCTTAATTTCGGGGACGAAATTCCTTAAGGGGTGGGAGGTTATAGCGACCCCAGTCTTTTTCCATTTGGTTGTTGTATCCCGACTTACGTTCCGTAGATCCTGTTGTTATATATTTGTTGTTGTCGTCCTTTAATTCCTTATTTTTGAGTTATAGAATGTATTGGGCAGGTTTGTTAGAAGTTGGGAGTGTTTGGGAGCAAAGGGTTGCTGCCCAGAATTTTAGTCCTTCGCTCGAGCGAGAAGTTTGTCGCTCGAGCGAGATCTTTGTTTTTGGTCCTTCACTCGAGCCAGGGTTTCTTTGCTCGAGCGAGCGACTGCGTCTGGGTACTGGACCTGAGAGCTGTTTTTCTTGGCTCGAGCAAGCTTTCCTTCGCTCGAGCGAGCGTGGTGTATGTTTTAGAGTTCTTCGCTCGAGCGAGAATTCTGTCGCTCGAGCATGCTTCTGGTTGCAGACATGAAGCTGTGCATTCTTGGCTCTAGCGAGACTTTCTTCGCTCGAGCGAGGCTTTCTTGTGTCTGGTCGCTCGACCGACCAATCCTTAGCTCGAGTGAGCCTGTTTTATATAAATACGCAGCAGCGGGGAAAAACATTATTTTTTTATCTTCTTTTGATTTCAAAACCCTAGGTCCGTGTTTTCTCCCCCTCTACACACTTTCTCTCTTAGGTTTCATCTACTTTTGGGGTGTTTCTACCCTAGGTTCTTTGTTAAAAAGATAGAGGGTCGCGAGGGCATTGTTTTAATCTAAAGGTTTGGCGGTTTGGAGCACTTTGGATTTTGGGTCATCATCTTCATTTGAGTTCTTCACGTCGAGGTGGAGATACCCTACTCCATATTATAGGTTTTGTCCTAAGTTTTGGTCATTTGATATGTTGGTGTCGTTTGGAAAATTTTTAGGGTTTGATTTATAACTTGAGAACAATGGGCTTTCATATATTAAACATCTTATGTTTGTAAGTCATGAAAGATGACACTGATAGTGTTAAATTGAGAAAAATTGAACCTTAGGGTTAATTTTGAGAAAAGGGGGAAAAGCCCTAATTGTTGTAATAAATTAATTTGTATAATTAATTTAGGGAAAAGTGTGGAATTAAGTTTAATTCTTGAAATTGGAGAATTATGAGATTAAATGGTGTAGTTGGATAGTTTAATCACTCACCTATGAAAATGTTGAGTTTATATTTGTTGATACATTTATTTCCTGTTTAGAAATAACTGTTTTGGGCTATCGGTGGAGGATAGTCGTGACTGTTGTAGACATTGCATGCTGATTAGAGAAAACTAAAACTAATCACATTGAATGAGTCATTGAATATGACAGTTGAATTAATACAGCAAATACGTATATTGATTGTATATTGTTTGGGAGGAGATAGGGGATGTACTTCATGGTTTGAGGGAAGATAGAGGATGGACTCTCAAACCTGTTTAGGAGGAGAAAGGGAATGGACTCCACTAGTACAGCAAATGTGTGTACTTATTGATTCTTGGAAGTGTTTTAGTACAGCAAATATGTGTATTTATTGACTTATGGAAGTGCTTTAGTATGAGCCTTAGCCTCATTTGAATTATTGATATTGGAAGTAATGTTGATATGAGATGTAGTCTCATTTTATAGTTTGGCCAGGTTCTGAGGCATGTTTGTATAATTGGAAAGTTGAATAATAACGTAAAGTGAAACATATCATGGACATTAATGTCATGAAACTGTATAGTGATATAATGGATTTAATAGTGTTAACCATCTATCGAATGCTATTGCTTTAGTCAATTCTTATATTTGGTTTAGTATATTTCTGCTGGGCTGTGGCTCACGCTATACGGGAACATCATTTTCAGGTCCAGGTGATATGTTACCTCCAAGGACTTAGCTTGGAAGAATTTGGATTTGAAGACTTGTTTTAGTTAGTTATTATTTGATATTATATGTAAACTCAAGTTAAGGGCTTAATTTGTAGTTGAGTTGGTTCTCACATTTTGTGTCCAAGTGTTGGCTTGGAAAGCTGTAAGCCCTTAGGGCATTTACTTTTGATGTTACATGTGATGTTTTTCAATAAGAATACTCTGATAAATGAAATAATATTTTGTTTTCTTATACCAATGCATGTCAATATTGTGTATATTGTGGGTTTATTTTAAGGGCGTTACAAAAACCTTCAATTTCAATTCTCAAAACAAAAACTACAAAGTGGATTTTATCAAACGAAATTGTATTTTTTTAAAAAGATTAATTTTAAAATTAAAATCAAACAAACCATACATGTTTTGACCTTTTCAAAACTGGCTTAAATGCATCAAAAGTAAAATTGAAAGGGAAAAAAAATTGTAATTGAACAGATCAATTTATCAAACCATAAGCATAAAAAAAAATGTAACTTCGAAAAAAAAAAAAAAAAAAAAAAAAAAAAACTTAAGGCCAAAATATATTCAATTCACATCCAACATCTGTATTAAAAATAAAAAAAAATAATTTTTTTTTGAGGCATTCAAACTTCAAAATCTCCTGCCAAATATCCCAAAATCTTTCTCAACTATTCTAAATCATCCAAACAAAATGCTAAAAACCTTCAATTTCAATTCTCAAAACAAAAACTGCAAAATGGATCCCCATGTCAATTTTGTGGAGGCGGTTGGGATTAAATAGAAAAATCAAAAGAACTCTCATTTCTAAATTTAGTCTCCATTGGATTGTGCCCCGCTAGATTTAGTGATATTCCCTAAAAAAAGAAAAGAAAAGAAAAGAAAATTCATTATAATAAATTTTATGGACACTATTACATTACAAACATATATATATATATGTATATATATATTACTTACTTGAGAACTTTGTGGACTATGTGATGCTTGCAAAGACAGAGGTTGTGATTGTGGATATCTTGATGAGTATGAATTAGTATCACGTGTGAGAAGATTATACCCATAATTTATCAATTGTGGCCAATAGAGAATCCCAATATCCTACTCCATAAAATACCGTGAAAAGTAAATACACTAGTACAATATAGTCTAAAAAATAAACAAATAACAGAAAACAAGAGCTAACCTGTGGTTGGCTTAAAGACGAATTTTGAACATTTGTGATATTGCTTGATTGACCAATAGTCTAAATACGTCGTAAAATTTATCAATACATTACACAGTTTGTAAAAAAAAATAAATAAATAACATAAAATAATAGCTAACTTGTGGTTGGCTTGAAGATGAATTTTGAACATTTGTAGTGTTGCGTGATTGACCAATAGTCCAAAGAAGTTCAAAAAGTTATCAATACTTTACACAATTTATAATAAATGCATGTCATTTGAAATTTCAAAAGTACGTAAGTAATACCTTACTAAGGCGGGTAGGTTGTGAAATAACTTTTGTTTTCTTATTCATCATCTCATGCCAAGGTTTTAATCTACCGCTCCCTTTGTGTCCAACATCTTTCTTCTTTATGCCCTTAACTTGTGCATAGTTGGGATCATCCACATCTAATTCTTTGGTACCAAAATTTCCAACTCCCTTCATCATATTATTTACTTTCACACAAAATTCCTAAATTCCTTCATCAACCAATTGATAGGCAGGTTTGTGCATAGATGCTTGAGTTGCTAGTTTCACCATTCTTGGACAAAGATCTCTATAACGTGCTAATATTAACAACTTCAGATCATCCTCATCCACGATAACATTTTTCTCTTCAAGTTCACAATCTTTTGCATCCAATCTCCATCGACCTAATATATACCTTTCGGAAATTTTCATAACATTCATTCTATCAAGTGCTTTGATTGCATGACTACATAAAATTTCAGAGTTCTCAAATTTCTTACAAGTACAATGTATTTCTTGATAGATTTTTTCTCCTCTTAGCCCAGTAACTTCCAGCCTACCCTCCACAATATACTTTTCATCATTACCATACAAGCCAATCACGCACTTAACTTCTCCTTCTAACTCATGGAATTGCTTCACTTGACAACAAAGGGACATATCCAACTCATAATGAAATAAATCAAAGATAGGAGGGGTGTACAAACTCGCAACCTAGATTAAAATGGGAGACTTTTTCAATTTCATTCTTGGCAACTTTTGTCTAGAATCATATATTGTAGAAATTTCCTCATACCGCTTATCTATAACAATCCAATTGAAGTGAGTAAAGAATTGAACAATGTTATGATCACCTTTCAAATATCTCCTTAATGTTCCATTTAGACTTTCACTAAGTTGTGTGCTTCGCATTCCTCTAGTAAATACCCACTTCATATACACATGTGCCCACTGCTCTCTTTTTCTTCAAGTTTTTTTCATCCACTCATTCTCTTGCAAGTTGTATTTATCAATCAAAGAATTCCAAGCTTCAATTAATTCATGCTCATTCTCATTCTCGTAGTCATAAATCGCTACTAAATTTTGAACCACTTTTGAACAAGTAACCTAAATGCTTCAAAGAATTTTGCATTAGGTGAAAAGTACACAACCCATGAAAAACCTCAGGCATGATTTGTGAAATTGCCTTAGCCATTGCTTGATTTTGGTCTGTGAAAAAACTAATAGGCTTTTTTCCTGACATTGCATTCAAAAAAGTTTCAAATAACCATTCAAATGACTATGCAGTTTCATCATTCAATAATGCTGCACCAAAAATCACTGTCATTCTAAAGTGGTTAAAGCCAGAAAATAAAGCAAATGGACGGTACTCCTTATTTGTTCGAAACATTGTGTCGAATGACATCGTATCATCGAAAAGCCCATAATCTGTTATCATCTGATGATTAGCCCAAAAAAATATTAGTAATCATCTCATCTACATTCAACTGAATGGCATAGTAAAAATATGGATTTTCTGCCACTTGCTGCTGGAAATATCTTAACAAACTCCCTGTTTCACCATACTGCAAGTTTCGCTATCTTTTTTCATGTAAGTAGGTTTTCTGATCCTCCCGCGTAAACCCTACAAATTCCTTTCCTCCTACTATAGCACTAATAAGATCATATGAAGCCTTAAGAGATATTCCAGTGTTATCAGCTATATCAATATTTATACCCTGAGCATCACATACCTTTCTCTGAGATGGCATCAAATGAGTACATTGAGGAAGATGCAAAGGGTGGTTGTGGTTGTTATCAAACTTTGACACAATCTACTTCGACAAGTCCCGCTTAAAAGATATATGCATGAATGCATTACAATTTGTTCTTGTCTCACTTCGAGGATTTTTTTATCATCGTATACCATTTGTCTTTTTCCTCCTCTCCCTTCTTACAACAAGCAAACTTTCTACTAGTCATAACACCATCTTTCTTGCTTTTTTTTACAATAATCTCTTATAATACTAAACCCCACAATTCTTCCATATTCATTATAAAACTCATATGCAGCTTCTTCTAATGGAAACTCCATACCAAGACATGGTGATTTATCCTTGGCCAACTCTCCCATTTCTTCGATGCATCCCTCAAGTCCACCATCATCCATTATACCATCCTCCATTTCAACACTAACAAACATGGAAAAAAAAATTAAACGAAACAAGAATCTGAGCAAAAAAAGTTATTAATTAATTTTAAATGCTGAGTAATTAAACAATTCAATGAAATCTAATAAATCAATTAATAATGTAAATTAATTAAAAGAATAGGGGAGAGGGGGGAAAAAATGTGTAATTTGTATAGTAACATTGAAAATTTATTGTGTCTAAGTAGATTATAATATACAATTGCAAAATTATATTATATAATAAAGGGAATATTTTGGCAGACACGCTTAAAGATGTGAATCATATGCCCTCTTATTATATAAATTTTTGATATATGTTTCGTATGTTTGTCATAAATGTTATGTCATTTTTTATTGAGTTATGACAATTTATGATTAAAAATTAAATTCACATTTTGTAGTAAGGTTATAGATTTTTTTTATTGAAACTTTTTTTAGACCATAAATGTGTAACATTATTACAAAAATACATAACATTGCTATAAAAAAAATTATGAATTACAAATTATCATAACTCCTTAAAAAAATTATATAATATTTATACAAAAATACATGACAGATACAAAAATAAAAAAATTTTGCTTATAATATACAATTGTGTTTCTCAATCCATTCACAAAAAAACAAACCAAACCATTATACTTTTGAACCCACTAACACACTGTACAAAATAAAATACAAAACATATATACATATAATAGATATATAGATACACATACCAGTTTGTTGAATAATAATGGTCTGTAAATCCGGCAGAAGGACGATGAAGCAAAGACAGAGATAAAATGGCAACACAGTAGGCACTGTAGGCACAGCAACACAGCAAGGACCCCGCGTCCATTAGTGTACTAATTAGTGTACCAATTGATGATGTGGCATAATTTAAAAGGTTTTTGGTATTTGTAATGTAATTAATGAGTGGGGTCAATAATAATTTCATAACTAGCGTTGGTACACTAGTTAGTACACTAATTAGTACATGTAGCACTACCGTTTGCTATCATATGTGCGTTGAGATAATTCCAAAACAAAAAAGTTACAATCCAAAATTTAAGACTTATAATTTATTCAGAATTAAATATGTGGTAAAAATTGAATTGATTAAATATAAAATCTACATATGAAATTAATCTAAGTTATTGATATGAAATTTTGTATAATTTCTAAATTTTTATGAGATTTCAAAAACACTTCCCGAATAAACTAGGGGAAATTACCAGTAAATGGTGTTGGAAGAAAAAAAAACTACAGATGGGTGGCCTTTTGAAATTTCAACATGAATGGAGACACCAACATAGTTAGGTTGTGTTTGGTGGGAAAATTTGATAGGAGAAATGGAAAGGAAAAATGAAATGTAGCCTCACTTTTTGTTTAGTTATAATGGAAAATATATGGGGAAAAAAAGTGAGAGGAAAATGCGATCTCTCTTATTGTCTTTTGGATTCACTTGGCCCTTTTCTTTTTTCATTTCTCAATTCAACCAAGTATAAGTTAGAAATCAAATCCTATCAATTCTTTCTAATTTTCTTTCCATTTCCCTTTCCCTTTTCATTTCCCTCATCAAATCCTTCAACAAAACACAACTGAAATGTTGAACGAAAAAGATTAAAAAAAAAAAAAAAAGGGATAAGTTAGTCCATTCACCCAAAAAAGCATGTCTTATTAATTTTTTAGGGCTGTTATTTACCCATACCTTTTTATTTTGCTCTCCTCATTTCTTTGAACCCCCATCCAGCAAACCCATCTTAATACCAACTATACCCCAAACCTAAACCCTAGCCCCTAACCCCAAACCCAAACCCAAACCCTAATTCCATCCCACCAACTCCAACAACCACCGTTAATAGCCAACCCGCAGCCCCTTCCCGCCCTCTTCTCTATTCTTCTTATTCTCTCTCTTTTTCTTCTCCCCTTACTCCTACACCTCCCGTGATCTCCTTCTTCTGATGGCGACCTCCCTCAATCCTTTCTTCTTCTTCTCCCAATTGCCTTCACTACCTTCTTTTCCCTCTCGTGCATTACATGCTCCATGACCCAACCACGTCGTCATCCCTACTGGCTTATACCTCTCACTATCACGTCTCACTGCCGCAAACCAGATCTGGAGAGAAGAGAAGGACAAAGAGAGACAAGAAGAAGAGGGATCGATCTCTCTCCACCAAACTCGCGATCTCTCTTACTCTCTTCTTCTTCTTCTTCGCGATCTCTTTCTCTTTCTTTATCTTCTTTTTCACGACTCTTTCTCTCTCTCTCTCTCTCTCTCTCTCACACACACACACACACACACACACACATAGTCTCTACCGATGATGGTGAGTTTAGGAAGGGGGCACGAGATCTAGGGTTAGGGTTTGGATAGTAATGGTAGCGATGGTGGGTGGTGTGTGGTGATGGCAGTGGTGCAATGGTGGAAAGGATGAGAGTGCTGCCGGATGCGATGGAATTAGGGTTAGGGTTAGGGTTTGGAAAATTAGGGTTAGAGAGTTAGGGATTAGGGTAAAAATGGAATTTTATTTTTGGACTAAATTAGAATTAAAAAAACGAAAGAATGGAGGGCCCAAAGAAATAAGGTAGGGGTAAATAGTTGTCCTCTAATTTTTTGAAATACACTTTTTAAAAGTTTGCTTAAAATACTGATTATCTCTTATAGTCTGAAAAATTATAAATACTCCATACTTAAAATTTTTTATTTAACAGAATTAACTGAAAAAATAAAATTCCTAACCACTCTCCTATACAATAATAACTTGAATCATTAATTAAAATAAATCTTTAATATCATTAAAAATTATTATTTGCCTTATGATTTATTAATAAAAATGGCCATTTGTTATGTAATTAAAAATTCCAATCGGGGGAAGATGTAATTTCTATAATCACATGCGGTAATTCATATTTTAAGCAAATTTTAAGGATTGTATTTGTAATTTACTCTTCTTTTCTCACTTATCATTCTTGCTGAAATTTCACAAATTCGCATAAGTTCACTTTTATAAATAGATTTAAGTGTAAGTGATCCCACAATAAGTCATTTTTAGGCCCTTTTTTTTTTTTTTTCCCCCAATCCATCTAATCTAGTAGAACTTAAAACTGTAAAATTTTTATTTTTTAAATTTAATAAATAAATATATAAACTAACAAAAAAAGTCAATAAAAAATTAACCCCAAACCGCCGCAATCTTATCGTATAAAACAATATTTTTGTTAGGAAAATGTTTGAAACTCTCAAAAAGGGGTTTGGTTATGGTGTGCAACTTACACCTTACACCTTATACCTTACACTTACACCTTACCACCTTTTGTGAAAAATTAAACCTTACACTTACACCTTTTTTGAGGTTGCACACCATATGCAACCCACTTACACTTACACCTTACACTTACACCTTATACTTATATTTATACCTTACACTTACACTTTTTGTGTAAGTGGCACATGGTGTGCACTTGCACACTTAAGAAAACTCCCTCAAGAAGTATTCACAATTCTATCTACAATGATATGACAAGATATGCGCCAACTTTTTATTTGCTACACACTTAATGATAGTAGATCTAACTCCCATATCACATCATTATAAATGAATTTATGAATATAAATGTATGGGTTTCTAACATTACCCTTTTTATTAATTGGACATTTTTCTCAACATTTTCTATATTTGAGTGGGACACCATTTAAAAATACTTTACAAGTACCAAAAAATTGAACTACCTCGCAATCTTTTCTCTACTCATGTATGAAGAAAATAGAAAATGTTATACAAATTAATAAATTTTGCCAACTTTTCTACTAATAATCATGTCACGCACTCATGTAATATTAAAATTTAAAATGAAACCTTGAATGATATAGGGTTTTTTTTAAGGTCCCTAATATTATAATTTTAGGAGACAAAGGACACCCGAACTTTTATATTAGCTAAGGTTCCTTAAAAATACGCGTTTTACATTCAAATTTATTGTACCAAAATACCCTCGTGATAGAAAAAAATGATCAATAGAGAAAAATAATCGAGTTCACTTCTCTTTCCATTTTTTTCGGCGACTAATCTTCTCTAACATCCTCCACGATCAATTTCACCTTCTCTTACTCCCTAATTTCTCTAATATTCAACACGATCAACAAAGAAAATCATAGCTTTGTAATTTCTCTGACATATTAAAAATCGTACAATTAAAATTTCTTTAGCATGTTGAAAATTTTAAAATTGAAATTTCTCTGTAACGCTCACAAATTATTAATATCTGATAACTCTGATTAACTCCTTAGTAATCCTCAATCTCATTAATTATGAATCTTTTACAATTTAACAATCATATATGCATATTCAAGATCCTTATTTTAGAGATGTAAAGGTTCCACATGCCTTTATCCTTTCAAAGCTTTTAAGATAATAAATTACAACATGTAACCAGAATTCAACAGAAATTAAAAAACAAAATAATGCCCCTACAAGCTACACGTTCTGCGACTTAAACCCGTTTACCGACAAATGGTTTTCTAACCCATACAAAAAATAGCCCTAGGCTTATAAAAATAAAACAACAAGAGATAAAAGTTTCGTGCTCCCAAAACAATTCTCCACACCTTTACTTTGGCGAAATCACAACAACTTTTCCTGCAACATATCCACTAGGGATGAGCACAAAGCCCCGTAGAAAATTTTTAACAAAATATATACATTTTATACAGTCTCATGAGATGGATACACATGCCATGCCATGCTTAAAATAGTTGTTCTCTTTTGAAAATTTCATGCACAATGCTCGTTTGAAAGTATAATCAATCCAATGATTTCAATACATCAACAACAGGTTGTAAATACGACCCAGGCAAATCCCTAGGGCTAGTGTCTACAAGTAGGCTTATCAGGCACTACCAAATCCTACCTTACCGGCTTCTAACCGGAGAGTTTAGGTACCCACACGTGTGTGTTTCTGGTCTTATACCAAGGACACTCAGGCCAACTTAATTCTCAAACTACATTCCCTAATAGGATATTCCAGCGTATTTACCTCAAAACAGTTCATTAATAACTTTTGTTCCACAAAATCATTTTTGTTTCAAAAGGAAGCTCAGCAATGCCAATTCGAAAGAAAACAATGAACATGAAATGAAATGCCAATGCAAATATATCTATATTAATGCCTTGGACTTTCTCAATACTTTCTCATTTCATTTGCATAATCTTTCAGTGTGATCAAGTTCCACATCTCTACTCAATATATATATATATATATTCCAAGAGATAGATAAAAACACATCATCAAATACATTTCTTTTCTCTTTAAATCAAAGAAATCTCAACATGAAAATCATCATTTTCAATCTTTATCTTTTCAAGATAAGTACAACATATTATTCACTATTTTCTCAATATCAATTTCTCTCTTACAAGGGATTTCAACAATAAGGATAAATATAACAATTTCCTCATCATTTCTCAAAAATGGATTTCAACAATTCATGATTTTATAAAATCCCAGTTTTTTTTCCAAATTTCCAAAATCTAGGTTTTCACAAAAGAAAAGAAAAATAGAGTTTGTCTTGTGAAAGATTTTATGCAATTAGAAGCCCCAACTATCATACACTCATATTCTTCATCGATACTACTTTTTCCTTAACTTCCTCAAGCCTAGGGTTTTCACAAAATTAGGGTTTCCTCATTTTTTAAAAGATTTTTGGTCATGAACTTCTAAAACACTCTCATAGTTCATAAATTAAAAGATTTGAAGAAAGATTTGAGAAATCTCTCATTAAGCAAAACACAACCCCATAAAAATCAAACCCTAACTCAACACACTTCAAATAATATCAAAATAACTATAGATTTGCAAAAAAATATATATAACTCGTAGAAAAATCCCTACCTCAAAATTCAGAGAAGGAAAATTAGAAAAACCCCCAAAATCAACGGTGTCGAAACCCGATTTCCACTGTATGCAATGTAGCCCTTTATTGAGCTCTCCAACTTTGATGAAGGAATTTGGGTCAAAACTCCAATGGATTTGGAAAAATCAAGGATTTATGGTGGTGGATGTGTGTTTGTAGAGAGAAGGGAGAGGAAAATGTGTTTTTAGAGAGAGAGACAGAAGGGAGAGGAAAATGTGTTTTTAGAGAGAGAGAGAGAGAGATGAGAGGAAATGAGATACACTCAGTCCAAGGAGAAGAAAAAGAAAGAAAATTCGAACTCAGCCTTTTTCACACATGCGCTCCTTTCACTGCACGTGCGGAGCGTGCCTCCTCACATATGCAGTACCCCAATCTTACACGTGTAGTTATTCTAGTCTTCAACCACCAGAAACTCCCCCTCACCACACATGAAACTTACCCTCCCCCACGTGCGACACCTCCCCCGCACGTGCGATTTTGCTCTAGCACTAGATTTTGCAAGATCAAGAGGGTGCTACCATCCCAGACTTTGATTACGCCACCAAAATAAGAAACTCAACTCCGGAAACAAAAATGAAGATGCAATTTCGAGGAAGAATTCAAGAGTGATGAACTTAAACGACAGATGAGGCCTCGAATTAGTTTTCTGACATCCCACATAAGAAAATAAACACGATTAGAGGAGAATAAGACAGTTTACATACCTGGATGTCACATTCTCTGGCTGAAAACCTAACATTCTACACACATACTATTCTCTTGTGCATTTCACTCACTTGAAATATAGAATTTGTCTATATGGAATTTCTCTAGCCACATTACACTCCCCTGGAGATGTGAATTTTCTATGGTTTGTTCTTTTTCATTTGATTTAATTTCTTTGGCTTGTTTGATTTTCACTGGAATTTCTCTAAACACATCACAATCCCTTTGAAATTTCTCTGAGTGTGTTTGTGTGTTCATGTGCGTATATGTTCATGTTTGGCATTTCTCTAGCTATTGTACACTTACTACTTCTCTAGTACGTTGACTTTCTCTGTCCATCACACACACACTTAGTACTTCTCTAGTTGTGTATGAATTTTCTTTGAGATGTGGATTTTTTCTTATCACTTCACACTTTCCACATTTAATACTCTCTTGTGCATATAGAATTTATCTAAGTGTGTGTGTGTGTGTGTGTGTGTGTGTGTGTGTGTGTGTGTGTTTTGGTATTTCTCTAGTTTGTTTGATTTTCACTTGCTACAACACACTTAATACTCTCTTATGCATTTGAATTTTCATTGGACACATTACAACCCCTTTGGCATATGGATTTTCTCTAAGTTTGTGTGTGTGGTCATGTTAGGAATTTTTCTAGCCATCACATACATACTTACTACGTTCTCTAGCTTGTTGATTTTCTCTGGACAACACACACACACACACACTCACTTACTACACATTCTGGAGCTTCTTCTTCAAGCTAGTTTGTGTGTTGTGTGTTTATGTGTAGAATCTCTCTAGGCATCACACAGTACTATTCTCTTGTGCATTTGATTTTCACTGGACACATTACACACTTGCATGTTGATTTCTCTAGCACATTCAATTTTCTTTGAAAATTTCTCTACCATGTTGATTTTCTTTGGTCATCACACACTTGTAATCTGACTTGTATACAAAATTTCTCTACAATTATAGTTAGAGAAATTGACATTCTCTACAAATGTAGTCATAGAAATGTACTTGCATGTTCATTTCTCTAGCACATTTAATTTGCTCTGAAATTTCTCTGCAAATGTAGTCAAAGAAATGTACATTCTCTGCAAATGTGGTCAAAGATGTTTACTTTCATGTTAATTTCTCTAGCACATTTGTTTTTGTCTAAAATTTCTTTATCATGTTGATCTTCTTTGGCCATCACACATGTAACAACCCTCACTTTGATTTAGTCATATTTGCATACATTCATGTATGATCTTGTCTTGCTATGCTGTTTTGCAAAGTTTTGCCTTGTCTTGTTTTGTTTGAGACTTGCCTCGTTTTGCTTAAGTGTTGCTTGCATGATTTTGTTCTTTGCTTGGGTGTGGCCGAGGTCATCTTGAGCTTAGTTTACCTGTGAACCTTTGTACTTAGAACTATTTCGGAACCACTTGATTGACCTTCACCTCCACCCCCGGCATGATAGCCGAGATGTCGCTTTTGAGGCTGAGATGTTTTGCATCTAGTGATCTTTGTCCTTGGGCAGGTATGGCCTAGACCGAGGTGTGGTACATCCAGGCCAAGGTGTGGCACAGCTTAGTCAAGTGTCGTCCTCCCTAGCCGATGTCTTTGTTACCCTGTTGCCGAAGCTTTGTCTTTAGCCGATGTCATTGCTTGCCGATGTGTCTTGTCATCTAGCTTGTTGGATACGCTTTGTCAGAGACTTGTCTTATCAATCAGTCACCCTTTTGAGTTGAACCAACCCGGTAGTGCCACGTGTCCAAGCTGAGTGTTAAGACAGCCGGCAGACTTAGAAACAAATCATTTTGTCTCAAATCTTTGTTTTAGAGAGAGAAGCTCTAGAGGAAGAAGGAAGAGTTTTAGAGAAAGAAGTAGAGTTCCGAGCTTGATCTTTGATGATCGAACCGTTAGATTTGAGTTTTGAGGTTAGATTCTCGCTCTACTCTGGTTGTTCTTATTGCTTATCAAGCTACATTGCATGATTGAATTTGTTTTGCACGCCATGCATTGATTTGAAGTTGGTTTTTGAGGAGAAAATAATGTTCATGAGTTTTTGAAGAAACGTCTCGTTTTGATCCGAAAGTTTGGAACAAGAATCATGTTTTGTGTCTGTTCTTGCATGATCTTTTTGCATGGGTACCCAGGTCCATGTTTTTGAACTCCCAGCATGTTTTGCTTTGTTATTGATTTGGATCTGGTGGGAATGCCGAGATCATTGCGTGCATGTAAAGCTTGTTTTGAGAATGTGATTACCATGTGATTGTAGGACTTTGACCTTTGCTTTGAGCCTACACCCGAGAAGATTTAGGTGAGTGGTATTTTTAATAAAGCTATGTTATCAAGTTTTGATGAGCTTTGTTTTGAAAAGTATTTGTTAAGCATGAATGATTAGCTCTATTTTGATGTATCAAGTATAAGCTTTGTTTTGATGTCATCTTTTGAAAGTCCCTCGTGCTGGAGGACTCTAAACTTTCGCGGCACCACGTTTAAAAGTCCCTCGTGTTGGAGGACTCTAAACTTTTGCAGCACTAAGTATAAAAGGATACGGTCCTTTCTTGTAAAGACTATCGTGTTAAAGCGGGCTACGGGCCTAAGTAACACAAGACCATCGTGTTAAAAAGAGCTACGGGCTTAAGTAACACAAGTCCCTTGTGCTGGAGGACTATAAACTTTCGCAGTACCTTAACTAATCGATTACGGATCGCCTCGTCCTTGTTGTGCCACTGACGGTTTACCGCGTGGATTTGTTTGTTCAGAAAGCCTGATTTGTGTTTTGCCGATGCCAGTAAGTATCCCTCGAGACTTGTAAGACTGGATAGATGAATACGGTTCATCCCTTGATTCGATAAGAATTTTGATATGTTTTGTTCGGAAAGGACCTCGGCTAATATTTGTATGGTTTTGGCTTGTTTTGTTTTGAAAGGACTTCGGCTATATTCATGCAAAACCTTTATTATTTGTACCATTCACTGAGTATCCAAGCTTACCCTCTCTATATATATGTAGGTGATGAGCAGGACGGCGGCGACGCCTAGATGTGTTTTGCAAAGTTTGTTTTGGATTCTTGTCATGTCAGCTTTGTTTTGTATTCATGTCGGCAATATTGTATTTACGTCGGCAAATCTTGAAAATCATGCTTCTTGGCTTACACCTTTTGTATTTTGTGCATGTCAGCTCGAGAAGCCTTTTGATTAAGATGTAACTTGTAACTTGTTTATTAAAGACTGGATGAGGAACCACATTGTACTTGTCATTCTCTTTGAACTATGCACAACTCTTATGGACCACTTGTATTTCGATTTATTGCTTCCGCATTTGTGAGCCCCATATATTATACTCTGATTGTGTGTGAATTTTGAAAGCCGGCCTTCGGTAATCTCAGATTACTGGCCATCACGGCACCATCCTACTAGGGGCGGGATGGGTTCGTGACAGAATGGTATCAGAGCACAAGTTCCTTAGTATATGTTATTCACGCACTTTAAGTCCTAAAGAGCATAGGATTTCCTTTAGAAAGATGTTAGGATTGCATCATAGTGCTTGCTATTTGAACAAGGTGTGCATTGTCTTGACATGCTTGTTTGTTACTCGCCTACGTGGTTATTTGCTTATTTTGTTTAAAAGTCATACTTTGCATACTCATAGCATCATGAGGAGAGGCAGACCTCCAATTGGCCGAGATCAGCCCGAAGACAGATTGGACAGCCTGGAAAGGTTAGTTGAAGGTTTGGCCCGCGAGTTGAGGCAAACCAGGCAACAGTACGCTAGTGCTACTTCGACCAAAGCAAGGACTAACGCGAAATGTAGTTCCGCCTCCACCTCCGGTGCATAAGTTCCTCATGACCGGCCTTATATGGGGATGGCACGATAGCTTTGATCAGGGAGTTCAAGAAAATGAAACCACCGAGATTTTCTAGGGGTAAAGAGCCGATGAAGGCTGAGGCGTGGGTTTTGGAAATGGAAAAGTTGTTTGAGATCTTCCCTAGCACTGACACTCAGAAGGTAACATTGGCAACCTTCACATTAGATGATGACGCTCGCAGATAGTAGGTGATGGTTCGAGGAAGCAATCCATAATTGACCTAGACCCGATTTTTGGAGTTATTCTACAACAAACACTTTCCCCTAAGTGTTCGAAACCGCAAGGCTACCGAGTTTCAGACCTTGACGCAGGCAACAGCGAGCGACGGCGCTTTTCTTGAATTGGCGAGGTTTGCACCACACATGGTTGACGATGAATATATGACGGCTAGGAAGTTTGAGAATGGGCTCCACGGACTGATACAAGACCGGGTTAACCTGCACAATATGCCGACTTACGCCGAAGTGCTGGACAAAGCCATTCAGGCCGAGGCTAACTTGAACAGATACCAGAGTTCAGAAGAGAACCAGAGAAAGAGGCAGAACTATAGCGATCGCCGAGCACAGGTAGGCACCAAGAAGAAGATGAACGTGGGCAGTGCTGGTAACCTAAGATAGGAAGGTAATGCTAAACCGACGTGTTCGGATTGTGAGAAGCAACATTTCGGGGTCTGTTGTCGGATGTCTGGAGCTTGTTATGAATGTAGTGAAATGGGTCATTATGTGAGAGACTGCCCTAAGACAAAGGCTGATGACAGCAAGAAAGGTGAGAATACCTCGGGTTCCGTTCAGAAGAATAATGCTGGGAAAGGACAGATGAGGCAGGGCAGAGTGTTTGCACTGATGCCAAGAGACACTCAGAATGCTGAGACAGTGGTGTCAGGTATACTTCTAATTTGCTCCCAAGATGCTTATGTGTTCATTGATTCGGGTTCTACACATTCATTTGTATCTGCTAAGTTTGCTGAGAAGATTAATAGGGAACTAGAACCCCTTGACTATGCATTCTCTGTGTCTACTCCATCTGGGAGATCTATGATTGTTACATCCATTTATAGAGCATGTGTTGTTGTGATTGAGAATGTTGAATTGTTAGTAGATTTAATGCCTTTGGACATAACTCATTTTGATGTTATACTGGGGATGGATTGGTTAGTTGCAAATCATGCATCTATTAATTGTGTTTCGAAAAATGTCACACTGAAACCCCCAAACCTAGCCGAGGTTACATTTCAGGGTAAAAGGGTAGTGCCCCCACCTTATTTGATTTCGTCCGTTAGGGCCTGTAAGTTAATTCAGAAAGGGTGTCAAGGTTACTTGTGTAGTATACTGAATGATCAGAATGGAAATGCTAATTTCGCCAATATTCCAGTTGTCAATGAATTCGCCGACGTCTTTCCAAATGATTTGCCTGGCCACTTAGCTGATAGAGAAATAGAGTTTACTGTTGATATCATGTCGAGAACACATCCGATCTCCAAAACACCCTACAGAATGGCCCCAGCTGAACTTAGGGAATTGAAATTGCAATTACAAGAATTGTTAGACAAGGGATTTATTAGGCCGAGTACTTCACCATGGGGAGCACTCGTTTTATTTGTTAAGAAAAATGATGGCACATTCCATCTTTGTATTGACTACAGAGAACTTAATAAGGTCACCATTAAGAACAAGTACCCATTACCTAGAATTGATGATTTGCTTGATCAGTTACAAGGAGCACGAGTCTTTTCTAAGATTGACCTTAGTTCGGGTTACCATCAGCTTAAAGTTAAAGCCGAGGATGTTGAGAAGACTACTTTTCGGACAAGATATGGCCACTACGAGTTTTTAGTAATGCCTTTTGGAGTGACCAATGCCCCTGCTACATTTATGGATTTAATGAACAGAGTCTTCAAGCCATATTTAGATGAGTTTGTAGTTGTCTTCATTGATGATATATTGATTTACTCCAAGAGTAAAGTTGAACATGAAAATCATTTGAGGCTTGCCTTACAGATTTTGAGAGACCGAAAATTGTATGCTAAGTTTAACAAGTGTGAGTTTTGGCTTCCTACTATCTCATTCTTGGGTCATGTAATTAATGAAAAGGGTATCTCGGTTGATCCTAGTAAAATTGAAGCCGTAGTGAATTGGCCGAGGCCGACTAATGTGTCTGAGGTTCGTAGTTTTCTAGGTTTGGCAGGTTATTACAGGAAGTTTGTGAAGGATTTCTCCAGGATTGCAATTCCGTTGACGCAATTGACTAAGAAGGGAGCACCGTATGAATGGACTGAAGTTCGGGAGTCAGCCTTCCAGGAACTGAAGACGAGGTTAGTCACAGCAGCAGTACTTGTACTTCCATCAGGTAATGATGAGTTTCATATCTATAGTGATGCATCGCATAAGGGTTTGGGTTGTGTATTAATGCAAGGGGGTAAAGTCATAGCATATGCATCTCGTCAGTTGAAGCCACATGAAAAGAACTATCCTACCCATGATTTGGAACTAGCAGCCGTTGCATTTGCTTTAAAGATTTGGCGTCACTACTTGTATGGAGCTTCTTGTCAGGTTTTTACAGATCATAAGAGTTTAAAGTACTGCTCACTCGTAAGAATTGAATTTGAGGCAGAGGAGATGGCTTGAGTTGCTGAAAGACTACGATATGCAGATTCAATATCACCCAGGTAAAGCTAACAACGTAGCCGACGCCCTGAGCAGAAAGTCAGTTGGAAATTTGGCATGTCTAACCATGATCTCACTGGAACCAACTATTGTCGAAGAAGTAAAGGCAAAACAAATGGAGGATGAATTCTTCAGAAAGATAGCCGACGAGATTACTACAAAGCCGAGATCGGGGTACACCATTGAAAATCAAGTGCTTAAGTTTGAAGGAAGATTGTGTGTGGCCGACATTCCAGAGTTGAAAAGAAAAATTTTGCAGGAAGCTCACGCTTCCAAGTTTGCTGTTCATCGAGGAAATACCAAGATGTATCAGGATATAAAACAAACGTTTTGGTGGCCAAATATGAAGAGAGAAATAGCCGAATTCGTGTCCCAGTGTTTGCATTGTCAACAAGTAAAAGCAGAACATCAGAGACCAGCAGGACTTCTTCAACTTTTGCCGATCCCCGAGTGGAAATGGGAACACATCTCCATGGATTTTGTGATTGGTTTGCCGAAGACACAGAAAGGTATGGATTTGATTTGGGTTGTTGTTGATAGACTAACCAAGTCAGTACACTTTTTGCCTGTTAAGACTACCTTCAACGCCGATCAACTTGCCTTGCTATATGTGAATGAGATTGTTAGACTTCATGGAGTACCGATGTCAATTGTGTCAGACCGAGATCCGAAGTTCGTTTCCAGATTTTGGCAGAGTCTACAGAGGGCTTTCGGAGCCGAACTAAGGTTTAGTACAGCTTTTCATCCCCATACAGATGGGCAAATAGAGAGAACAATTCAGACACTTGAAGATATGCTTAGACTTTGTGTATTGGACTTCCAAGGAAGTTGGGGAGTGCATTTGCCCTTAGTGGAATTCGCTTACAACAACAGTTATCAAGCTAGCATTGGCATGGCGCCGTATGAAGCTTTGTACGGAAGAAAGTGTAGGTCGCCGATATGTTGGACCGAAGTTGGAGACAGAGCTCTGCTTGGTTCCGAATTGATTCAAGTAATAACAGAGAAGATTAAACTTATTCAACAGAGGATTAAAACTGTCCAGAGCCGACAAAAGAGTTACGCCGACCAGAGAAGGAATGAGTTAGAATTCGAAGTTGGGGATCATGTATTCCTGAAGGTTTCACCAATGAAAGGAGTTTCCAAGTTTGGGAAGAAAGGTAAGTTAGCACTTCGTTATATTGGGCCATTTGAAATTCTTGACAAAGTTAACTCCGTTGCCTACAGACTTGCTTTGCCACCAGAATTAAGCCAAGTCCATAATGTGTTTCATATTTCGATGTTGAGGAAGTATATTCGGGATCCATTGCATGTGATTGACTATTCTGGGATTGAAGTTAATCAGAATTTGGGCTATGAAGAGAAGCCGACGTCTATTATTGACAGACAAGTTAGGCAATTGAGAAACAAGTCAATACCAATGGTAAAGGTGGAATAGAAAGAGCATTACGGCAAGGATGCCACATGGGAAATGGAAGAGGAAATGAGAATCCGACATCCAGAATTATTCTTGGAACAAGGTACCTTAAGTTTGGGGACCAAACTTCTTTAAGGGGGGTAGGATGTAACAACCCTCACTTTGATTTAGTCATATTTGCATACATTCATGTATGATCTTGTCTTGCTATGCTGTTTTGCAAAGTTTTGCCTTGTCTTGTTTTGTTTAAGACTTGCCTCGTTTTGCTTAAGCGTTGCTTGCATGATTTTGTTCTTTGCTTGGGTGTGGCCGAGGTCATCTTGAGATTAGTTCACCTGTGAACCTTTGTACTTAGAACTATTTCGGAACCACTTGATTGACCTTCACCTCCACCCCGGCATGATAGCCGAGATGTCGCTTTTGAGGCCGAGATGTTTTGCATCTAGTGATCTTCGTCCTTGGGCAGGTATGGCCTAGACCGAGGTGTGGCACATCCAGGCCAAGGTGTGGCACAGCTTAGTCAAGTGTCGTCCTCCCTAGCCGATGTCTTTGTTACCCTGTTGCCGAAGCTTTGTCTTTAGCTGATGTCATTGCTTGCCGATGTGTCTTGTCATCTAGCTTGTTGGATACGCTTTGTCAGAGACTTGTCTTATCAATCAGTCACCCTTTTGACTTGAACCAACCCGGTAGTGCCACATGTTCGAGCTGAGTGTTAAGACAGCCGGCAGACTTAGAAACAAATCATTTTGTCTCAAATCTTTGTTTTAGAGAGAGAAGCTCTAGAGGAAGAAGGAAGAGTTTTAGAGATAGAAGCAGAGTTCCGAGCTTGATCTTTGAGGATCGAACCGTTATATTTGAGTTTTGAGGTTAGATTCTCGCTCTACTCTGGTTGTTCTTATTGCTTATCAAGCTGCATTGCATGATTGAATTCGTTTTGCCCGCCATGCATTGATTTGAAGTTGGTTTTTGAGGAGAAAATAATGTTCATGAGTTTTTGAAGAAAAGTCTCGTTTTGATCCGAAAGTTTGGAACAAGAATCATGTTTTGTGTCTGTTCTTGCATGATCTTTTTGCATGGGTACCCAAGTCCATGTTTTTGAACTCCCAGCATGTTTTGCTTTGTTATTGATTTGGATCTGGTGGGAATGCCGAGATCATTGCGTGCATGTAAAGCTTGTTTTGAGAATGTGATTGCCATGTGATTGTAGGACTTTGACCTTTGCTTTGAGCCTACACCCGAGAAGATTTAGGTGAGTGGTATTTTTAATAAAGCTATGTTATCAAGTTTTGATGAGCTTTGTTTTGAAAAGTATTTGTTAAGCATGAATGATTAGCTCTATTTTGATGTATCAAGTATAAGCTTTGTTTTGATGTCATCTTTTGAAAGTCCCTTGTGTTGGAGGACTCTAAACTTTCGCGGCACCACGTTTAAAAGTCCCTCGTGCTGGAGGACTCTAAACTTTTGCAGCACTAAGTATAAAAGGATACGGTCCTTCCTTGTAAAGACTATCGTGTTAAAGCGGGCTACGGGCCTAAGTAACACAAGACCATCGTGTTAAAAAGAGCTACGGGCTTAAGTAGCACAAGTCCCTTGTGCTGGAGGACTATAAACTTTCGCAGTACCTTGACTAATCGATTACGGATCGCCTCGTCCTTGTTGTGCCACTGACAGTTTACCGCGTGGATTTGTTTGTTCAGAAGCTTTGATTTGTGTTTTGCCGATGCCAGTAAGCATCCCTCGAGAATTGTAAGACTGGATAGATGAATACGGTTCATCCCTTGATTCGATAAGAATTTTGATATGTTTTGTTCGGAAAGGACCTCGGCTAATATTTGTATGGTTTTGGCTTGTTTTGTTTTGAAAGGACTTCGGCTATATTCATGCAAAACCTTTATTATTTGTACCATTCACTGAGTATCCAAGCTCACCCTCTCTATATATATGTAGGTGATGAGCAGGACGGCGGCGACGCCTAGATGTGTTTTGCAAAGCTTGTTTTGGATTCTTGTCATGTCGGCTTTGTTTTGTATTCATGTCGGCAATATTGTATTTACGTCGGCAAATCTTGAAAATCATGCTTCTTGGCTTACACTTTTTGTATTTTGTGCATGTCGGCTCGAGAAGCCTTTTGATTAAGATGTAACTTGTAACTTGTTTATTAAGGACTGGATGAGGAACCACATTGTACTTGTCATTCCCTTTGAACTATGCACAACTCTTATGGACCACTTGTATTTCGATTTATTGCTTCCGCATTTGTGAGCCCCATATATTATACTCTGATTGTGTGTGAATTTTGAAAGCCAGCCTTCGGTAATCTCAGATTACTGGCCATCACGGCACCATCCTACTAGGGGCGGGATGGGGTCGTGACAACACACTTGCAATATGACTTGCATATAAAATTTATCTACAACTATAGTTAAAGAAATTTACTGATAAAAAATCAACGAACAACAAACAATTCGAAATCAACTCCACTGGAACAACGAATACGTTCAGAAATCAACTCGAAAACCTAATTCGAAATCGAAATCCTTACATACAAATTAAATCAAAATCCCTTCGTAATTTCCATCGAAATCGAAAATCGAAACCCAATCCCTACGCAATCTTCATCAACATAGCAAAAAATCACAATCCTTATGCAATATCCATCGACATGATTAGAAATTAACTCGAAAAACCTAATTCGAAGTCAGAACCTTTACATACAAATAAAATCAAAATCGGAAATCAAAACCCAATCCCTACACAACAAAAAAAAACCAATCACAATATACATTTTTTTTTTAATTATGACTAAAAAAACATAAAATTATGTCAATTTATTTTTTATTATATAGTATATAACCTTACCATAGTCTTTCCCCTTTTGAAAACCAAGGAGTTTTCTCCCACTAAGCACAATGTTTCTTCTTCTCCCTTTAATGCATATAAAACAGTTTTGTCCCACTAAAACTGTCACAATCAAATGATAAATAAGACAGCACAATGTTTCTTCTTCCCCCTTTAATGGATATACAGCCGTTTTGTCCCACTAAAACTCTCACAATTAAATGATAAATAAGACAGCACAACGTTTCTTCTTCTCCATTTAATGGATATACGACAGTTTTGTCCCACTGGTCTCACAATTAACGGTGGTGCTACATGCATCAATTAAGATACTAATTAGTACATTAATTAATATATATATATGTATTAATTAGTGTACTAATTGATGGTGTGATCTAATTTAAGAAATTTTTAGTATTTGTAATATAATTAATGAGTGGGGTCAATAATAATGACATAATTAGTGTTGATACACTAGTCAATATATTAATTGGTACATGTAATACCACTGATGTATAAATGGGTCTTGTTAACAAATTTTCTTAAAACATTTGTTAAGGGTGCATTAAATATACTTATTCAGCTCCACTATCATAAAAAAAAAAAAAAAAAAGACTATAAATATATTTTGTTATTGGCTAAATTACCCTTTTATTTAATTCCTTCTATTTTAACATACTTTTATAATGAAGCTTTTTTTTTAAAAAAAAAAACCTTTTTTTTATCATAAAAATAAATGCCTCTATTTTTAAATAACATTTCTTGGAATTTTTTTTTAATTTTAAATGCTCTCTATTTTCAATAATAATTAAATTATATGGTGTAAGAAAAATAAAGGATATATAATTTTTGTGAATTTTTTAAAAAAATTTATATGTCCTTTATTTTTATAGCAAATACACAAATATTATATGCCCTTTATTTTTATTTTTTTTCAATTTTTAGATTCATTTTCTTTACACCATATAATTTAATTATGATTGAAAATAGATGGTATTTAAATTTTAAAAAAAATCACAAAAAATAAAGGCATTTATTTTTATTATAAAAAATGTTTAAAAAAATAAAACAAACTTCATTATGAAAAGTATATAATAATGTTAAAATAAAAGAATTATAGACTTTTCTAAATGAAAGGGTAGTTTGTCTCTAACAAAGTATATTTATAGACTTTTCTATTTTTTATAGGTAGTTAAATGTATTTAATGAATCCTTAATAAGTGCCCAACAAAACCCATAAAGTAATGCTATAAATATAAATTAATGAATATGTCATGAAATATTTTTAAATTTACAACAATGTGACTTCAATAATAAATAATGAGTGCTACTAGTAGTACTGACGTCTTTTACTTTGGACCTCTCACCTCTTTGATGGATTATTTTAAAAAATATTTTTGATTATTATTTTCATTCATTATTTGATTTTATTCAATTTTTTTCTACTTGTAACTTTGTAAATAATAACACAATAAGAAACAATGATATTGATAATAATATTGAGTTTTTGTAAGGTGGATTGAAATTTTAGAGTGAAGAAGAAGATGAAGAGAAAATAATTGAAACTTTGAGAAGAATATGACAGAGTTGAATATGAAGAATATATAAGTAATTTGAGTGTACCATGAGGAAAAAAAATAATGTTTTATTTTAGAGTTTAATATATATTTTCCTTATTAGTAAATTTATATTAAGGTATAATAGAAAGAAAAATTATAAAATTTTAATTAGGCGTACTGATTTATTAGTTAAATGGCTAATTGGATTGAATCCAAATCCTTGTCTTGAACTCAAACAACAAAATATATTTTCAATTTTTTTATTAATTTTTCCAATTTATTTTTTTGAAAAAATTTTAAGGGCAAATTACAAATAAAACCCCTAGGTTTAGCGTGTTTTGCAATTTAAACTCCAGGTTATTAATTTTGACAATTAAAACCCTAGAGTTTATTCCGCGTCACAATGTAAGCCCCCTATTCATCTCTATTTCATGAAGTAACGGAGAAAGTCATTTTTGGCGCCTAAACCAACCCAAAACGACGTCGTTCCTTATTAGACCCATATAACCGGTCCCAAATCCTTCATTTCACCCATTAGGGCTACAATTTGTCCTAATTTCTTCAATTTAGTGTAAAGGAGTTGTTGCGATTTGGAAGAAAATCTGGACCAGGGTTTGAAGTACTGTTACTTACTGTTATTTGGAGTGTTGGTATTTGATTTATATGATTTCTTTTGTTTCTTTCTTCTTGTAATTTGTATATGAAGTTTTGTTTTTTCTTTTTCTAATTATGTGAATAAAATAATGGCAAACTCTGTGTTTGTATCTTACTTTATTGCATGAGTATGTGTGTGTGTTGGTTACTTTATTGTCTTAGATGCTTTATCAATTTTATTTTTTTTTTTATCTCCATTGATGAACCATTGCATTAACTGAGTGGTTGGATCATTGAATTGATTGAGTGATGGACCACTACTTATTATACATACTTGACATCAATGATGTACCTAATTGGATGGTTATTATACATGCTTGGAATGTACTGTAAATTGGTTTGGAGCAGGTTGAACAATGGCTTCTAATCTGTTTTTTTACAAGCTTGGAACAAGTTGAACAGGTGGAACAGGTTGACCAATTGAATGGTTATTATAGATGCTTGGATTGTGCTGTATATTGGCAAACTCTATATTTGTATCTTACTTTATTACATGGGTATGTGTGTGTGTTGGTTACTTTATTGTCTTGGATGCTTTATCAATTTTTTTTTTATCTCCATTGATGGACCACTACATTAATTGAGTGGTTGGACCACTACATTGATTGAGTGATGGACCACGGTTTATTATACATGCTTGACATCAATGATGTACCCAATTGGATGGTTATTATACATGCTTGGAATGTGCTGTATATTGGTTTGGAGCAGGTTGAACAGTGGCTTCTAATCTATTTTTTACCTGTTTGGTTTTTTACATGTTTGGAACAAGTTGAACAGGTGGAAGAGGTCGACCAATTGAATAGCTATTATATATGCTTGGATTGTGCTATATATTGGTTTCAAACAAGTTGAATAATGGCTTGTAATTTGTCTTTTACATGCTTGTAACCTGTTTTCCCTTCACTTGGAGATTTTGTCAAACACATTCAGAGCATTGGCAAAACAAATGCATCAAATTCATTACAAAATGTATACAACCAAACAAACATTACCACAATCCAAAAACACATTAAAAACAAAACAAGGATTTATCATTTCATTCAAAATTATACATTCAGGTGGTGTTTGTTTTGAGGGGTGGGATTAGACTATTAGTACATCCGGACTAATAGTCCGTTGTTTGGTTTAAAATTTTGACAACGGAGGTGGGACACAAATGGAGGGATAAGGGGAGATATGGGATTAGGTGATGAAATGACCATTTTGACCTTCTGCTATTTAATTTTGTATTATATTTAGTAAAATTCAATAAAATTTAAATGTCTCAATTTAAAAGTAAAATAATTTTATTTAATTTTTATTGATGTTTTATTTATTTAATTTTTTAAAATAATTTTTGATAGATATTTTATTGATGTTTTATTTTAAAATTTTGTTTATATTTTATTTAATTTCATTATTTAAATTTTAATAGATGTTTTATTTAATTTCATTATTTAATTATTATTTTTTTAAATAAATTTATTTAAAATTTTAATTAAAAAAATAACATATATTTTTATTGATATTTTATTTATTTAATTTATTTAATTTTTAAAAAATACATTTATTTAATTGTGTAAAAAATAAAATAAAATAAATTTTTATTTAATCTAGTTAAAAATAATTAAATATTAAAGATATATTTAATATTACTATTACTTAGTAAATAATTGAAATCGGTAAAATAGTCATTTGAACATTTATCATTCTCCATAATATCCTAAACAAACATATGATTCATATCATATCCAATCAAATAGTCATTTCCTGACATCTAATCCCATGACTAAACAAACATAAGATATAAATCCAGTCCAACCAAATAGTCCGGGAACAATGTATCCCAAGACTAACAGTTTGGTGGATTCCAATTCCTCATTATCCAGTCCGTCCAAACAAACACATCCTAAGTTCAAATTGGCAAGTGCATAGTTGCATCACATTTCCTAAACCAGAAATGCTAACTAACTAACCTACTGTAACACTCTGTCCCACATCGGAAGTTTGTATGGGTGATCTTGGACATATAAAGTACCACTACCTTGCTACTAAGTAACTTGGACTTAAGCTTTTAGGTATTGTTGGTCAACCCACAAGTTACTTGAGCCAGCAAGTAGTGGGGCGTTACAAATGGTATTAGAGCCAACCCATGCACACAACCATATGGGCCACTTATTCTGGGTTGACCACAAGCTTGTCGTGATATTCTGATTAATTATAGACCCTCGCAAGGATGCGAGGATTTGTAAATGGGGGAGTTTGTAACACGCTGTCCCACATTGGAAGTTTGCATGGGTGATCTTGGGCATATAAAGTACCACTACCTTCCTACTAAGTAACTTGGACTTAAGATTTTGGGTATTGTTGGTTGACCCACAGGTTACTTGGGCTAGGAAGTAGTGGGGCGTTACACCTACATTCCCTAACTGCTCACTATTAACATTCCAATTACAATCACTGCAATAATCAATCCACCTACAATCCATTTCTGTCTACGATGATAAGTTTGAACATCCTCCTCCAATCTTGCAACCTTAGTTACAATTTCCTCTAAGCTTGCAACCTTGTCCACCAACTTCGACAACACTTATCTTTCACGAGGACAAGTGGGTGAATCATATCAATAAAGAAGCCACAAGTCCTGTTTTTCTAGAAGGAAAAATAAATAAATAAATAAATTACAAAATGCTAATCAATGCCAGGATTTAGAGAACAACAATATACACAAATTTCATATTATTCACGGGAGTGGGAAACTTACTCCATAATTTGCACAACCAAGAAACCTCCTAGATAGGTTCGCATGAATGTATGAAGTTCGAATTTTTGCTCTCATTCCACAACTGCAACGAATTGGTCCACCCCAATTGTTTCCAACCCCAGCTGTTTCCTTCACTCATATTTCATAATGGTTGAAAATGGAGCTTCGTTCAGCAATGGATTTGTTGTTTGTATTGCCCTAAATCAACGAAATCGAAGAAACTAGGGCAAATTGTAGCCCTAATTGGTGAAATGAAGGATTTGGGGCCTTTTATATGGGTTTAATAAGGAATGGCGTTGTTTTGGGTTGGTTTAGGCGCCAAAAATGGTTTTCTTCGTTACTTCATGAAACAGAGATGGACGGGAAGCTTACATTGTGACACGAAATAAACTCTAGGGTTTTAATTGTCAAAATTAAAAACCTATGGTTTAAATTGCAAAACACGCTAAACCTTGGGATTTTATTTGTAATTTGCCCAAATTTTAAAAACTAATTTGGTAGAAAAAAATACTCATCATTTATATATATATATATATATATTTTTCCTGAAAATATCTTTATTATCAGCCTAAGATATTTTAGAAAAATATCCTAAAAAATATTAAGTAAAGTTACGTGATTGATTTCTAACTTTTTATTTTTTATTTTTTTTAACGAACACTTCAAAATAAATTGGATTTGAAAAAGAGAAAATAACTGATCAGTGAAGTTTCAAAAATAAATTACAAATTAGTAAAAAAAAATTATCAATATTAATAATAAAAGTTTGAATTTTTTCATATATTTATAACTAACATATTACATGTGCTATGCACAAGATTTTGTGATCTAAAATGAGTCGTTGTTGTAAAATTTATAACTGGTCCTTATCAAATAATTCTACATAGAGTCATCTTATACGTTAATCTCTAAAAAATTGTTAACTATCTCTTTCTAATAGGAGAATGAAAATAACAGATCAGTGAAGTTTCAAAAATACATTACAAATTAGTAAAAAAAACTTATCAATATTAATAATAAAAGTTTGAATTTTTTCATATACTTATAACTAGTATATTACCTGTGCTATGCACAAAATTTTGTGATCTAAAATAAGTCATTGTTGTAAAATCTATAACTGGTCCTTATCAAATAATTCTACATATAGTCATCTTATACGTTAATCTCCACAATTGTTAACTATCTCTTTCTAATAGGAGCATGATACTATTTCCTCTAATAACTTTTGTCAAGTCTCCACCATTCATCAATCATCATCTCTCCATTTTTTATCTCCACTATTTTGATCACATTGGCACTTATTTAAAACT
Organism: Camellia lanceoleosa; assembly: GCA_025200525.1. Classification (NCBI taxonomy): domain Eukaryota; kingdom Viridiplantae; phylum Streptophyta; class Magnoliopsida; order Ericales; family Theaceae; genus Camellia; species Camellia lanceoleosa. The sequence continues at coordinate 96,692,556 of CM045772.1, read as the reverse complement.
GTCATGCAACAACATTTATTTTAACTTTCCTTACATACTTTTTCCCCTATGTTGACCTTTACCCCCACCTGCAAGCTCTCTTCTCTAATCTCATGTTGCTTCCACCTTTCATCTAATATTGTCTGTTTGTTTGACCATTAAAATTCTGGTTAACCATTAATTAAGAATAGATTAGTTGAGTTTGGTATAGATTCTTAAATAAATTCGAACTCAATTCATATAAAATAATAAATAATTTTATATGTGTTATATGTACAAATACTAATAAATAAAAAATAAACAATCTTAATTTTTAATTTTTTTGTAGTGCTTTGTTATCATTATTGTGCCTTTTTATCTATAAAATCATAATGATGAAGTTAGTTGTTAGCACATGTTATATAAGGAAATAAAAGAAAAAGAAAAATATATTCACATAAAATAATTAAAGTTTGGAAAATTATTCACAAAAAATAATTAAAATCCAGTGGACTGCAATGTGCACACCAAAAAAAATTAATTTCATAATTGAAAATTAAAAAAATAATAATAATAATAACACATTCAATTCACACAGAAAGAGCGAAAATTTAATGGATCTTCATTGCCCGTAAATATATCCTTTTTAATAATCATGAATCATGGCAATTGAGAAACAAATAAAAATCCATTGGATTTGTTTCCTTCAATTTTTTCTTCTTTTCTTTCTCCCTTACTCTACCCTACCCCAACTTTTTTTCCACAAATAAAAAAAACACAATGATTAAGACCTCCACCTCCACAAGACCCTCACAAAACCCTTACAAATCTAAATCACTTATGATGTGGATTCTACACATATATGAGTAGATTTCACACATACATAGAGAGTTAGGATCACTTTGGGGGTGTGGGGGCTATCCCCAAAAGGAGTCTCAAACATTTTCTAATAAAAAATCACAAAAATTAAAAGTAAAAAATTCATGTCACGTCCTTTGTTAAATATTTTTTATTTTTATTTTGATGTCACAATCAAAACCACAATTATAATATTACAATCATAAAAATAATCACAATAAAATAATAAAATAATAAATGAGCATTTATTCATAAACCTCTCTTCACCTACCTATATTCCACTTAGTATAAATTATTTTTTTATGTTCCAATAAGTCCTACAAATAACATAATTACCAAAATATCCCTAATAATAATAGAGTGAAACGAACATTAATGTTCACAGTGACTATGTGAATCTATATATATACATATATATAAGGAAAATGAATTTTTTAGTGAGAAGTCTTCTAGCAGCTCCAAACCCTTATTCTAATTTTCTTAATTTGAAATAATTATTTTTATTTTATAATCTCACATCAGGGAAAGAAGAAAATAAAAAAAGAGTTGTTTTACTCATATAAAGAGAATCTTATGTTCTCATCCCATTTAGTGAGGAGCCTTATGAGAGTTTCAATATCTCATACTAATTTTCTTGATTTTCTTGATTTTAAACAATTAAGAAAATCTCTATTGAATAATTTTTATTTGAAAATTCCACATCAAAAAAATAAAGAAAAAGTAAATTGTTTAGGTTGGAATAGAGTGAATTATTTAGGTTGGGATAGTTTAGATTGGAAGCTTATATCATAGTTTAGGTTAATGGTTCACTAAACTGTACGGTGAAAATATATCTCTCTAATAGGAGACCAACTTATATAATTTAAAGGTTTTTTTTAATAATTAATGTTATTATTATTATAATAAAAGAATTTCGAAATTTGGAGGTCATCACCCATCTCTTCCAATTGGGTCTATCTTGTTTGCATGACTACAATTACTTATATTTTTAAAACAATATTTTGCTCCAAATGAATAATGCAAGTTAATTCCATGATTATAACCACATTGATGACAATGTAACAAGGCACATGTCAGAGAGGAGTAGAGGTCAGTTGATTGACTTTGATTTATTTTCAGTTTTTATTAGTAACATTCTGAACAAATTAAAGTTCAATTTACTTTGAGCGAGACTATCATTTATAATTACGTAATTTTATTCTATTTAATTTTTTAAAATAAATAACATATATAATTTTATAAATAGATTATATATTTTTATTAAAGATAAATACATTGAAATCATATGAACATAACTTTAGAATAAATTTGATTTTTTTTTTTAATATGCATATGAGTTTATAAAATGATCGAGTATGATAAATTCACCAACTTAAACTATGCCTCTCTAATTCCCGTTGGCTAGCTTTCATTTACCTTTTATTTTACAATTTCACATCGAAAAAAGAAAGAAAAAGTGAATTGTTTCACTTACATAAAGTGAATCTTATGCCCCCATTTATATAAGCAAAAATAGATTTTTAGTGAGAAACCCTATGATCAATATCACATACTCAGTTTTTTTATTTTCTTAATTTTAAACAATTAAGAAAATCCCCATGGACTAGCTTCCATTGAACTTTTATTTTACAATCCCATATAGTTTTGATTTTAAAAATAATTTTATATGAGATTTTAAAACTCTTATAATATTTAACTTTAAAATAATTACAACCCCATATTGAGAAAAAAAAAAAAAAAAGTGAGTTGATTCACTTATATAAAGTGTTACAATCTCACATCGGGAAAAGAACGAAAAAAGTGAAATTTCACTTATATAAAATGAATCATATAAATGGAGTTTTAAGGGAGAAACCTTTTACTAGGTCCAAACCCTCATTCTAAAAATTATTGAATTTTTTTAATTTTAAACAATTAAGAAAATTCCAATTGGCTAGCTTCCATTTACTTTTTATTTTACAATCCCAAATTGGGAGGGGGGAAAGGAAAAAGTGAATTGTTTCATTTTTATAAAGTGAATCTTATGCTCCAATTTATATAAATTATTAAAATTTCTTAATTTTAAACAATTAAGAAAATCTCCATTGGTTAACTTCCATTTAATTTTTATTTTATAATCTCACATCAGGAAAACAAGGAAAAAGTGAATTGTTTCGCTTATATAAAGTGAATCTTATGCTCTCATTTATATAAGCAAAAAAAAAAAAAATTAGTGAGAAACCTTATAATCAATACTAATTTTTTGTGTGTGTGTATGTGCGTGTGTGTGTGTTTAAGAACACATGTACAATACTCCTCGCATATCACCCGTGTTATGTGAAGGTGCTTTTGTAAACATAGTTTCAATTTGCAATCCAATGTACATATTCATTTAACTTTTATTTTACAATCTCATATCAGGAAAAGAAGGAAAATGTGAATTTTTTACTTATATAAAGTGAATCTTATGCTTCCATTTATATAAGCAAAAGAAGATTTTTAGTAAGAAGCCCTATAATTAATATCAATTTTTTTTTTTATTTTCTTAATTTTAAACAATTAAGAAAATCTCTATTAGTTAGCTTCCATTTAATTTTTATTGTACAATTTCATATAGATGTTTTGATTTTAATAATAATTTTGTATAAAATTTTGAAACTCTTACAATGTTTAGCTTTAAAATAATTACAATTCCACATCGACAAAAGAAATAAAAAATAAGTTGTTTCACTTATATAAAGTAAATCTTATACTCTCATTTAATATTATAGTATTATGCATGTTTCAATTCAAGATGGTTTAAATTTTAAAATAAAATTTAAAGGTTTTAATTAATTAATTTTGTTGTGAATTGGTTGGTTTTTTGACTTAGCCAATTAGGCTGAATCGTTTTCGGTTTGACTAATTCACTAGTTTAACCACAGTTTTAGTTGTTTTATCAAAATATATTGCTTTGATTTGTTTGATTTGAAATAAATTAAGATTGACCTTATTAAAAATTGAACGACTGAGATTGCTTAATTAGAGATGAACTTTCCGTCCAAACAACTATTAACTTTTATTTTACAATCCCACATCAGGAAAATGAAAAAAAAAATGAGTTGTTTCACTATATAAACCTTATGCTTCCATTTAATATTGTAGTGTTGTGTATATTTCAGTTCAAGACAGTTTAAATTTTAAAATTAAAATAAAATTTAAAAGTTTTAATTAACTAATTTTTGTATAAGTTGGTTGGTTCTTTGACCTAACTAATAGGGTGAACCATTTTCAGTTTGACTGATTTGCTGGTTTAACTGCTATTTTAGCAGTTTTATCAAAACATATTAGTTAAATTTGTTTGATTCGAAATAAATTAAAGATTGAACTAATTAAAGATTAAACGGCTAAGATTACTTGATTCGAAATAAACTTCTCGCCCAAACAATTGTTAACTTTTAAACAATTAAGAAAATTCTCATTAGTTAGCTTTCATTTAACTTTTATTTTATAATCCCACATCGAAAAAAGAAGGAAAAAGTGAATTGTTTCACTTGCATAAAGTGAATCTTATACTCCCATTTATATAAGCAAAATGAGATTTTTAGTGAGAATCCTTATGATCAATATCTCATATAAATTTTTTTGATTTTCTTAAATTTAAACAATTAAGAAAATCTCGATTGGTTAGCTTATTTATTTTGCATAATATAAAAAAATTAAATATAATTATCATATTTTTATTAAATAATATATTGTTTTATCCCGTGCATAGCATGAGTAATATGCTAGTATTCCATAATGTGAATATTCACAATGTCAATTATGAATATTAACATCACCAAATTGCTAAGGGTTAAAAAAATATTTATAAGGGTAAAATTATTCATAAAATACCTTAAACATGAGAATTAGGATTTGGTGAATCAAATGTCTAAATAATAAGACTTATTTTATTTTTTTTAGATGATGAAATAATAAGACTTATTGAAAGACAAGAATATAGAAATCCTTGAAAAATGAAAACCTAATAAATTTTCCAACAATAAATCTCATAGTAATATTTAGATAAGGTATCATCCTAAGCAAATAAAATCTATATATATAAGGAAAAGGGTCTTTCTAATGACAAGACTTGTGGGAGCTCTAAACCTTCAAACTAAATTTTTTGATTTTTTGATTTTTAAATAATAAAAAACATTCTCTTGCTTAAACTCTTATTTCATCATAACAATAAAACTCTACTATATAGAAGCAACTCACTAAAATCTAATTATTATTTTTTTATTTTTAAAGAAGTCTATTGGTTAACTCTAATTTGACAATAACAATTAAACTCTAATTATTTCATAAATTACAACTTCTAAAAGGAAAGTATGCTCAATTATTTTAAATTTTAAATTTGTGTGCCACTAATATGGAAGCAATTCATTAAAATCTAAGACTTGGGAAGAAGGGTAAGTTAGCACCTCGTGATCTCAGGCCATTTGAAATTCTTGAGAGAGTTAACCCCGTTGCTTATAGACTTGCTTTGCCACCAGAATTAAGTCAAGTCCACAATGTGTTTCGTGTTTCGATGCTGAGGAAGTATATTCGGGATCCACTGCATGTGATTGATTATTTTGGGATTGCGGTTAATGAAGATTTAGGCTACGAGGAGAGGCCAATAAGAATTATTGATAGGCAAGTGAAACAATTGAGGAATAAGTCGATACCGATGGTGAAAATTAAATGGAATGAGCATTATGGCAAGGATGCTACATGGAAGATGGAAGAGGAAATGAAAATCTGACATCCGGAATTGTTTTGGGGGCAAGGTAACTCAAGTTTGGAGACCAAACTTCTTTAAGGGAGGTAAACTATAACAACCCTCATTCTTGTCTTAGTCACATTCATGAGCATTTGCATGATTTTGTCTTGTTAAGCTTGCATTTGTAGACTTTGACTTGTTTTGCCTAAGTAAAGGTCCTTGTTTTGTTTTGTGCTTATGTCATTTGCCTAAGTGTTGCTTGCATGCTTTGTTCCTTCCTTGGTGTGTTAAGCCTAGGTCATACCTTTGAGCCTTTTACACCTAGGACCATCTTGGAACCACTTTGGTTGACCTCCACCTTCAACTTGGCATATTGGCCGAGATGTCATCATCTAGGCCGAGGTGTGCATCACCTAGGCCAAGATATGTATCATCTAGGCGTCCTAGATCTTTGACCCTTGCACCTAGTGATCTTTTCCATGGACTGGTATGACCTAGACTGAGGTATGGCACATCTAGGTCGAGGTGTGGCACAACTAGGCTTAGTGTTATCCTTCCTAGCCGAGATCAGTGAGACCTTACTTGTCGAAGCCTATGTTCTAATCCGAGATCATTGCCTTGTTAGAGTGCCCATGCCACCTTACTTGTTATACACACTTTGTCATACTCTTGTCATTTCAATCTGGCACCTTTTTGAGGAGATCCAATCCGGCGATGCCACATGTCCTAGTAGAGGGTTAAGTCAGATTGTAGCTGAGAAACCCACATCACTTCCATATCCTAGCCTTGTAGAGAGAGAAGCTCTAGGAAGAAGAGGAAGAAGTTCTTAGAGAGAGAACTAGATTTCCAAGCTTGATCTTCACACCTTGAACCGTTAGATTCGTGTTTTGAGGTTAGAATCTTGATCTGCTCTTGTTGTCCTATATATTGATCCGATCACATTGCATAATCTAGCATGATTCATGAGCCACGCATTGATTTAAAGTTTGGTTTTAGAAAGAGAAAGTGATGTTCTTGTGTCCTTGAAAGAAAATCATGTTTTGATCCGAAAGTTTATACCAAGTCCTATGTTTTTGTGTTTGTTTCCATGAAATCTTCAAGTATGGGTACCCAGGTCCATGTTTTTGAACTCATAACAGGAAATCTCAGATTTTGAATAAAAATTTATGATTTTGGCATTCATGTGCTTCATGTTCATGTTCTTCATATTTCTCAAGAGGAAACCCAAATTTACAGACTTTATTTACCTAAGTGTGGTCACTAAGACCCACTCTTGCCTAGATCTCACACCTAGGCCAAGCATCGTATCTCACCTTGGCCTACCTTACATGATCACTTGTACCTTAGCTTATCTTGCATGTACACTTAGGCTGACCACCACACACCTAGGCCTAGGAGATCACACCTCAGCCAAGACTTCCTGAGTTCACCCAGCTAGACCATTTTGGTCTAGATCATCTCTGTGCATCCATTTCAGGACCTGGTTAGTACCCAACATGTTTTCCCTAGAAGAAAAACAGTGTTTTACCTAGAAGAAAAACAGTGTTTTAACTCCCAGTACATGTTTTGCTTTGTCTTGACTTGGTTTTAGAAAGAAATGCCGAAATCATTTGCACTCATGTAAAGCTTATTTTGAGAATGCATTTCATATCCATCTTTAAGCATCTCTTCTTGTCTTCTTGAAGTGCATTCAATGGGATTTATTATGTACTTGTAGGTCTTGGATTCTTGCCTTAATCCCTACATCCGATGAACTATTGTGAGTGGTATTTTTAATAAAGCTATGTTCTAATGTTTTGATAAAAGCTTTGCTTTGCTTTGTTTTGGAAAAGTATTTGATCAAGCATGAATGATTATCCTCTAATTTTTGTATCAAGTATTATGTTTGTTTCGATGACATTCTTGGAAGGTCCTTTCGTGCTAGGGGACGTTAAGCTTATGTAGCACCTTTGTTTGAGATATCTTTTTGCCATCGACGATCATGTACGGATGGTACCACTGACGGTCTTGTACGGGTGGGTTACGTTTTGCCACCGACGGTCTTTTACGGGTGGGTTTGTCTAACTGATTTTGGGTCGGCCACCGACGGTCGTAAACGGGTGTGCTTCGATTCCGGATCGGTTATTTCTTTGTTTGTCAGGAATGTCATCCTTTGTATTATGTAGATGTTAGTAAACATCCCAAGAAGCTTTGAAAGAATTTGATTGATGAACTTGATTTATTCCATGTTTTGTTACAAGCTATGATATGTATTGTTTTGATAAAGATCTCGGATATCATTCATTCAAACATTTATTACTTATATCATTCACTGAGTATCCAAACTCACCCTCCTCTTTATATATATGTAGGTGACGAGCAAGAAGGCGGCGACGCCTAGATGTTATTTGCAAGTTGTTTTGGATTCATGTTTTGCTAGCATCTTGAAGATTATGCTTCTTAGCTTTATAGTTCATGTCTTTGTATATGTCAGCTTGAGAAGCCTTTTAATCAAGATGTAATATGTACCTTATGTTATTTTTGTATTCAAGTTGTAAAGCCATGTTAAAATGTATGACATTTCATTTGATCTATGCACAGCTCTTATGGACTAATTAGATTTAAATTTATTGCTTCCGCATATGTAAGCCCCATATATGTACTCTGTTGTGTGAACCTTTGTAAGTTGGCCTTTGGTAATCTCGGATTGCTGGCCATCATAACACCATTCTACTTGGGGCGGAATGGGGTCGTGACACTTATTTAATCTAAGTGTATTTTATAAAATAAATCCCCAATCTTTTCGGTCAAGGTTCAACAGTTTAAAATCTATATTTATCAAGTACATAATTATGAATGACATAGGCTATTGAGAAAATGTGCATATCTATTAACAAATTTTCATTGTAAATTTATTCTTCTTTTGGATGATGCATATGGTTATAATATTACTTATGCATTTATGTTTTGTAATTTCCATAATTTCATCTTCCAAAATTTTCATAAGGTTTGATTTTAATTTTTAGATTTTATAGTTAGTGCACTTTTTCTTAAATAATGTTATTATATTTTATTGTGTGACTAAGTTTATTTGGTTGTAATTTTAAATTATAATTTATTTGATATTTTTATTGCTTATTTGGCTAAAAAATAAAGGTTTTTTAAAATACAATTTGTAACTTTTTTCTTTTTTTAAACTTATTTGAAATCCTTAAATACATATGAATAAAAGAGTATCATATTTTTCGTCTTAGTAATAACTTTTGAGGCATTATGTATATTTTACACAATAAAAATGTTATATAGATTATCAAAAATTACATTACACCAAATTAATTTACAACTTATTTTAAGCTAATAATTTAAAATTTTACTTATAATTTACAATCATTTTATGGGTCAAGCCAAACATTAAAAAAAAAATTTAAAAATACAAGGTGCATTTAGATTAGGGACTAAGATACATAAGCTTAATAATCACCGTAAACATGGTGCACTAACATTGTAATGCCCCCAAAATAATCAAACATAAATTAGGTACATCAACCAACCTCTATTAAAGAATAAGAGCAATTCCCTAACCTTTACATCATTAATCAATAAGGTTTGTACAAAAAGTCCCACATGCAAATTATACATTCAATGATATGGAATACATGAATCTATAGCTCAGAGAACATCAAATCCCAAAAAATAAATAAAATGCCCTCGAGGGCTTACATATTCCAAGGCTTAAGCCCGCTATACAAAATGGTCTCTAACCCATACATGAATAGCCCTTGGGTTACAAAAAATTACAATCACAACAAAATAGTCTTATACTCTCCAAAAACATACTTCCACGCCCTAGTTTGGTGGGTTCACCACATCTTTTCCTGCACCAAAATCCCATAGGGGTGAGCATAAAGCTCAGTAGATAATTCTAAACAAAGTATATACATTTACACAAGATTTCCCAATGTAAAATGTACGTGCCATGTAATGCCAATAAAAGATTTCATTCACATGTTTTAAAGAGCCACCATGTTCAGTAGTAACTTGAAATCACAACCATAATAAAGTGTACACTTCTTTTTTTTTCAATGGGGCGGTAAATACGACTCAGGTAATCCCTAGGTTGATGTCTGCAAGTAGGCTTAACTAGCACTACCAAAAACCCCACTTTACCGGTTGCTAACCAGAAGGGAAGTGGTACCTCCTCCACGCTTGTTTTTGGTCTTTCACCCTAGACACTCAGGCCAAGTTATCAATTCCATCTACACCTCCTATTTAGACTTACCAACGTATTTACCCCAAAAACATTTTTATAGTTCTCATTTTTCAACAATTCTTTTCTCAATGCAAAGTAATCAAATTCAATTCAAAACATGCAGTAACCAAACAACTGTGTATGCAAGGTAACAATTGATATTATTACAATATGAATTTCCTTTCCATTCTTAAATATCTCAACAATAATCTCAAAATAAACAAGTTTTCATTCCTCTGTTCCATGCTATCTCACAATGGAACCATGTCTCCATTTAAATCCATCAACAAATAACCACATTTCCACATCCTAAGCAATTTCAACAACATAGTCATTTCAAGACTATAGCAACATTTGAACAATAATTTTCCCAACACCAACCGTCCACATATTTTATGAGATTCATCATTTATAACTATAAATAAGAATTTTTCCCTTCCTTAACTCACTTTGATGCACAAAATAATACATTAATAATGTCAACCATGTGTTCTCACCACTTGTTTTGAAAACCCCCAATTTCTAGGTTTGATTTTCACTACCACAACACACACACACACACACACACACATTTTAAAGAAGCTTGAAAAGAGAACATCATTCCTTAACCAAGGTTGTTTAAACCCTCAAGAGACTAATTAAAAGAGACAAGGTTAAACCCATCTTTTGAAAACCATAACATTCTTAAACCAAAATCAAAACTTTCTTATTGTCATCAAGAAGCTCCAAAGTTAACATCAATCTAGCTAAATATATATATAACTCAAAGAAAACCCTACCTCAAGTTCTTATTGAAGAGATGAAATGAAACCCTAAAGTCAAAGATGAAAAATTTTTGATCTCCACCGCACAAAGTGAAGTTCTTGCTTTGTTCACCAAAACTTGTGAGAGATGATGGATCCAGACCCAATGGATTGCAAGAAATCAAGGTTTTTAGTGTTTGATGAGGGTTTTTAGAGAGAATAAGGAGCAAAAGTATTTTTAGAGTGAGAAGGGAGGGTTAAAAAGTGATACACACTCAGCCAAAATGAGAGGAAAAAAAAAAACAGAGTTTTCAGACTCAAGACGCATGACACTTGCCCTCAGACGTATGAGCCTGCTCCCACATGCGCGCCCTCAAGGCGGCCCTCCCAATCCGCACCACACACCACACTTGCATATATTGCAGTGTGTAAGGCTCAAAATTCCCTACTTCCCCGTACGTGCGGGCCCTCTTCCATACGTACGGCCTAAGGCCCCGCACGTGCAGCCTTGGTACTCCAGCCTCGAAATTTTCTGGTTCGATTCCAGACACTCTGGACTCGACCGTGCACCCTCCGCAATAAGTGACACGCAAACCCGGAATAAATAGGGACAGGAATTTGATAAGAACTTCCGAACGCAATGAACCCCAAAAGACAAAGAGTAAAGCGACGTATATACAAAACCGATCATCACAAACATGTATATAGTTTTCCTAAATAAATATTTGTCAAAATTTTGAATGAGAAAATTTTGTTTAAAAAATAGGTAAATTACAAATACACCCCCTGAGGTTTACTTAAATTACAAATTACCTCCTGTGGTTCTAGAAATTACATTATGCCCCCTAAGGTTTTTAATTTCATAACAAATAGGTCATTTTATTAATAAATCATCAAGTTAATTAACAGTTTTTAATAATGTTAAAATTTTATTTGAATTAATAATTCAGATAATTTTATTATTGTATTGGTGAACAGTTACAAATTTCACTTTTTTGATTAATTCTGTTAAATAAAAAATTCTGACCAAGAGGTACTTGTAATTTTCCAAACCACAGGGGGCAATTCGTATTTTAAGCAAACCTCGAAGTGTATTTGTAATTTACCCTTAAAAAATAGGTTGATGATTAGATTTAAAGCATATTTGATAAAACTTAATTATTAAATTTGTAATGCTAAAAGTTTTAATAAAGTATAAAATTTTTAAATTACATAAATTTATTCTTAAATTTTAAATGTGAAACATGCTTGGAGGATTTGAAAATTTTCAAATGCTAGAAGAACTATTTGATTAAGTATAGAATTTTTTTAATAAAAAGGGTTTATTAATAAAGTTATTTCATACATATTTATAATATATCATGTCTATTTTTTTAAAGTTTGTGATTAACTCTTAAAAATTTATAAAATTCTTATTTGAAATGTGGATTATGCATAAACTTATTAACAAATGATTAAAAAAAAAAAATTATAAATTCATATATAGTACATGCATTACCTTTTATTTGAACCATGCTAACTATAAGTCAAGTAGTCATTCGCTCAAGTTACCTACTAAATAAATATTGAGATTTAGTTACCGGCCATTAAAATGGTCTAACACATTTTTAATCAAATACACTATAAAAAAAGCTTAGGCCTATGGACTAGAGTTAAATTGTTTTATATACATATTCAATTTAATTTATTTGTTTTGTATATTAGTTTTAAATTTTTTTAATATAAAACAATTAAAAAATATCAAAACTTAAAAATAATCTATATGCAGCTCAAATTAAGAAAATGGCTTTAAGGTTTGCAAAATGTTCAATTGGTCTAACCTCTAAAATATTAGTAAATATAATTAACTAATATTTAATGAGACTATTTTAGAGGTTATGCCTAGCAGCCTAATAGGATTGAAATCATCAAAATCTTATTTGAGGAATAGGTTAAAGATTAGAGCCACTGATACTCTATTTTTTTTTTTCTATTTTTTATTTATTCTTCAATTTTGATTTATTGATAAGGTAATTGATTTTACATAATAGATATGAGATAATTGGTAAATTGAAAAACTAAAATTACAAAATTTATCAAGACGAAATATATTTATATTTTATCGTAAAGATAATTATTATATGGGAACTAATTAATGTTAAATAAATTTTATTTTACATTATAAATAAAATTTGTGTTATAATTTAATTTTAAAAATAATTTTTAATTATTTATATGCACAGGTATTATACTAGTGTCAAAAAAGAGAAATTGACAAACTGCTATTGAGAGTACTAGTTTGAGGGAAATTCTATTTACACACACCTACCTACCTCTGTGCACACACTTAATGATTTATTTTTTTACTACAGTTTTCTCCTAAAATAAAATTACCAAAATGTCCTTATCTTTTCCACCAAAACCCTAATTTATTTATCCCCTCTCATAGCCAGCTGCATATTCTCTTCATAACAAACACAAGTTCGCTCTCTACCATAGTAACCACCGCTACCGCTATACTTTCCCAAGACAACTTGCAACCAACATTCCTGCCCACTGTAACCATTGTAATCCAAACCCAACCTCTATTTTTGTCATTTAATGTTTCACTACAATCCTGTTTGGGGCAAACTTTGGTAATATAATTCATGACCAAAAAGCCAAAAAGTTACTCCAAAATCCAAAAAGATATCACTATTCACCAAAAAAAAAAAAAATATTTTTTTTCTGCCCAAAGACAGACCGAAGTGACAAAGGCCGGCTGTGCAGCGGAAGTGATGGAGTACGGAAAAGATTGGGTGTGATTGGCACACACCGCTGTTGGCGGGCTATCACGGGTCCCGTTTGATAATCTGAACCGTTAAATATGTAGAACTCATCGAGTACTATATGTCTGCAAAAAATCACATTGATCGGATATCAATAACTATATGATCAGATCATTTACGTACAACAAATGGATGGTGTTATAACCGTTAATTGAAAAATAAATATATCTAATCAGATAGCTATCGATATCCGATTAACGTGATTTTTTATAGGTATATAGTGTTCGACGAGTTACACACATTGAACGGTTCAGATTATTAAAATGGGACCTGTGATGACCCCCACGGGCCAAACAAAACCGTCCAATACTTTGTACAAAAATTACCCAATAATTTTTTACCCCAATACACGGCTGCCAAATTGTACTGTGGGGCCCACCTGTCACTATTCACCTCTTACACACTCTTTTTATACAATTTTTTAATACACATTTTTCCAAAAAAATCCAAAAAGTTAACCCAAACCTCCATATTTTTTTCTCAACTTTTTTAGTCCAAAAAGACAAAAAGTGCACTTTTTTAGTACACCCCAAACCAGCCCTCAATACATGCATACATGTGTGTATTTGTGTATATGTATTATGACTATTGTGCCACCACCACCATTGTTGGCCTCGCCACCAAACACCACTCTTTTACCAAACCAAAAAAAGCAAACCCCCAAATTAGATCTTAAGGCAGTGTTTGGGAAGAAAAAACCCAGGCTTTTTTGGCTATTTTAGCCACAAAAGACAAAATAGGCTATTTTAGCCACAAAAAACAAAACATCACATCCAACCCATAATCATTACACTCATCTCTCACAAAAAAAGTCAAAAAAGCCAAAAAGTCAAAAAGCCCTTCCCAAATCAAGTTTTTTAGCCCAGGCTAAAATAGCCAAAAAAGCCAAAAAGCCAAAAAGCCAACCTACTTCCCAAACGGGAGCTAAATCAAATATATGGATATAACCAAATAAAATGAGACCAAATCAAAAAATTAGAAACATCCAAATCAATCAGATCTTTGATTGCATTTTCACCAAACCAAGCACTTCTATCACAAATATTCAAGAATTGTAGCCGAGTAAACAACAACAAAGGTCTAACTCACCCATTGGGAACTATATTCCCACAAATGAAAACAAAAAACGAATAATAGCCATCAAAATTAGCAAATGAGAGACATAACCGAGTTATACATAATGAAAATTCTTTTCAAGATCAAAGCAGGGGAGAAGAAACAACACGTACTAATGGGTGTTGGTTTAGGGCTTCAATGTTAAAGAGAGAGATATTTTTGGCAAAAAAGGTTGTGTATTGAGTAAAATTACAAAATTCAAAATTAGTTGGTATGTGTATTGAGAGAGGATGTGGCATGAGAAGTTTTGGTGTGTGGAAATAGAATTGTCTATAGTTTGATTGATAAAATGTTTCGCTAAATTTTGAATTGACATTGCATGTTTTAGATTTTCATTTTTCTTTAAATGATATATATAGCATAGATAAATTATTGGATAATACCATATCAAGTGTTTACTTTTTGAAATCTTAAATCATGGATAATATTTAGTAATTTGAAATTTGAATTGTGATATCTATGGATAAATAAGAAAATAAGCTACACAAAAAATAAAAATAAAATAAAAGATAGATATCAAATTCAAATTTTGCATTAAGTTATGAATGTGTATCATTTAAAATTTTAATTTTTTTTTTTTTTTTTTTAGATATTGCAGAAGAGATCAATGAATATCACTCATTTGTATTTTTTCTATTTTAAAAATAAAATATTAATAATTTTTCTTTGAAATTTTGGAACTATCACATCACGATCAATTTTTTTATTATTATTATCAGAATCTTATTATCAGAATTGACCCATCTTGTTAAAAGCTCACTTTTGTATAAAATTTGAGAAAATATTAGAGGCTTCAAATGTTTTATTAATACTTTTATCAAATGTCTTAAATTTGATAAAATATTAATAAAATATTTAAAATTCCTAACATTGCTCTAATAAAAAATCTATTGCTAGTGGCGTTCAAAATTCTATTGTAGTTTGCTTCTTTTTCTCAAGTAGAACCTTACAATAGGGAATCAACTACCCCTACAGCAAGGAAAACATTTATGGGAGGAGTGGAATGAATCATATATTTTAAACTTACTTAACTTTAAAATTTAAAATAAATTAGTTTATTTTCCTTTTGAACTTATTAAATTAGCATAATTAGATTTATGTATACTAAAATTGAATTTCGAAGTAATTAGTTTACTTTCTTTTTGTGGGATAATTAGGGCTTTTTAGGGTAAATTACACTTACACCTCCTGAGATTTGGGTTTAATACATATTACCTCCTGACATTTCACAAATTACACTAACCCCCTGTCAATGTAATTATTTAGACAAAATAAAAATATTTAACTCATGCATTCTCTCTTTTCTTGTTTTGTTTTACTTCCTTCGTTTTTTTTTTTTTTTTCCCTTTACTTTTTTTTTTTGGATGTAATTTTCTCTATTTTTCTACTAAGAGTTATTGCCTTTTATATAAGCAGGAGGTTTGTGAAATGAGACTATTAACCACAGGAGTGAGAATGTGATTTTTAAAATGTCAGGAAATGGAATGTAATTAGACCAAACCTCGGAGGTGTCAATGTAATTTATCCTTTTTAATTGTTGAATAAAAGTTAATTGTCAATTGTTTAAAACTTTAAAAAAATAATAATTAATTAAGATATTTAGGATGAGGTTTTGGAACTCTCACAAAGCTAAAAGTCACTTTGTTATAATATATACCCGTTGGAAATAAGCTATTTTAGTTGACTTTTTTATTATTTTATCCTAGCTAAAAAAGTTGTATTTGGGAATATAGTTGATTTTTTTTTTTTTTTTCTGTAATTGATTTCATGATTGTAAGAAAAAAAATGTGAAATGATTATGATTTGAATGTAACATTTTGTCTTATTGGCTATTTTAGCTTATTTTGTTTTTTATTGGCTATTTTAGTTCAAATTCAACTTCCCATACAGGGTATAGTGGGCTCGTTTGAGAACTTAACTATTTTAGTTGAATTTTTTATTATTTTAACATAATTAAAAAATTTATATTTGGAATGATATATATATATATATATTGTAGTTGATTCGATAATTGTGAGAAAAAAATAAAATAATTATGAATTAAATTTAACATTTTATCTTATTAACTATTTCAATCTATTTTATTTTTATTAATTATTTTAACTAAAATCCAACTTTCCAAACCGCCCAATATAGATATATTTTTATATTACCACTAGATGGTAATTCCCTTTTGGAAAATAATCATTTAAAAATAATGTGATTTGGTCTTTTTCCCTACTATAAAAAGGACTTCACAACATATCGAAACGTGAGGATGAGTGAGAGAGAGAGAGAGAGAGAGAGAGAACTACAAGATAAGCAGAGAGAGTGAAGGGACACTCTGTTAACGTTCAGTTTCTTCAATCACTCTCACCATTTCTACAACTCAAGGTACAGTACCAAAGGTTCGTTCATTCCCATCAATTTTCTCATCATTTTCCCTGTAATTTTCCTTCATTTACCATGTCACTCTGTTTTCACCTGTTAAATCATATATTTTGCATGCACACACGCGTATATATTATAACTGCATGTATGTGTATTCGTGTTTTGGTTACAAGTGTTTGTATAGAGCTTCGAAATTTCAATGTCTCATTTGGAACAGAGTACTACAGTGACTGTAAATGGCGTCTGAGCAGCCGCAATTCATCACCAGCACTGGAAACCAGAGTCATTCGAATGAGCCTCTGATTGAGAATGTGGAGTCCGATCAGATTGTTGTACCTGATGTGAGTCTCACTCTCTTCTTTTTCCGAATCATATTAGTATTCAATATTTACAGTTTCATTCTCTGTTTTCAATGTAAATTCGAAATTTATGGGCCTAGGGTCGAGTTCAATATGAACATTAGTAGCTTATTATGAAAGTGTTGCATCCTCCTGTGTTTAGATCATTGATTTGGGTATCATTTTGAAAAGGGAAAGAGAAAAGTTGGGTGAAATATAATATTAGGTATCATGAAAAAAAAATCATAAAAGATTCGTCATTGTTAAATTACACATACAATAAAACATTCCACACTAATCAAAGAATGAAAAATCTTCATGAAACATTTTATGATATTTTTTTCATGATCTCTAATATTATTATTCACCATATTTTTCCTTCCGCTTTTCAAATCTCTATCCAAATTTATGATCCAAACACAACCTAATGGACCTTCAACACCCTCAAGGAAAGCATCATTGTGCTTCTTTTGGGAGTTATCTGATGTAAACTTGCTAGAGCCTCAAAAAGGAGCATAAGAAACTCATTGCATGATTGATGATTCCATGTCTTTCCATAATTTTACTTGATATTTGGCAACTTGGCCTTTTTATGGCTTTTTGACTTTTTAATGAGGTGACTAAAATTAGTGAGTTTGGAATGATTTTATAGTTACGAGAGAAAAAGTGATAAATTGATATATATAATATGACATTTTGACCTTTTGATTTTTTTATGATTTTTGACTTTTTGATTTTTTGAGTTACTTTTTGGCTTTTTTAGCCCAAAAAAACATAAAGCTAAACAAACCCCAAGTCATTCACTTTTGCCTATGTTAACTGCACTTAGGCCATAATATTCTGTGTGATTTTATAGTGTACTACTAAATTTGGTGGAGCAGCATTTGAGCTAAGTTGCTTTAACATTGGTGGATTTGGCCATAAGAGTTGTAAGAATCTTGAATAGGCTGATTGTAAATATCCGCAATGATTGTCGATTTGTCTGGGACGAAAGAAAGGTTCCATCAATTTGATGAATGCGCTTTTTTGTTTTATTTTTTTAAAGAGGAGTTTATGTCTGGTACCAATTGCTGAAGATCTAATTGGAAATTAGCTTTGTAATTGCAGTGGGAATTGCTTAATTGATGGATTTTTATTTTTTATATATGCAGAAGAAAAGCTGGAGAAACTTGTTTGCATACATTGGCCCTGGGTTTCTTGTTTCTATTGCATACATGGATCCTGGAAATTGTAAGACTTGCTCTTTCGTAGTTTGTTTTACAATACCATTATTCTTAGCCCTTTACCTTCATACTCTCACTCACGTAATGTGGTTAATTTGTAGTTGAAACCAACTTACATGCAGGAGCACAGTACAAATATGAGGTACATATATCTTTTTTCTGTGGAGATTTATGTAATACGAGATTAAACAATCGTTGAATGTTTTGATAGTGTCGCAGGCGAAGAAGCATGGATACAACATGGATGAAGACACAGATACAGCCATTTTGAAAAATTAGGATACAGGCCAAGAGCGAAAACAGGAAAATTATTTATACATTATATACATAATTATGTTTGCTATGCATATAAATATAAATAGTATAAATTTAAGGGGCGCACGCCCGCGCAAACACATATATATGTATATATATCTATATAATAAAAGCATAATGATTTTTTAATTTGTCCTACTAGGACATTTAGATGGCTTAAATCTATTCAAATTATAAAATGACGGTTGAGATATATTTTCTAAATAATATCCTACATATAATTTTTCTATTTTTCCGCTTCTCTCTCGTACTTTTTTCTTTTCTCACTCATCCTTCCATGATCCCATAATCCCGCATTCCTCTCTTTTTTCTTTTTATTTTTTTATTTTCTCTCATTTTTATTTTTCTCTCTATTTGTTTATTTTTATTTTATTTTCTCCTTTTTGTTCACTTATTTTTATTCATATTATATGGAAAAGTCTACGATCCCAGAATTAGAAGTCAAATTTTACTTTGTGTAGTGGAGATTAAATTAATGAATTTTATAATCTACAAATTAAATGAATTTGAACAATTAATTATTTTTTTTAAATATATTGAATACCTAATAGACTTTATAAATTTAGACCTGATATGAATCTTTAACATATATATATATATATATAATAAAGCAGGATGGTTTTTGAATTTGTTCTATACACATTTGTCCTACTATGACATTTGGACGACTTAGATCTATTCAAATTATAAAACAACGATTGAGATATATTTTTCAAAAAATATCTTACATGTACATTTTCTATTTTCTCGCTTCTCTCTCTTACTTTTTTCTTTTATCACTCATCCTTCCATGATCTCACGATCTCGCCTTCCTCTCTCTTTTTTTTTTATTTTTTTTATTTTCTCTCATTTTTATTTTTCTCTCTATTTGTTTATTTTTATTTTATTTTCTCCTTTTTGTTCACTTATTTTTATTCATATTATATGAAAAAATCCACGATCCCAAAATTAGGAATCAGATTTTACTTTGTGTAGTGGAGATTAAATTAAAGAATTTTATAGTCCACAAATTAAATGAATTTGAATAATTAATTATTATTTTTAAATATATTAAATATCTGATAGACTTCATAAATTTAGACCTTATATGAATTTTCAACATCTATATAATAAAGCATGATGGTTTTTGAATTTGTCCTATACACATTGGTCCTACTAGGACATTTGGACAGCTTAGATCTATTCAAATTATAAAACAACGGTTAAGATATATTTTTCAAAAAATATCTTACATGTACATTTTATATTTTCCCACTTCTCTCTCTTACTTTTTCCTTTTATCACCCATTCTTCTATAATCTCATGATACCGCCTTCCTCTCTCTTTTATTTTTATTTTTTTTATTTTCTCTCATTTTTATTTTTCTCTCTATTTGTTTATTTTTATTTTATTTTCTCCTTTTTGTTCACTTATTTTTATTTATATTATATGAAAAAATTTACGATCCCAAAATTAGGAATCAGATTTTACTTTATATAGTGGAGATTAAATTAAAGAATTTTATAGTCCACAAATTAAATGAATTTAAACAATTAATTATTATTTTTAAATATATTAAATATCTGATAGACTTCATAAATTTAGACCTTATATGAATCTCCAACATATTTTAATAAAGTAGGACGATTTTTTAATCTTCATCATATTTTTGTCTTATTAGGATATTTGGATGGTTTAGATCTGTTCAAATTATTATACAATAGCTAAGATATATTTTCCCAAAAAATGTCATACATATACATTTTATACTTTCCCGCTTCTCTCTCTCTCTCTCTTACTTTTTCATTTTTTCACCCATCCTTCCATGATCTCATAATCCCACATTTCTCTCTCTTTTCTTTTTATGTTTTTTATTTTCTACCGTTTTATTTTTCTCTCTATTTGTTTATTTTTTTTATTTTCTCCCTTATGTTGAATATATTTTACACATATTTCTATAGAATGTATGTATGCCATAATATACTAGGACATTATGGACATACATATAATTGCCATATAATTATATAAGCAAAAGCAATATTATATGTATACCAGAGAAATTGTATTTATGCTAAGCACATCCATCTCTCTCAGATATTATATAAGTAAAAGCGAGTTTTCGTGAGAAGTTTTGTGAGAATTCCAAAATTTTATAATAAATTTGTGATTTCATCAAATTAAAAAATAAATTTAAATAGTATTGGGATTACAATTATATTCTAATCCTAACATTATTTACATCGCGCCTTTTAGGCACAGCATACGCTTAGTATATATATAAACATCCATGTATATATCGGTATTTTCATATGCCTAAAAATTAAATCAGAGAAGGCACTTATTAATTTCAACATTGAAAATTTTTATAAAAATATTTCATATAAATTTTTATGATTGACTTCAGGAAAGATAAAAATTAAATAAATAAAATAATATTATTTGTAACTGGTGTATCATTGACAATATAAAAAGTTATGGATATAAATTTTAAAATAAATTATATAATGATAAAGTAATTTTTTATACAAAATATGACTAAAAATTCAATATAATAGTAATATCATGTCATCATTAATACGTGATATCACCAAGTTAATAATAAAAAACACGTAAGATAAACTCCACATGTCAAATGTAATTAATATTCTAATAAATTTCATATCTTTATTGAGATTAATTATATTTGTATGTCAATAATAATAGACATCACTATTATATTAAAATTTTATAGTTAGTCACTTTATTTTAAATCAAAACAATCATTATTGTCCTCATAATTTTAAAAATATCATTATAATTTTTTTATTTAAAATATTTTCTTTATATTTACAAAAAAAAAAAAAAAAAATCCAAAAATCCAAAACCCAGGGCACGGGGCCCCCTTAGACATTCTTTACCTCCGCCCATATGTATTTTAGTTTCTTGCACTTTCTCCTTTCTGTTTTGATATATTTTACTCTTTGACCTCAAATTAGTTTTCTAGAATTAGAAAAAAAAAAAAAAAAAAACATAAAATAAAAACCGCAAAAAGATGTCTAGAAGCGTGTCCAAATCTACGCAAGACACTTGTGGGCATGGAGTGTCCTACAAACAAGTAATAACTAAAAAATTGACACACCACATGGACATGCTTGCCCTAGTGTTTCTCTGTCCAATGCTGGTCGGATACGGACATGACTTTTATTTTAAAGTGCCAGTGCTTTCTAGGTGGGAGGAGATTGAAGGAATGTCAAATTGTTAAAATTTTGTGGGAGAAACATAATATTCCGCTTCAAAATATTACTCTTATTTCATTTTTTATTATCTTAAAATATTAGTCCATCTTCAAAAATTAATCAAGTACAAAAGAAATATAAATTTTTATTTTGTCATTCTTTAAATTAATAAACAATATAAAAAGTACATTTATGACATTGATATTTCTAAAAAATGTACTATCAAAAGGATAA
The DNA here is from genome assembly GCA_025200525.1 of Camellia lanceoleosa. Lineage (NCBI taxonomy): Eukaryota > Viridiplantae > Streptophyta > Magnoliopsida > Ericales > Theaceae > Camellia > Camellia lanceoleosa. Next base: position 96,670,464 of record CM045772.1, on the reverse strand, counting down.
TTTTGAAAAAATAACTTTTTACAAATACAATAATTGTACTATGAAAAAAAATTAAATTCTCTAAAAAAGACCATTATTTTAAAACGAAGGGAGTATACTGGATACTCTTTCTGACACATTTGACCTTTATTTATATTGTAAAAACTGTTTTTTCTTTATGTTTTTGGTCAAGATCATTTTCAATCTTATGTAAAAGAGCGCCGTGTAACTGATTGGGGATGGATACACATTTGAATAAGTTGATTTGTCGCTCTGAAGATCTTTCCAATGTGACCCATCCAATGATGGACTTTGCACACCTGGAAATGCTGTACATCTATGACACTGATAGAAATTTAATCATCCATCTCTGAGAGGCTGAGAGAACATACTCAAGATTGTGTTATTCTTATAACAACAATGTTACATCATTCTAAAACTAGAATTTTAATTTAGCTCCGGTGAGATGAAAAGTTATAAATAATAATAATAAATTAAAAAAAACAAGGTCAAAACATTATATCAAATAGGCTCCACGTACATATTAGAGCTCATAAATTAAAGCTCCAAAATATTTTTGTTCTTATAAATATATATATATATATATATTTATTTATTTTCCAATCTTTTCTCGTTCATGTCCATGTTTGTGTATTAACTTGAAATTTGGTATCTAGAGGTCACACCACACTTTCTCATGGGCTCTCTCTGCTTTTCAGTTACTTTGGATTATATTAGTGGCTTCATGTGCTGCTCTCATTATTCAATCTCTTGCAGCAAACCTGGGGGTGGTCACTGGTATGTGATAAATTCATCAACCAATCTTTATCTATCCGCGCTGCAGCCAGCTGTTTCCAAATCACTATTACTGATATCCTCATTTTTTTTTTTTTTTTTTTTTTTTGATCAGCAAAAAAAAAATTTATTGATGAAGAACTGATATCCTCATATTTTCATTATACATGTTTTACGTTGTAGGAAAGCATTTAGCAGAACATTGTAGAGCTGAATATCCAAGGGTGCCAAACTTCATCTTATGGGTTCTTGCTGAAATTGCCATAGTTGCATGTGACATTCCTGAAGGTATGAGTGCTCTGTATGAAATTGGAATGAAAAGTTGTGAACTCATTCATCCTTACTACAGTATTTGAAAGCTTGGATGAGGCAAAAAATGATTCAACACATACAACTTATTTCTACTCCAAATCCTATCATGTTTTCTGAAAAGCATGCAGATGATCAAACTCATTAGAATATTCTATTTACCATTTCTGCATCTTCTAAAACTATTTGAATAGGCATGCAATGGTTACATGGTGAAAATGATTTGGTCAGGTGTATGCTTGATCTATTTTGATTTTGTTAACTGTTGCCGTCCTTTATTGGAAAGAATGATGCCACCCATGGGGAATCAATAGAACGTATTATCCTTATCTTTATGTATATTAATTCCATTAAAAAAAAAAAAAAAGAAAAAAAGAAGAGAGAGAAACTGGTGCACTTCGGAAGATCGGAACGTCTTTCCAATGAAGAAATGGTTGTTTTTGTTAGGAAATCATAATGTCACTTATGTGGAACTGAAGGAATTATAGATGAGCTTCATTCTCTTGGTTCATGAATATGCTGCGAGTTTTAAGGCTTGTGAAAAAAATTGTTTTTCCTGTAATTTTTCATTTCAGGGCATTTTCATGTAGTTTGTAATATTAAGGAGATAAAACTTGTGTATTGGATTATTTTACTCAAATCACCACAACAAATGGGATTTCTGATACAGCCTTTCCACCTGAATTGATGGAACTTCCTGACTTTGTCGCGTACAATCTATGAATGTTCTTTATTTATAAGTGTCAAACATTCTATTTGGCTTCAACTTCAACCTCAAGCTAATGGTGCGTCTTTGGACTTGGATAGTTGAGTTGCTTGAATTCATCCTTGCCCGAAAATTTTAGTTGTAGCTCTACAAGACATATTAACCTCCCTCATCCCATACTAGGTAAATATTTCACTAATATTTTTACTATTGGTCTGATGCAAACTTCATTCATCATCTGTGCTGGAACAAATATATATGTATTATTTTATTTCGTAGTGGCTTCTGATATATCTATATTCTTATTGCTCTCTTTATCATGTCCAGTTATTGGAACAGCCTTTGCTTTAAACATGCTCTTCAAAATTCCAATGTGGGTTGGTGTTCTTCTGACAGGGCTCAGTACATTGATGTTACTAGCATTACAGCGATATGGGGTAATTTAAACAAGTCTTTTACTCCATGCATTGTGGGATTAAAGTAAACACATTTGAATTGAAGTTTTAACTATCAAGTTGGCCCTTGCCAACAGCTTGATGCACTATCTCCCTTCAACCCTTTGAGCGAAATGCAGTAATGAAAAAGGAACTATAATAATTGTAATCTTTGTGCAGGTGAGGAAACTTGAGTTGTTCATTGCATTTCTGGTAGTTATAATTGCTGCTTGCTTTTTTGTGGAGCTTGGATATGCGAAGCCTAATGCTTCAAAAGTGTTGCATGGGCTTTTTGTTCCCCAATTGAAGGGAAATGGTGCTACTGGCTTGGCAATTTCACTCCTTGGAGCTATGGTTATGCCGTAAGTTTCTTATATTTATCGTAATGGTAGGTAATGGTTTATTCTGCTCCAAAGTTTTTCATTTCCTTAATTGTCTTGCACTTGCTGCAGGCACAATCTCTTCCTGCATTCAGCTTTGGTCCTTTCAAGGAAAATACCACGATCTGTTAATGGCATCAAAGTAATTTTCTTTTTCTTTTTTTAATCTTCAATGGGCTAATTTACCTTTTTAGTTTTTTCCGTTTCCTAAAAGGCATCTTCGGACTAATTATTCTCGCATTATCTCATCTTTCCTACTGCTATTTACTGTGTTACCAAGTAAAATTCTTCAAAGTTGGAGGTTGTGAGTTGTTTATTTTACTTTCATTTGGAAGGGGAGAAGAATGATTCATCTTCAAATTATATGACAGGAAATATTTGTACAAACATAAAGCAGCTTAAAAAGTTAGAATTAAACTATTTAGAAAATTTGGTCGATAATTCTGGATTTGTTAGACTTAAAGTTGTGCACAGCAAAATAAGATGCGCGCACTCACAAATAAACAAAACATTAAAGGAAAGGGAAAAAATAAAAAAATAATAAATAAATAAATGGAAAAACGACAACTAAAAGGTAAGTGAATCTTACTTTTGTCCTGCGGAATTTTTTCGTCTTTCATTAGTATTTTGTGCTAGTGGCTCTTCTACAAATAATCTGAGGAAGAAAATGTGCTCAGGTTTATCTTTGCTACATTTTATTCATTATTACTTATCTTTTTTAAGTTTAGTAATATATGTCTATTTGGAATTGAATGATGAGGTTAATTGGATTGAAATTTGATTTTATATGTTAGGCATGATTCTATTGAGCACTAAATGACAGTTTATCTTGTTTACAGGACGCTTGCAGGTTTTATATGATAGAAAGTGGCTTTGCTCTAACGATTGCCTTTCTCATTAATGTATCAGTCATCTCAGTAAGTGGTTCAGTTTGCAATTCCTCGAATTTGAACCCAGATGATCAGAAGAACTGCCAAGACTTGGACTTGAACAAAGCCTCGTTTTTACTTAAGGCAAGTGATCTGTTGTTGTTCCCCCAACATATGCGATATTCAGTGTTCATTTTAGTCCTTTCCGTTCAGTTTCATATATTATACTAATTTTGGTTAAAATCCTTAGTGTTATTTTGCATTTTCTTCTCAAGTTACTACAATCCAGAGTGTTCATTATAGCCATATATATTTATATATATATATATATTCCTGTTTACAGAATGTGTTAGGCAATTGGAGTTCAAAGATCTTTGCAATTGCTTTGCTAGCATCTGGTCAGAGCTCTACAATAACAGGGACATATGCCGGGCAATATGTTATGCAGGTATTCATTTTTCTGATTAATCTTGTTGGAAGGTTAAATTTTTGTCAGATATTATTACTGCCTTCAGAGAATCGGCTTCAACCTACTTCAAAAAGCTTTTGTGCACCTATGAAGCACCGCACTTCAAAACAAGTGTCGAGTGGTGTTGGACATCGGGACATGGTGGGGATAGGGGATACATACGGGACACACCACAAGGCATGACCCTTTAATTAATTAATTAATTTTTTCAAGGACGTACAAATATATCCTTTGATTTGATGGACGTTGATGTTGAATGTTCATTATTTTTTTCTTAAATTTAAATAATTAATAGATCATCTATAAAAGAACATAAACGATAAGAGTTAACTTAAGAGTGTCATTTATTTATTTATTTATGATTATTATTATTATTGAATTAGTGTTAATTTTTATTAATTTTAATTGGTTGTGGATGTACTATTAATCTATACAGCAAGTAAGAATATATATATATATATATAATTTATTATCATGTCCTCGCCATGCTCATTTTTGTGAAATCACTGTGCCTGTGCTTCTTAATATCGCACAATCAATGTTTATTGGTATAATTTTCTTTTATACTAAAAAAAAAAACTTAATGGTGAGTTTTTTAAAATATGTATTAAATTAGCCTTCGCTTTTGTTAATTTTAATCGCTTAATATAATATTAATCTACATGGCAAAGAAGAATATATACATATAAATTTATTGCCATGTCCAATTTATGCCCAATTTTTTGAAATTACCGTGTCCGATAATTCGCTTTTAGTATCACAATCAATGCTTACTAGTATAATTTTTATGCTAATACATTTTTATCTCTTAGGTTTTGCCATAAAGGATGTGAAGTGATAGGATATACGAGAAGATATTCCCATGGCTCAATTAACTATTAGTTAAGAACTGAATTACAAACCAATATCATATGTTGTGATAACTTTCTTCCCAAGTCACTTCATTGATGACCTTTGAGTTTCAATGGATTGTCTTAAAATCTCAGATTCAATTTTTCCTTTAATTCTTATCATGGAATCTATTGGAAAACATCGTTTAAATAAAATATGTGTAGACGAATGTGTTTCAAAAGTTATGCAAGAGAAGCAATCCGATGTTGCCTATAAATCCCGTAATTAATTGGAGTATGAGTTTATCTTGGTACCATCAGGCTTTGTTGATAACTATAATCTACTTAATGATTTTGTATATTCCTTGTTTCAGGGATTTCTTGATTTACGACTGAAGCCATGGATTCGCAACTTTTTAACTCGATGCTTGGCAATAGTCCCTAGTCTAGTAGTTGCAATAATTGGTGGCTCACCGAGCCGATGCTTAATCATTATTGCTTCGCAAATATTCTTCCTTCAATCTCTTTAGTTCTCGCTAAGAAATACGGACACTTCTAAAAGATGGTGGCATATCGTGTCATGTTCAAGTCGACATCGACACTCGCCAAACATTTTCCCAACATGTGTCCGATATTCATCCAAACATGTCCTATTTTTTAAAAAGAGTTGGTAAAATATGTGAAACTAGGGTTGATTATAGAGAAGAAGAGAAGAAAATACTTTTTTTGGGTTATTAATTAAACCCCTCACCAGCAGCCTGTATTTATATAAAAAAAAAGATAGAAAATACAATGTGATCATAGTACCCTCAATACGACTATTCTAACACTCCCCTTCAAACTAGAGTATAGAGGTTAAACATGGCCACTTTGGTAGATAGTCGCTAAAAGAAAGACTTAGCTAATGGTTTGGTGAGGATATCACCCAACCGATCATCGTAACGAGCATACGGAGTGACAGGTTGCTTTTGCAATAACAAGTCCCTAATAAAGTAGCAATCAACCTTAATATGTTTCGTGCATTCGTAGAACACAAGATTAGTGACAATGAAAATAGTAACCTAATTATCACAACACATGCTCATATGAGTGGGAACTGATAGCGAAGCATCTGCAGCAGTTTCATAATCCAAAGAATCGCAGCAAAGACATAATCCAAAGAACTCATAATCACAAACCATCTCAGAATTTCATAATCCAGAGATCACAATGAAGTCGCAATTTAGTATATAGTGTACTATGTCGTGATATGATCATATGTCAGAATGAAGTCATTCATATGTCAACAGAACAGTAGCAGTGGGTAGTTATAACAGAGTTAGTTAGAGGTGGTTAGTTAGTTAGGATTGTTAGCATTGTATTTGATATGTATATATACATCATTGTAATTGAGAAGAGAATAATGAAAATATATTCAATCTCAACAATTCTTCATGGTATCAGAGCTTTAAAGCTCCAACGAGCATCTCTCTAAAGCCGTCATCTCCAATGTCGATTCCATCATCTTCAACATCGTCTTCAACTACAATCTCTTCGAATCTCAACATGCTAGTCTCTAACTGAAGTTCTCTTGCGGTGAAACTAGATAATACAAATTTCATTATCTAGAGCAACCAAATGAAGAACATTCTTCGCGCTACCGATCTGCTGAAGTTTGTTGATGGCTCGTATCCATGTCCGGCGGCCTGTATCTGCAATTCATTTGGTGTAGAAATGTGCAATCCTGAAGCACTGCAATGGAAGATGATTGATGCACATTTAATAAGTCAGACATGACCACGCCTCACCGTTATCTTCACCACTGTTCTTCATTTTCAAACTAGTTCAGAGATTTGGTTTGCATTAGGCAAACGATTTACAACTCTATCAAGATCGCATATCCATCAACTTAAGAACAAATTAAACTCCGTCTCGAAAAATTCTGACTCAATAGAGGTATATCTTAGGAGCATTAAAACTCTTGTTGATCAACTTAGCATTGCTTCCTCATTTCTTGAAGATGAAGACATTGTTCTTATTACTTTGAATGGCTTACTCAAGGAATATGATTCATTCAAATCGCAATTCGAGCAAGATCGAGAGCATATCCATGGATGAGCTTTCATCCTTACTATGTTCAAGAAATTCACATTGAAGGAAAATAAAGCGCCCTTCCGCTTCATCAAGGTTTATGCAACAATGAAGGATTCTCCATCATCCAAAGGTTTCACTTCTTATCACAATAATCGCGGTTCTTCGCCATGACTCAAGAGGTTCCTACCGAGGGTCATACAGACCGCTTCCAGCAGATCTTCAACCTTCAGAGGCAGATTTTCAAATCGCGGCAGATCCGATCGATCGATTTTGTAGATCACATTTTGGATCTGTTTGTCAAATCTGGTGGTAAACCTAACCACTCGCCTTGGATTCGGCATCGACCGGATCTTGATTTTCAATCATGCTTATCTTTTTCTCCCCAATCTCACTTCCAAACTCATTCCAAAGCTTATGTTGCTCCATGATCGATGATACTACATCTCACCTCTACTCCTTGGTTTCGGATTCGTCTTCAACATGTGACAAATGATCTTCATCGCTTAAACTCTTATCACTTTACTCGTTCTCGACCAAGTTACTATTGGCAATGGTGACTCTCTTCCCATTCACAACACCGAAAAGGTATTTTGCCAACTCCACATCATTCTTTAAACTTAACAAAGTTCTTCATGTTCCTACTATTTCATCTAATCTTCTTTCAAGACAACAATTAGCCAAAGACAACAATTGTTCTATCATTTTTGATCACTCTTCCTTTGCCATTCAGGACAAAGTTTCTAAGGCTATTCTTCACAAAGGATATCATGCCAATGGTTTATATCATTTTACTTCACCTCCTGCTCTGTCTTTGCCTTCATCTCCGTCAGTGATTTTCTACTACTGGTTCCACATCATCTGCTGACATTTGGCATAAAAGATTAGGCCATCCCTCTTTTTCAAAGCTTCAACCACTTCAGTCTCAGTTGTCAATTGTTTTCAATAAAAATGACTTCAGTTGTATTGATTGTTCAGTTTCCAAATGTCATAGACTTCCATTTAAACTTTCAAATTCTATCTAATAATCCATTATCTTTGATTCATAGTGATGTTTGGGGTCCGTTTCATGGCTCCTCTAATGGTTACAAATATTATGTAATCGTTTGTTGATGATTTCAATCGTTTCACATGGATTTATCCTCTTTTAATAAAAGTGAGGTATTTTCCAAGTTCACGATTTTTAAAGCTTTGTGGAAAAACAATTCAGCTTCCTCTTAAAATTTTATTTAACCGATGGTGGCGGTGAATTTGCAAATCATTCCATGACCAACTTTATGAATCTTCATGGCATACTTCATCAACACTTTGTCCTCATACTCCATCTCAAATGGAGTTGCAGAAAGGAAGCATTTGCACATCATCAAAATACTATTTCTCCGCTTCATCATTCTTCTTTACCTCTTACTCATCGTTTGATGCCATAGCATCGCCACATACCTCATCAATCGACTTCCTAGTGCTTCTCGGTCAAACCGCTCTCCTTTTGAACTTCTTTTTAAAACCAAACTCGACTACACACATATCCGAAAAGTCTTTGATGCCTTTGTTTTCCTTGGATGAAGCCATACTCCTCTCATAAATTAGCTCCCAAATCTACTCCTTGCATTTTTCTAGGTTATCATCCATCTCATAAAGGATATTGCCTCAATTCTCGCCATGTGTTCTATTCTTTCTCGACATGTTCGATTTCAAGAACATATTTTCCTTTTGTCGCTCTCTCCCCTTCCTTCTCCCTCTTCTTTGTCCAATTTACACAACTTTTTTCTCGTATCCTTCTCCTCTCCACCGACTCCATCGCTATTGCTAACCCCGTTATGTCCTACCGCCTCCTTCCATCTCAACAAGGCTTGCCTCCTACTCAAATTTCGGCCTCACTCATTGCCCAGTCGCCCCACAATTTGCTTCTCCTCTTCTCCTCACCCACCTCTTCTATTCCCATTGGTTCTATTAAGGTTGTTTTACCTCTCCTTCCTCCTTCTACTAATACTCACCCTATGCAAACCAGATCCAAAAGCAAGCACATGCTGTTTGTCTACCTCTTTCTTTCTCCTTCCCTTCCGCCGATTCTTCCACCGAGCCCACTTCCTATACCCATGCTCTTTCTTCTCCTTTGGTTCCAAGCCATGTCGATGAATACACCGCTTCTTCAGAAGAGGTACCGTCACTTGTTCCTCTCCCATCCTCTAAACATTCCATTGGTTGCAAGTGGATTTTTAAAATCAAACGCAACTCTTGATGGTACTATTGCTCTAAGACAAAGCTCGCCTTTGTGGCTAAGGGCTTTCTCCAACAAAGAAGGTGTGGATTTTCGTGACACCTTCAAATCCGTGGCAAAACAACCCACACGTGATCTTACTTTTGTTTGGCCTTACATTATCAATGGCCTCTCAAACAATTGGACATTAGCAATGCCTTCTTACATGGCCTTCAGAAGAGGTGTATATGGACCACCACCGGGTTTGTTGATCCCCAAAATGCTTTTTAGTTTGTAAGCTCCACAAGGTTTCTATGGTCTCAAACAAGCTCCCTTGGCTTGGTTCTCCACATTTTCTTCTTTTCTTCTCTCCAAGAGTTTATTCAAAGCAAGTGTGATTCTTCCTTATTTGTTCGCAAAACTTCCACCTCATACTTACATTTTGATATATGTGGATGACATTCTTTTAACCGCAATAATTGCCTTATATTCGCACTTTGTTGGCTCATATGCACCTTGCTTTCTCTATGAAGGAGTTAGGAAATATTTCCTACTTCCTGGATTTTGGCTCAACCTACCTCCGGTTTCTTCCTATCTCAAAGATAAGTATGCTCAAGAACTTCTTATCGCAGTGCATGGTTGATTGCAAACCTTGTGCCACACCTATGTTGTCAAACTCCCGAATCGATGTCGCCGATTCTCCTGCCATGCTCCCAACCTTTTCTTTATCAGAAGATTGTTGAGGCCCTTCAATATCTTACAATCACTGCATCTGAGTTGTCTTATCGTGAATCAAGCTTGTCAATTCATGCACTCTGACAGGGTCATTTCTCATCCGTTAAACGATCCTAAGATATGTGAAAGGCACATTGGCCCATGGTCTTCACTTTACTCCTAGTCATTTTGGTTTACAAGCATATAGTGATTCCAATTGGGGATCTAGCCATAAACGCTTCTACTTAAGCTATTGTGTTTACTTGGGCCATAATCGATTTCGGTCTTCCAAAAGCAATCAACCGTGATTCGCTTCTTCCACCGAAGTCGAATACCGCTTTTTAGCTCATAAGCTGCAGAGTTAACTTGGCTTCAAATGTTACTTGTTGATTTTCTATTCCTCACACCTCTCCTCCCATCTTATGGTATGATAACTCCTCTATATCCTTGGCTACCAATCCAGTGTTTCATAGCTGGCCCAAACACATCAAGTTGATCGTCATTTTGTTCATGACAAAGTTGTTACTCATCAACTCCTTCAAGTATGTTCCTCACAATGCATCAGCTTAGAATGACATTTTCACCAAGCCCTTTCTACCGCTCTCGCTTCTCCTATTTGACTCACAAGCTCATGGTCTCCTTCGCCCATTCGCTGGATAGGATGATAATAATCATCTACAAAGCAATTTCATAATCCAACAATCGAAGAAAGACATAATCCAAGAACTCATAATCACAACCATCTCAGAAGCGGCTCATAATCCGCAGATCACAATGAAGTCGCAGCTTAGTATATAGTGTACTATGTCGATATGATCATATGTTGTAATAGTCAGTTCATATGTCAGAACAGAGTCTAGCTAGCAGTGGTAGTTATAACAAAGAAGTTAGAGGTGGTTAGTTAGTTAGGATTGTTAGCATTGTATTTGATATGTATATATACATCATTGTAATTGAGAAGAGAATAATGAAAATATATTCAATCTCAACAATTAAGGACACCAAAATCCTAGAAGGAGTGAACTTATAACATCTCAAAAGCAAAGATAGGTCATGGCATGATACTTAACCTTAGCATTGATGAGCAACAACAGCTTTTGTTTCTTACTACACCAAATAACAAGGTTACCACCAACAAAGGTATAGTATCTAGAGGTAGAACGATGATCGGCCTCAATCGCCAATTCAATCAGATCACTAAAACCAATGATAGACAAGGAAGAAGATGAACGATAGAGTAAACTACTACTGAGCACTCTTTATAACACAAGATATGACACATAGCATCAAAATAAGGTTGGCAAGGAGCATACATAAACCGATTGACCACACTCACGATGTAGGTAATATCCTGATGAGTGACAATGAGATAAATTAATTTCCCAACGCATTTACTTATAATGACCAATATCAAGAAACAAAGCCCCCGCCTCCATCAAGTTTAACACGAGTCCATGGGAGTATCTATAGGATTTAGCACTTAAGAGACCAGCCTCAAAAGAAAATCAAGTAAATATTTGCATTGAGAGAGAAATAAGCCCTGTGAATAAGAGCTATGAGAACCAAAGATAAGAGCCGATGACCTAATTGCCTTTGAAAAACACCACATATATGACCATGGTCGCCACTATAGAGATTAACATGAGATGAGGATACAGATTAAGAAAAGAAACTAGATATAACATGACTCTATATCCTAATCATGAACGCAATAAGCGAGAATAGGCATTAGCAGCAGAAAGTAACGTCTCACTAGTAACTACAAATCAGAATCTAGGCCTTTGAGTAAGGATGCCATCATAAACTGTTCCCAATATTTCTTCTATTTAGCCAAATCCGTAGTAAAGGGACGATGTTGCAATAATTGATCCCACAAGTTCTTAAGGCCATTGTAATAGTCCAAAGGGAATGACCACCACGAGTAGCAAAGATCACAGTGCAACTCATATACTTGAGAAACATTACTCTGATTAAAAAATGACTAAGCAAGTCCCAAATCTGTTTAGAGGTTTCACAAAATTCAACGGTAATAGCAACCTAAGGTTCCAAACTATGCCAAAGCCACCCCATAACAACGGAATCATCACTAGACCAATAATCATACTCTTTAGCATCCGGGTTTGGGAGGGGAGTTCAATAAGAAATTATAATTTCTTCTTGCCATGCAAGAAAATTTTCACTTGTGCCCAAGCCAAATAGTTCAAACCATTTAATTTCTTGGTTGTAATAGATTTAGGCATCTCATCATCTTTCAACCAATAGGGCTTTGCCTCAACCATGATAATCATGCACACAAATATCAAAAAGCAAAAAGCAAATATAGGGCAATATCATAAGCAAACGTAGAAGCCCAACCAACAATCTTAAAAAGAATGACCCAACAAACGCCTAACAATTGGGGAGAACACCAACACAACAACAAAGAAATTATAAAATATAAAATAAAATAAAATAAAAAAATGTAAAAAAAACTAGTGATTCAATCAGTCAAAGAGATAGAACTTTCAAACACCATGAGGAACCAAAAAATAACCTAACCCAACACCAACAAATTAATCAACAAAACAACTCTCTCCCTATCAATTTTGGCACCTAGGATTTGTGCTCCAAGTAGTAGAATCCTGCAATATTTCAAAATACAGATAAAAAAATGAGACCAAAAACTCAAAATCATTCAAAATCGGGGAACTCACATCAATTGTTGTCAAACAATTCCACAAAAATTACCATTTTATCAAGCAGAAAAAGCAGCCTAAGGAATGTCAATTTATAGAAATTAGTGTTATAGTGCATTTACTTATTATGTTAGAATGATATATTTATATATATGACATATAATAAAGCTATAAGATTATATATTTTGTACATGTCTCCCACATATCGTGGTCTTGCATTTTTTATAAATTGTCATGTTGATGGGTCCGTGATCGTGACGTATTTGTGCCGTGGTCACGGTCCATATCTGTGCTTCTTAGGTTCTCAGAGATTAATGCCCTTCCTAAACTTCTATATTTGTTCTTCTACATGGAAATATACGAGGTTCACAGGTGATACACTACTTGCTATTCTCCTAATTTGGTATCAATATAATCTATCATTTATGTTGCATAATTTCAGTATTATGGAAAAAAAAGCTTTAAACTTGATCCTTGGCTTCTAAGTAAGCTAGTGCTTTCTGAAAGTTAAGAGTATTGGGTTTTAGTCTTCGTTGCATTAGTTTTCAATCCATTTTTCTTTTTTGTTGCTGAGATAACTAGGAATAAAAAGGAAAACCAAAGCTTTTTCAGATATATGTCGTTTTATTTTGGTTCTCAACAAGCCAAAGCCTTGTACTTTTACAAATTTTCTCTGTGCATGTGTATTGAGGATTTATATAGTCAAAATTTTCAGCTAAACCATGCAGTTCTCCTTTAATGTTTCCTTTGATTCTAAGTGGCTAAATGTCGATTTAACATTGAATAAATACTTTTTGTCATGTCAAGCTTTTCAAATCCCTGGCTACAAAATAAAGACAATTGTTATAAACTATTGATTTTCATTGTTTCACACACATGACTCACAAAAGGAGATGAATCTTTTGTTTACAAATGGAGTCATGGCTTGCATGACTACAAACTCAGAACAGACTACTTTTTTCTTGTTATGTTGCCAGCATTTTTAATTTCCTCTTAAAAATAAGCTAACCTTTGACGTTGTCTTGACAGATGATTTTATCATTTGAACTCCCTTTTGCTCTTATTCCACTTCTCAAGTTCACAAGCAGCAAGACCAAGATGGAGGCATATGCCAACTCAATTGCTGTAAACTTCTTCCTCAACTCACAAATTGCATTGTTTTTTCTTTCATAGACATGATCCGAGCATTGTATGACTTTTGCAAAAGCTTGGTGTATGTGTGTGTATATGTGCACCCTACTCATGCGCACAAGGGTGTGTGATAAAGTGAGGTCTTCACAGAAAGGTTTTGTCTAATTGTTGCATTTACTGGTTGGACTTGAAATCAATAGATGTTAGTTCAGCTTAAAAGTTTCTGTCAAAATTAGAAGACACCAAAAATCTGGAGACGTGAATATGATCAAATAGCCCATTAATCATTGCTATATGGATTTCCTGCAAAACATTCTAATCAATGTACACAAAAGTTAGTTGTTCTAGTTGCTCTCTCTCTCTTCCCCCTGGCACACACAGCACACACACACACACGCACACACACACACACAAGATTTAATTCAAAAATAAACCAATCAGTGAATATAATTTCTACATTGTAAGATTTAGGATGTTGTAGTGTGTACTCTACAAGACTTGGATTTCATTAGTAGGGAAAAAGCACTCCTATCCTATAGGTTACATGAATCTCTTCAAAAGAAATGAAATAATCATGTTTGACACCTGACAATTGGACAAGGATGTGAGTTCACGTGCTTGGATATACGTTCCACTTTCGACACTTTTTATATATTTGAATATAACACTATCATTATATGTATTTTTGTATAAAATTTATATAAAATTACTAAAATGCCTTTTTAACATTGTATGTTATAGTATAACATTATTTTTTTTATCTCATATAATACATTAAAAAATATAAAAATTTGACCCCTTTTCACTCAAAGTCCGTGTACTCTGGAATTGGAGATTTGATGGGTATGACTTCTAAATATGCACTCAGCATCACACCTGACACCCATACCTGATTTCTATGTGTTTGTGCATATTGCATAGTTTCTTTTTTCTTTTCTTTTTTTGTAGTGCATGGCTCTGCATTATTTTTTTTACATCTATTATTTTATCTTTTTGTAGATTTCAGCAGCTACTTGGACCATCGGATCCATGATTATAGGCATAAATATATACTATATTGCAACCAGCTTTGTCAAATTAGCTTCTTCAAAAGCCATTTAAAAGTCGTTGGCATGGTGTTCTGTCAGGAGTATTTGGATTTTCAGGGATGTTGGTTTATTTGGTCGCAATTGCATACTTGGTCTTCCATAAAAACTAGAGAGGTGACACACCTTCTCTGCATTAATTAACTGCACCTGAAAGTCGGCAAATGTGCAAATGGGGGTGATGATAATAGTCTACCTAGAGAGGATATAGTAAGCTATGCAATTGCCTCAACGGAGTACTAATGTTGATGTTGGAAAGCTAATGGACAAGTAAGCAGGTACATTATGAATATATAATCTAAGGTATTATTCGCGGTTTGATGCTCTGAAATTCAGTTCTACATGTGACTTTTGCGCTTTCATCATTTTGAATATTGAGGATAGTGTGTTTTGAGAACTCGGTGTTTTAGCTAGGGTCATTCTGTTATTGTTTATCAATTACCATTGAGTCTTGAATTGCACATAATTATGAAAAAATAGTCTAGCATGTCTGTTTGAAATTAGTAACCAGCTCCTAGATTATTATGTAAGGATTGTATAAATCATTATTAACTTCGGGTTTGATTTCTAATAATTTAGAAATAGATGTCTGAATCATCATAGAAGCACAAATACCATATCATGCAACATTGATTATAGACATATGTTTTTGACTGATATGTTATATAAATATATGATTTTGTGCACATGTTTTTAGAATATCACATAGTGCCTGCTTGGCGTAAATTATAATCAGCTTAATTTCTTTGGGTGGGCGCCAAATTTTGTTAATGCTTTAAGAACTATTGGATGCTATTATTGAAAGGATTATCGCTTATAGCGCTTAGCTTTTAGGCATAAGCTATAAGCACTTTCCCACAGTTCTACCAAACAAGACCATAGAATCATTGTTCAAAAGTTTCACTTCAATCATTTTATGAAATCTGAATAGTAACTTTTGAATTGTTCTAAAAGTTTTTGTACAACCGTCTGACAAGCATATTCCATGCTGTATGCATTGAGAACACGATGCGTGTTGAAGCCCGCGACCCTTAGATGCCCATAAAGTATTGATAAGAAACCTTAGGGTGTGTTTAGTTTATGAATTTTGCAGGAGGATTTGGAAGCGGAAAGAAATATGTGAAATTAAGTGCAAAAGTAGGTATGTTTTATTCACATTTCACTTACGTTTTTCCTTTCCTTTCTAAATCTTTCTCCAAATCATTTTAACCAAATACAACCTTAGTGAAATCTTTATTAAAATTATTAAAAAATGGGCATTTACTCATAAATTCCTCCTCACCTATTTATGTTTCACTTATGTTGTGTTGATTGAGTTGGGAAGAATTTAGAAAAAAGATGTATGAAAATAGGTGAAATGTAAGTCTATTTTGTTCATTTCACCTATATTCACCCTTTTCCCTCTTCAAAATTCCTTTCCAAGTTTCACACATTTTCTCTTTCTCTTCTCTTTCTAGAAATCATTTCCCAAATCCCCAACCAAACACATCGTTAGTCCAAATTATTTTCTTATATTCCAATAGAGTCTTATATTGTGACATAGTGCAAAATACCCCTAATATGTATTACATTAACACCAATAACAAAAATTGACTTCACCATTTGACTTCACCTTTTACTTTCTTTGATATTGAGTTTGCACTTGTTTTTAAGTGTATTGTACTTCTCGGAGTTCATTTTGTCTGGGGGCTTTAGTTTTAGACCTTTAATAGTGTTGGTTACGGATTATGATAAGCGAGGCCGCAATGGTTATGTCGCCCACAGTATGAAGATTAGGTACTGCGAAGGGCAACAACCAAAACTCACCATCAAGTCCCTTGCCTAGGAGAAGTTGTGTGGCACACCAATGGGCCATAGGGAGTTACAGCCTGTGTGATTCTTTGTGGTGTGGGTGACCAAGGCTCTGCTTGTGTCTTTCACTTCTACAATTTATGAATTCGCTTCCGTGATGTCCTAGATTTACTAAATAGAATCTTAGTCGTGAAAAAGCTAAATTTTCACTCCTATATTCTTTTTCTCTCTCTGTTCGCCATTTTTTTTTATCAAGTAAGCCATAAAACACAGTTTTATCTCTTTTTACACATTTCTTCCATAGTCCTTGAGGGTTAAGGTAGGGGGAGTGTGTTGAGGGAGCTTCGTTTTGATTTGAAAATTGTAGCTTTTAAATCATTGGAATTTTTTTTGGCATGATCTTTTTCTCTCTCAATTTCCTCTTTTTGCTTTGGGAGTATGGATTTTCTTATGTGTGCATGTTATTTAACGTTCTTGTATTCTATTCTTGATAGATAGAGTTTTTTCAAAAATTGAGTCGACTATATTTGTATTAATGCATGGTGGGGAAAACTCTTATTTTAGGAAGTTTATAGTTTGAAATTAGATATCTCATGGTTGTTTGTATATGAGTTTTGAGGAAAATCATGTTTTTGAGAAAAACATAAAATCCCTAAGGTTTTTTAAACCGGGATGATTTGAGTTTTGGAAAAAATGTTATGGTTATGAATATTGTTGGATCTTGAAAAAATGACATGTTTTGTTTTACAATTGAGGTTTGGTTGGGGAATGTTATGGAAACTTTTTTGGAAATAATGAGTATTGATCACTCTGGCTGAAATGTTGAGTTTTTAATAGAAACCTATTTGATTTGGGAATTGCATATAAAATGTTGAGATTCATGAGACAGAAGAATGTTGAATGTTAGTTGTTGAGTTTGGAAAAATTCTAAGTTTTAGATTTTAAAATCATGTTAGTTATATTATTGTTATTATCTTTTTAATAATTGTATTAAAGATAATTATTTTGATATCGATTGAGGATAGTTTTGTTGTATGTTGTTAGAAATTGCATGTAATTTGGTAATTGGTACATTTACAATCATACATCTCATTGTGCATATCATGGATTTGTGAACTTGAGGCTTTACATTTTGAAAGTATATTGTGTTGAAAACACTTGCATAGTTTTGAAAAATTAGTGAATACCATAATTGAATCTAGTTAAAGGGGTGTGGTTGTGATTAATTAAGTTAACCTTTATCTTTGTTGAAAGTCTACAAGGAAATCCGCCGCGGTTAGGATGTCTTCCATGTTGATTAGTTGCGGTAGCATTGACTTTGGTAGCTTTTATAAGCTTACTTTGGACATGTACCTGAGATTCTGATTGTATATTTATTGCCATACTTTTATTTTAAAAGAAGATGATGGTGTGAATTTGAACTACGGCATAGCATTATTTCCAAAGGGAAAAATGCATGTTTTGTCATAATTATTTCATATGCATTCACTCCTATAACTTTTGTTTTAAGCATCATACATGTCATTAAGATTATCTCTATTAGGTTTTATACTTACCCCCTCGTGAGCAACTATTTTTCGGTATTGATGTGTGCCTTGTAAACTTGATGAGAGGATCTTCTTAGGAGCTTAAAAGGCTCATTATGTTGTTTTCTTATGTTGTAAACCTAGGGGTTTTCTTTGTATCAAGTTTTTAACTCTTTGTTATATCTAGGCAAGGCTTTTGGAAACTTGCTTTAAAACAACAACATGTTAGCAAAGTATTTACTTGTTTGGTTTGGTTTGGGTTTCAGGATTCACTTTTAGAAATTAAATTTTTTGTTTTATGTATTTTTTGTTTTCACTGAATTTTTTAATATTCTAAGAAATTTTTGTAATTTTAGATACACCTAACATAAATACAATTAAAAAAGTATAATATTTGTGAAAAAAAAAATCTTTAGAAAATTTACCTAAACCACTAAAAATACAAAAAAATACAAAAAAAAAAAAAAAACAAAATTCAATACATTTTCGTATTCTTATGTATTTATTAATTTTTTTAAAAATATTTTTTACAAATATTTTTACTTTTTAGAATACATCTAAGTAAGGTGCATATAAAAAAAGAAAAAAAAAAAATGGTTAAAATATTCACTAAAAACAAAAACAAAAAACACAAAATAAAAATTCGATTTCTAAAAATTGAATTCAGAAAGAGTCATCATCTGTTAATTATTCTTTTTAATCATATGCTATGGTTTCATGTTGTAGAACCAATGAATGTAATGAAGCTTATAATATAATTTTGTAAGAATGCAAAGGACTCTTATGTATAAGATGTCATATAATTGAATTATAATGAGGGCTTCTGCATGTTTCATGGGCATTATGTCAAGTGAATATCTATTATTTTTGGGGCGTCATCTTCATGTTTTGTTCTACCACTATAATTTCATAGATGAAGACTTACTTACATCACAACATAATGACAAATGGTGAAAGTCAATACGTGACAATTTTGACTTGCTGAACCCCGTTATGATATTTGAATGTCTGATATAGTTTTTGTTAAATGTTTCATGTGTTGATCTTGAAACATACTACAAGAATACGCAAGTCAGCATCTGAAAAAAATCAAACCAAGAGCAAATCATTGCATACAATCTGAATGCACTAATTAGTTGAAATGATAAATTAACAGCAAAAGGCATTTGTGTTTCCCCATTCATCTTTCATACCAAGCCTCATCCGGGAACATATACATATATATTTTATATATACAGGCACATATGTAAGTACTTGTTTCTGAATTGAGTGTGAAGTATTCTATAGTTGTGTACAATTTGCTGGGTATTTTGATAATCAAATCTACTTACTTTTTTTTTTTTTTTTTTTTTTTGAGAATTTTGATTCTATATTTATTGTACAATTTGCTGTTTATTTTTGAGAATCAAGTGTTTGATTTCTTCATCTTTCTCTTTCTCGTTATCGATTTTTCTTGGCAATAAGCAGAGATAGTGATTTCTCTTGTCATTTCTGGTAGATCCTTGAGGAATCGACACTCATGTATGGCGGGTTTTAGAGGATGTTACCCTGGACACACAGGCTAACCCAGTTCAATGGAATCTATTTCCTTTCTTCTCCCAAACATAGATTACATCTCCTTTCTCTTAAGTAAAATATAATACATATACAATATTAAAAATACGGTCACATTCAATGACAACGAGTTAAGAGTGGTTTCAATTCACTTGAAATCCTTATACAATTTCTACAACAATCCTTAGCTATCCTCCACGATACCCCAAAGCAGATATTTCCTAAGCGGATATACAATCTTCAGAACAAATAAATTACTCCAAATTTCTATAGGTGAGAGATAATACACATCCAACTCCACTATTGATATAAACATTCATCTAATTTCATATTTTCAATACCAATTTCATTATTTATA